>JAAAKM020006971.1:60409424-60434580 GCA_010016025.2 Alatinidae sp. Z8VKAUB7J3 | reverse complement strand
TGCCTGTCACAGAGGTAGCATATGTAATATTTTCAGTTTATGGTGTACCTTAAGGTTGTAATTCACTTCCTTGACTTTTTGGTCTGCAAGTACAGACATATATGAGAAATTTCCGAGCTGCTAAGCAATGCCAAGTGTCATGTATATTTCGAAAAGCACATCTGGTGATAGGGACTAGCTTCATAACAGCCTAGTTGTACTTACTCTTGGGTGCCTAGTAGACATCCCCCTCCCCCCGCTAATTAATTTTTCAAAAATTGTCCGCCCAGGGCATTCTTATTCCCACCCCCCGTCTATTATTCTTTTAGTAATCTCCCACCCATGAAAATTTTTTGGGGAGGTACTTTGGCAGGCAAGTAGAAAATAACTTTATTAAAATAGGAAAACCGCACATTACAAAGATGAAGTTGGCCTTTTACGAGGCTCAAAGAAGTGTGAAGACGCACATTACAGATGTTAGCAATAATACTGTCATTGAGCAGAGGATGAAGGGAACATTTTTATGATCTTGAAAGGCATGTCGAAGACTGCCATGACTTCTAATAACGGACTATGGTTTGTGTTGTATTACCCTTCGTTTAGGAAGTTGTAGTTGATTCTATACATTGATTCCTGACTTTATTTTTTACACTTTTTGCCCCCCGCCTATTACATTTTTGGTCATTTTCTAACCCCCTGTCAATTCTACCCCCCTTTTAATAGGTTTTTGGGATTTTTCCAACCCCTCGTTTATTCCCCGTCTATTAGGCACCCAAAAGCACCCAGCCGACATCTGATACAATTTCGATAATGATGTTTCGTCAACTTAACATAACATTGGGAACTGGCGTCGCATCGAAAGTCATCGGATTCAAAGGAAACCTAAAGGACGGTCCCCTAATCCCTCTTGAGCAACTTACTGATTCCTTTAAACGAAATAAATGTGCACGACATTCTTTTTCGCAGTCCCCTCCATGCAATCATTGCTTCCTGACGTAACCGGATGGTTACGAGCCAGTTCAATAACATACACCTCCTACAGAATTATCATAAAAGCATTAATTATGCAATAAATTAACTGGTGATCGGAATAATTACAGCAAAACGTTTTAACTTAAATCTTAATCATGCGAATAATTAAAACATACATTGGCATAAAAATATTTCATGATACCTAACTTTACAACTACTAATTCGCCGTCTCTAAATCAAATACCGATGTTTCATACCAGCCCCCCCCTGATAAGCAGTGGGGGCTCAATCAATCTCAATCAAATACCTCTGATGAGCAATGCGTTGGACATTGCAATTACGCTAAATAAACAATAAAACCAACAAAGAGTCCAACTGATATGTAAAGAGTAGCTGGACCGTCCAAGGGCACGCCCCACAATTTGGTTTCTTTCCATCATTCTTTGTTTCGTTTAGAACACTTTCTCCTTTAACTAACAATATTAGTTGACTTTTGCCTATAGCGAGTCACCACTCCGTATATATTACCTCGTCTACACTATAAATTCGTTTGGCCATATTTGTCACTTTGATTTTATCAGAGTGTCATCGGTATAACAATGAAACAGACAAACAAACTGCAGGTTTGAAACTCGAATATAGCCGAATATTGCTTGAAAGTTGCTTTTCGGTTGTCAAATTTCCGCCAAGCACCCTGTACTCAGAAGCCAAAATATTTAAGGTCATCTTAACACAGTCCCAATTTGCAGGCATTCCGGTGGCTGGAGAGCCAAGCCCATAGGAGATATTTGGGGGAGCCACAAACATTGTCCTGTGGCAGAGTAACACGGCATATCTAAATAGAGAGAGTTGATCATAAATGGTGTAAATGACGGGCTTTTATATCGGTTTTTGAACAAGTCCTGGGTATCTCGTTAAGACTGAAAAATTTCGGTACCAAATTATAGGGGAGGTCCCTTTCCATGGTACTTCCCTAGGGAGTAAGATGCCACAATCAAATTTATGATGCAAAGTGGCATATGAAAATTCCGCAAGAACACGCTAATTATTGCTTGTTATTGTTTTTTAATACGTTTCTTTCCAGCTCGTTTATCATACATTCTTCACTACGTCTTTGACACTTTCAAAGCATTTAATGAAGACGACTTAAAAATCTAGTACTGGACAATTCGACAGCCTCAAAATCCTTGAGGTCTAGTGAGTCTCGTAAGCTAGATTTGCGATTGACGTAAAATGTAACAGCCTAATCTGTACCGTCTGTACGGTATGTACAAATTAAAGAGAAACGATAAAAATGACCTTATGGATACCGGTATTATTTTATCAAACGCACCCATATCAAGCAAAACTTTGTTATAATCGTACCTGATTCAATACTGCACAAGCGATAAAGCATGCCCTCCTTCGATTAAGGCCAACCCTGGGATAATAGAGATGTATGGGCATTCTAGGACAAGCACTCACTACTTGAACACAGCTTTTATATCAATTGGTAACTAACAGCCTGATACGAGTTGCGAAAACACTTCGTAACAATTTTCTCAAAATCTGTAGTAGAATACTCCCTCAAATAAAAGAACTCGTTGAATAAACGAGTCCCCCAAATTGAATAAGCGCACAGTGAGGGTATTGAAACAAGTACGGTATATAAGATTGTAGATGGAGATGGTAAATTTAAAATGATAGTGACTTAAGCAATAAACGAGTAACTAATCAATTTACAGGACGCGAACCAAAGAATAGTAAACTAACATGTAATTGGTACTCGGAGGTCAGTTACTCAAAAAGACCCCCGTATTTTCCTTTTTCCTCTCCAAGTAATGAGAATTCATACCTTCCCAACAATTCAGTATAAAAAATAGATACAACCACGTGTCCATGTCTCAAAGGTGAACAACTTGTACAACTGTGGTGATAATGCGTAAGAGATTGCTATCTAGCTTCGATGACACGTTACCCATACGTACAAATACTACAGACCCTAAAAGCTGAAGGGTGTATCAAATGCATTCAAATGCTGCATCATGGTGTCCCTTTGCTGCAAAATCTACATCTAGAAATTACGCAGCGGCATAAATTTTATCAAACAAACACTGAAAACAACTGTCCGAAATACTAAACCCGTTTCAGGTATACAGATATTTACCTAACATGGACTACAGAATCGGTAGGGTACAGTCCTCCTAAACACAACAGTTTTCTTTACTTTTTTAAGCGCTAAATGTAAAGCACTTTAATTACAGCAACCTTTAGACAGTGCTTCCCACCATTTTTGTGCCCCGTACCCCAAAATAATTTTTCAAATGTCCTCGCACCCCTAAGGCTTAAGATAATAATTAATTGCGGAACAAAGGTGAAAGTGACCTAACAAAATTTGTGTAAGAAGACGTATAACATATAAGAAGAAAAAGAAGAAAAGCATTTTTACGTTACAAAAACTTTAAATCTTCATTATGTATAAAAATTTATGGAAAAAATTAAAATACTTATGTACAAAGGTTCAGAAACCAATTGAAGTTATTTGCCAATTGAAGCTCCTCTGTTCCTATTGCTTACTGAAAGATTTTTTGCCAGTAGGTAATACTTTGTTGCTGATAGTAATCCACATACCTGCCTGTGCACCCAGGCCATTTCGAGATTTTATATTGATTGACAAAAGGATACAAACTACAAACATGTTTAGCCTTCTTCCCCCTCCACCCCATCAATGTTACCCCGCGCCCCTGGTTGGGAAACCCTGCCAAAAGAGGACCACTGTTTAATAAAGCTTGCAAACCAAACCATGTATTGAGCTCGTTTTCCATTACTTGAAATACTTGGACTTGTACTTGTACTTGATGTAGTCTACTTCTTACTGTAATTTTCTCAATTGAACGCTAAAGTCTTGTTTTCTGCAAAGTTGTGTTATGCGTTGATATTTGATTAAAGAATCCATCGAAATTTCATATGTACTGAGTTTAAATGTTCTTTATCATCCCCTATATATAATCCATGGAAGTTATGATCCAAGGTCTCGTTCAACTTATATATTTCTTGAAATGAGCATTAATAGTATCACAGTGGAAGTTTGAAATACAACCAATTTCAAACCATTTGTAATGATTGTTTCACGTATGTAAAAAGTTCCTTTTGAATCCAATGTAAAGTCAAGTCCGAAATTTCCGAACTGAAGTTATTACTGGTATTTTGTGGCTATCATAAGACACATAATAGCCACAAATCGTTTGTACGTGTTGGTATATACTTTTGAAGTATTAAATCTTTAGGATTATGTGCTTCACCAGGTAAATATTTGCTGTTGCTGCCGACATCGTCCATTATTGCTAAATACCACCTACGTTGCTTGAAAACGACATATTTGAAGTTTCCACAGGCAGTAAATGTCAACACACTGCAGGGAAACTAAACAGCGCTTACTTGCTGCAAGTACGAGGCATCGGAACGACGTTTCCTTCTCTTCTTCACAGAACCTCGTTTTGGTGAATCACGAGTCACTAAGAAAGATTCTCCATAGCCATTACCATCGATGAGAAAGTAGTAAAATGGAACAAGTAAAAATGAAGCCGCTAGAACACCCCTTCGGGTATACCTCACCACGTCGCGCTGGAAGGCAAGTTGCGGCCTTTAACTAACGGGGTACACAACGGAACGCGGTTTCTCATGACTGGAAAGCCTTGCTTAACTAGGAAGCCATACATGGAGTCTCACTGTGTATGCATAAGGAATCTCACTAGAAGCATTTTAAATGCACAGCATCGGGACCAATCTCAAAGTATTCATCTGATGATACCCACATATTGGCGAAGGTAGAATTACTTGCCAACGCAGCTCCGCCACACCAAACACTGAACTTTCGCTCGTCAGGTGCCACAACTTTAACGCTGCTGCCGTCTCTGTTGGGTTTTAATCTTGTTAATTCTCGATGAAGCCTCTGTCCTATTCCCGGAAGCATTGTGGTTCCACCTGAAAGAGAGGCAACTGTTTAGAAACGAGGTACATCGAGTGCTTTAGTCATAAAGGTATATTGCAGTTAATGCTACTGTTTGCTTGAATGAATTTACTTACCACCTCCTTCAAGAAAAATGAAGTTATTTATCCTATTCGAAATATCTGATATAACACATATCTACCATCCAATATATGTCATATAATACCCTTTGAATGCCATGGTCTTTACTCTTATAAGCGCTCAATCTACATATTCAGAATCAACTGCAGGTCTTTGATATCACTTAGCCTCTAGACCCACGTACATTCTGCCTTCATCTTCCCATTTCACGACTAATTTACCCAACTATAGTTAGTTGTCCCGTTTGAAAAACCAATGTTAGTATGTTATGCAGAAAAAAACAAGGAAGATAAGACAGTCACCTTGTCTTATCCATTTATTAATGCCTGAATAACTTATCACGTTTTATCAAAGATGTTCCACATTCATATTTTGAGTCGTAAGAAAGGGGATTTGTTTAAAGTGTGTGCTAATAAAGAAGAAAACATGACCAGATTTTTAATACAGAAGCTGTAAGTATATGTATCCGTCAGTAGAGTCGTTGAGATGATGACGTCGGCGCAACCGTTTATCAATATCTCAAAGCAAAGGGCAGAATTTTCGCTACTATGAGTAATTCAAGAGAGAACGTCTCAAAATATTTAAAAAATCATAATTCTTCAATGCAAATAAACACAATCAAAAAATATTACTTTTGAGGAAACATGCTTGGATAACTTACAGACCTGGGTTATTTCAGCAATTAGTAAACACATAACTTTGGATTATGGAGTAACGACCTCGAAACTTAACAATAATGGGTTCTAGGGGGTTTATATAAATAAGTCTTGTGTGTACTCTATGTTTCACAATTCTCTTCACATCTCGATAAGAATGTGTTCTGTTTACTTCATATTTTGCCAAGGACGCGTTTATAACTTCATACAATACTTTTTAAGTTTGAAAATGTACTAAAGAAATAGTCAATATGCCAACACATCACAAGGATTCGAACGCAGGAGACACGCATTCGCTATGTGTGCTCTACCAATTGAGCTACTGTGGTCTATAATGATAAAATACTATATTATTCTAGTTACTACGTTAGATCCGAATACTTTACATGTGGATATCGACTTCCAGCTCCACGGAATTTTGGAGAACAGCCTCTGTGGGTCATGTGAATTGACCAAGGAAGAACAGCCCTGTCGATCAATTTTCCCAACACCCATTGAAAGGTACTAACTTTTATCGAGAAGAGAGGATTTAAAAGTTTTAAATTTGAACCTTCTTTTCTTGATCATACTTAATAGCTTGATAAGAGTGTGTGATACATAATTTTTATTTGACGATAATGTCCGCCAATTATTCTTGAAAAACGCCGGTACAAAAACTTGCCGTTTTCGTTACCTCAATCAGGTAATGTATACCAAGTACATCTCTCTTCTTACCTGACAACACAACGTTCCTGTACAGTTCTCCACGTATGTCTATATCACATCGTTGAATGCTTTTATATAACTGTGTGTGTAGACCATCAATGTCTAGGCCATCAGTGGAAGAATCTATTAACATAAGAATTTTCAAATACTGGCAATCAAGATTTTACTTGTTTCTATAGAATCGGATGATGATCTTGTGGTACTACACCACATCAATTTGAATATCTTTACTTGTCAACTAACTGGACCAGTTTAAGGATGTTTCATATGATTGACCATCTGGAACTACAGCTTTTACTGGTTGTTAAAACTGTCAGTTGATTGTCGTTTCTAAGTTGAATACCAATCAATTAAGGCACCATACAACTTACTAAAGAAATCTAATCTTCATATTTAGTTAATTAGTTAGTTAGTTTGCATTTAGACCTCAGTTCGAAGACGCGATTTCTCTGTAGAGATCAAATTTCCATGAGTTCACATAGCACCTTGAAAAACCATTGATAGTCATTTTTCTCTCTTCTCGATTCCCTTGCCCTTTAACTGTTGTAGCTTCTAAGTATTGAGTGTTGTCATCAAGTAAAGAATTCACACGCCAACAGATACAAATTAATCACTAAACATTGCAGCAGCAATGAGACTGGATTTTTTTTCAATACAAGTAAATGGTTATTAGTGAAGGAATTTTCCAAGTCAAAAAATGTTATTACTGATGAAAAAAATGGGTTTCTGGGTTGATTCCATAGGCACTTGGGCAGACTCAAAGCCAGAGGACGTTAAAGGAGATCTATGTCCTTTTGGTATTGCCCCTCTAAGATGAAAACAAGAGAAATAACGCCGCCGCCCCCTAAAAAGTCCTTCTGTTTGACCCCCCTCGCCCCACCCATGATTAGCCAGCTTCGTCATTGCACTTGGAGCCTGATATGTTATACTTATAAGGAAGTTTAATAACGCAATGGTAATCAACATTACGGAATATTTACCTTAACAATTATCTGAAGGTCTACTAATAACAAAAAGACTGCCTACTGAAATACAACAGGTTTGTCATCAAAAGAGGTCTTTGACAAGATAATGGTTACAAGGTAATACAAATACAAGAAGTAGAAATAGAATTGGAGAAACCAATTTGTTTAGATACAATAAAATACAATGGAGACTGACACGTTTCGTGTACAAATATTAACAACGTAGATTCTGATGAGGCTCCTTTAGAGACCTTCATGCTCGTGACAGCTGACAACAAAGTGGTAAATATTGCAGCAATATGTAGGATACGAAAGCATGTTTAATGCGAATCGTGTAAAATGATTTATAAACAATACACCCATTTGGGACATTTAGAAACCAAAGTGTTTACTTCTTGTAATGCTTAAACAGACCAAATGCTTTTTGTTGACTTACCTACAGGGCCATTATATTTTCTGGGTTACACTGTCTCAATTCTTGTAATTTACTAACTACAACTGAAAGTACGATTAAGATAAAAAGAGGAAACCAATTGATACAACGTTGAAGGAATAGGCGTAGCTGAACCCTCAGAAAGTTGTAAACCTTAGGAGATTCCTGACTTATGAAGCGGAATAACAGGTGTACTTTCTCACTGGAACCCTCCCTCACACAAGTTAACGTTTATGCTTACGTCTTCATAAAACATTTGTAATACTTGCATACTTAAGTATCTACAGAATCTGTTTGAGTACATAGATATGTAAATTGTGCTAACAAATCATAACAACAACGGGATATGTTGAAATAAACTGCCATTCCATCCCTTCAAATCATTGGCTTAAAGAATACGCTTGAAGTGTTGCTTTAAAGTAGAAATCTTTCCAATAAGAGATATTGGTCGGATTACAGTGTATCCTTGGCAATTATATTTCTACTAAGAACTTATAAATATTTCATCTATAATTATAAATAAGCATTCCAATAGAGTTTATGAGTGTGTTTCTTCGATGCGTCTATTGTTAGTGTAGTTTCTAATTCATACAAAATTCTATATGTGCGAATGTATACAAAATGCCCAAAAATTGCAATGTGGGAGGGTAATAACAGAAAACTACGGTTGCATAACATTTCCCGTAAGAAGACGATCATCAAAACCATACAGTCCCTTTTATTAGAGCAATATTTTTATACTAACCTGGCAGTTACGAAGTCATGTTATTTTCTCTTGTATCAAATGTAAAGGACAGAATTTTAATTCCTCATTTATGATAAGCATCGCGATGACCACGATCCAACTACTCAAAACCCAATTGTAAATTACGGAGACGAGAGGAAAAGGTTTGAAATAATAAGTCTGACATATAATAGAAACGTTAAATGTGTTACCAAAGGGATTCAAACAAGGGACCCAGATATAAGTACTACTTTAAAATGGCTCCCAATTTCTCCAATAGTGTCAAACCTACATAATAAAATGGTTACAGAAGAGAAAACTGGTAACGTCTCGAAGACAGGAAAGACAGTAATTATTGATAAAGCGCAAAATACGCTAAATAAATGGTTTCAATATTCAGGGCTGCGATTAACTGAAGAATCACTGTAATCTGAGGAGCATTTGAAGGCTTAGGCTGGCTGGAAAGAAGGCTCCTGGATAAAAGTGATTAACAGGGCTCTAATGAATAGACTCAGCCGACGCAAAGAGCATATTCCATGTGCAGGCGCATTTTATGATCTCTAAAATGAAATATGAAAGATTTGATTCAGGGTTATATAAAGGCAAAGAAAATTAGTGTCTGTTATAGAGAAATATTGTCAAAGGTTACTGACGTCTGTTATTGTTTTTGTGCAAAACCGGAAGCAAATAAACACTTCATGCAAGAAAAGTAAAGCGTTTTCATTTATAAAGAAAAAGAATTGGTGGTTCTCCACTAAATTTGTTGCCTTCTTTGAGTAACGCAGACAGAGATTTTAAAACAAGAAGAAAAGTACTTTGTAACAGACAGGTGCTATTTTAAAAACGATTATCATGTCAACAAGGATTCCACCAATTATATTTTTCGCCTCCTTTGACGGTCTGGTTAAGAAACGTATTGAAAAAATACACTAAAAGTTATTTTGATTTCACATAGTTTTCAATCTTCAGCTCTGGTGGTGAAACACTGAATGTCAATCATAAACGCTTCTTTTCTACGCTTCTCTACAATTGGGACACATCTGCCAAGAAATCGTACAACAAAACTTTTAATTTGTCGGAGGCCTGTCAAAAGGATTTAAAGAGTCTGTCACTTACGTATTGTGTCTATCAGTGCACACTGTCTTGGAAAACATGTTAGTCCAAGAAATTATCTCTGATTCAATGTGTACAAAATTTCATCTGCGGTGCAGAATACTCAAGATAGGATGCAGAGCTTTTAGAGTAGTTGTACCAACGTTATGGAACTCGTTAGCAATAAACTTAACTTCAACGGAAAATTTAAATAATTGTATATTTAATCCTAGTGGTACTCTGTCAGAATGTTATTAAGTTAAATTGTTACTAGTACTAGTATATTTTAAAACTTAAAACGGTAATTTTGGTGAGAGTTTAGAAACAGTGTAATAGGCGGAAGATTATTTTTTATTTTAACAAATAAATTATTATTATCATTTATTTTTATTATTATTATTTTGTTTCAGCTTTGTTCTGATTGTTCAAATAACCGCCATATATTCTTGTTAGGCGAATCATAACTAATGACCAAGGGCTAACAAGAGGGCCTTTTTCCTTTATTCATGTTTCTAAGACCTTTCTCAGTATCCTTGCTGTTCCCAACAAGGCAATTTTTGCATTTTAGCAATATTATATGGAATATTAAGCTTTTTAATCCATTTTTCCTATCCTTTTGTCACACTCCTAAAAGCCCCTGTTACTACTGGTGCTATCTGTACGTTTCTCATTTTCAATATCCTTCTTATTTCTCTTTTCAAGTTTTGGTATTTTCCCACCTCTTCCTTTTTATTTTCTTCTAGTCGTACATTAGCAGGTACCGCAATCTCCACCATAATACACGCACTCTCTTTCAAGGACAGGCCGCCTAGCCTCAATTACATAGTATATTGATGTCCAAGAGAAGCTTGAGCCTATCATTTTCTACTGTCCCTTCCGGCGTATGGTAATACCACTTTTCTCCCTGCTGATTTCATATAATTTGTACAAAACTTTGAAGTGCTTACCCCTATCATGTTACAAAACCCCAGTCATATACATGATTAAGTACCCCGATCCGGATTTTTAGAAGGGGCGGGTCTAATACTGTACTCTAAGGTTCATGACTACCGTTGCATCTGTAATAGAATAATAGTGCCTTTTAAAGCTGCCCTATATAAACAAGTAAAAATTTACTTTAACAGAGCAAGAGCATAGATTCAAGTGAGTAAGTAGCATTTAAATCGTTGCAAATGGCCTTTAACCGTAAATTAGATACTGCTATGGTTGAAAATGGAATTGCTTGATGGTCATCACTGTTCATATGGTTAACTTATTGCTTTTCATATTATAATCATAGGATTAAGTAATAGAGATAAAGGAGAATTTCTTCAAGGATGATTGAGTTACGTTACTCTACATTTTTAGCAAAAGCCCCTAATAGTTGTCAGGTGAAAGAAATAAGAATGCATCATGTCGTCATTCTGCGAATCTCTTTACGTAAGCAAGAAATTATTGTTGCTTAAATTTGTGCAAATTATGTAGAGGTTGACATTTGTACAAGTAAAAATCACTCATTCTATCGAGTATCAGAATTGTGTGGTATGGTCCATTGCAAGGTTTCTTAACTTCAGCAAGTGTTTTACCATGGCCCGTAAACAGTAAAGAGTATTAGGTGGAGTTGGAGCAATTACTTTGTCAATGAACATTGAAAATTTTTGTAATAATTGTAATTATTGTTGTTTTGGGTCGGAGATGATAATGTAAGAGGAGATTAAGTTTTCAAAATTATTTATAATAACTGACCTCAGTAGGTATTAACGGATAGTCAATTGTAAGTAGAAAAGTACTACGGCAAAATTTTAACCGGGGGATATTAAAGAGGACATGGTTTCCTAATTGCCCTGGCTATGATCTTGGTTTAGACCTTAGTCAGGAAAGAATAAATGAAAGGGCACATGCCTTGAAAATGTATTCCCCGTGTTAAAATATTAATGATATGGCATCCCAGAGAACATGAAATAGCGTAATAATGATTCTCGTTGGATCTGGTATACGCCAGGATCTGCGCTTGAGGGTCAGATCCGTTCACCTAATCCGTGTCCACGTGTTCTAGTTAAGAAGAGACAAATATCAATTACATTTTATATGCTCTTTCTCAAATTCGATTTCGCTCTCAAGCACATCAAAATCAAAAACACAAACTAACAACAACCTAAAAACAGCGATCGCAAGACACAGATTAAAGTTCCGGTTTACAACAACTGACTCATAACAGCGTAAATGAGTGTCCAATGAGTATGACCGCAGGCACAAGAGCGTACAGCATTCTATTGAGGAGTGATGTCGCTGGGCTACAACATCCAACAGTTCCTATCCGCTATACAAAGATAAAGAACTTAAAGGAGACTAATGTCGTTTAATTTCACCTCTGGAATGGAAGCCGTCATTCATGTCAGAACTGTCTACTACGACTATATGAAATTGGGTTGCCTTTGACGCAGTGTCTCGCTACGGTTTCCTTAAATGAAACATGACAATTCTTAATCACCCATCTCTTCATGGGCTTTTTAATTGCCTGCTTATTCTTTAAACGTACTATGAAACTCATCATTGGTATATATCTGTAACATCAAATGTAAACAGAGCACGAGCCTTTTCACTTTGAAGGAAACTTGAAAATGCTTTAAAAAAGTTTCTTAGTGCCACAAAATTTGAATAGTGTGTTAAGAAACGGATTCATTTTCCTAGACGTTTTCGGCATACACTGATCACGGCAATTGTAATTGCAATCTGTCGATAAAAAACATTTGTTTACAATTTACGCCCTTTTCAATAAAACGAGAGACTGAAAAGGTCTCTTTTTTGTGACTGCTATTTGCTACGACATGTCTTGGTTTTCTCGTTTCCTATAAATTCATTGTAAAAATCTTCCTCCCTTCACTCCATGCAAATGCTGTGATTAGTGATAGGCGAAAATGCTTTATTCTTTATTTCGTATTTTGAGATTTGTTGTACCTCTTTTGTGCTATTTAAAATAAGTTAACAGATGCTTTATTTTTACATTTTCTCTCTAGTCAACATCAAATAACACTTGTTACGAGCCGTTGAGAAAACATGCAGAAATACTGGGACTTCTCCTACTATCTTTTTGTATTATACTTGGCACAGCTATCAACATTTTGGTTCTTTTCACAATATTAAAAGGAAGATTAATCGAAGAAATGTATTCCAATATGTTCATCGTAAATCTAGGTATTGGAGATACATTGGTATTGCTTATAGTTGTCCCTTTCGACGTACTGTATTGGAGAAGTTTTCCTAAATGGCTACACGGAGAGACAGCCCTCAAGTTATGGAATTCGCTATATCTGAGCCTCTTTCTGGTATCCATTTCTAGCCTCGTTCTGATAGCATGGGACATTCTTATTGCGCTGGTGTTTCCAATGCATTATAGATCTTACGTCACAGAAGGTAGGGTCAAGAAGGCTGCTGCTATATGCTGGATTTACGCTCTGATATGGGGGATAACGTTACAGATGTCACAAAGCAATGCAGATGAGGGGATTTACAGCTTCCCCGTTCCTGTTGCCTACTACTTTGTTTACCTGTTTTTACATGTATTAATACCCATACTGTTTATATGTGGAGCCTATAGCAAGATCTTCCTTATTTCAAAACATCAAGCCGCAAAGTTGAGTGCAGTAAGCACTGACTCATTGAAAAAGCAACGAAGCATTTCTAAAAGTATTTCTGTATCATTGAACTTTCGTCTAATAAGGACTAATCTTATCATGACTGTAACGTTTTTCCTTTGTTGGACACCATTTTTGATTGTGCAGTGCATAGTCACTTGGACAACAGCAGTAAAAGGTATTGACGCCTGCGCTTTGGAAATCCTCGACACAGTGATCTGCTGGTTACCTTACGTGCAGTGTGTCATAAACCCATGCATCTACGCCCTTAAGTACAAGAAAATTCGAACTTTGCTTGCTCAATATGTTTGTAACAGAGCTGGGAAAGTCGATCCTGTTAAATTCAGGTCACGTACTCTTTCATCTATGATACTATAGTGCAAAGGCTTTTCACTTTTCACTTGTTTACCAGAAGTAATGCTTTGCGAGAACAAGGTAAACTACGGAAATTATAGCAGTTTCCATAAAGAAAGATCCACTGAAAGCGGGGCTCTACTATCTGACGGTTAGCCGCCTAACAGTCCCATAGGATGCTCTCTAAACTTGCGGAAAGTGAAGAGAGAAAAGAACCGTGTACAAATGTTGCCAAATGGTCTTTAAATTACCAACACTGGAAAATATTATAACGAAAATTTTTATATCAACTCATATTTTCGCTTTGTTGAGATGAAAAGGTCTCCATCTTTGTATGTAGGGTTGTTTTGTTAATTATTGTTTTTATGGTACATACTGTAGATAGCATTTGATTTTTACTAAATTTGTAATTAAATAGTTTGTTTGCGGCACAAAACAAGAATATTGCACGAAATAACCAAAACATTATGTACTTAAAAGCCTTTCACGCCGAAGACTCCTTAAAATATGATCGTCAGAGTGACCGAAATAAAACATGTGAAAGAATATACCCAACTGTATTTTTGAAAGCGCCAATCAGAATTTGGACTGCCTGAATGTCTTGTGTTTTGGCACCAATCAGAGTCCACTAAAACTAGATTAATTAAGTAGGTCTAATGAGAAAACAAATTCTTTCTGTCTGCATAGCAAAGGTTATCTTCCTTTTATCCGGACTGACTCCAGAACGGCCAAATGAAATGCAGACGTGACCTTTCCTATTATATGGAAGCAATCGTTTGTGTACATATTGGCACAGTCTGGGTTCTCAATATCCTGCGTGCAGACTATTCCAGCTGAAGTGGATCCACGCAGGCTACGTTCTCAAGCAAGTGCTGCCGAATTTGTAATCAATTTCTCTAAGTTCCGGCATGTTCAGCGCTTTCCACTCTTTGCCAACTTTGACTTTGCGTACCAAAGTCGTTGCCCTGTTGCAAAGTCTTGATTAAAATTTTCTCAATAAATAGCTTCCTTCTCTTTTATAAGGTTTAGTGACATAAGTGATATAATGCATAGAACACGTCCAAAAAGTCAGTGCTTGTCAACATGACGTAAATCTTGGGATACGCCCTGTTCCTCCTGCTAGCATCAGTGATGTGAGCATGATCACTGACCTCATCACCAAGACAAAGCCGTCACGCAATTCATTCTCATGATAAATCTCACTTTCGGACAATACCCATTACACTATGTGCAGATATTAAATTCTGTTTTTCAATCTGATACTTGTTTTGTTTGTTGCATGGGTCTATGCCTATTTGAATACATCTAAAATAGTAAGGCTTCTGTATTGAAAAACGATGGATTTTTACCTAGCAACGATAATTTAGAATATTTTCTTTCGAGACTATTTCCTTATCGAGTGGTAGGGTTAGCAATATTTGTCTTCATGGATTTTTACTAATTATCAAGCAATTCTTACAGCAAATTTAATTGGCAACAACATATTTGAAAATCCTTCGACCCGACGTTGACTGAAGTAAAAATGACAAACTAGTAAACAATGATCCATTTGCCAATGCCATTATCGCTTTCAAGTTAAATCCATCAGTTTTGATGCCCGATAAATTTAAAAATTCTAAAAAGGTCAGTTACTGTCATCTTCAACCCTCGACATCCAATTGCTCTTTTTGCCTAGGTTTAGGCACTGTAAATCAGTGTAGTTGATAGTTTAGTATCAGTTTCTATTCGTGAACTCTGCTCCAGATGCAGTCTCAGAACATATATAGTTAGCTATATTTCTATGTATCTCTAAATAATTATTTTCAAATAGAAGGTAAAATATATCCCACCTTTATAACAAATTTTCTACTATTTCCGATTTTCAACGCCCTCTCAATCTTTCCAAACCATTTTATAATACCTCGATTTCAGGTATATTTGGAAGTGCTCATAAAGAGTACCAGCAAGAAAGAAGATTTTGAGTATAGTCATAGAGGGGGGTATGACGCTCAGTAGCTCACATCTTTTACATCAACACCACAGAAATGAAAAGTTGCAGTTGGTGTATTTTGCAGGTCGCCACACATGGCGTATTTCCATCTATACAGAAAATGTTGTCCCCAATGATAATTGTATTTTTTAGCCCATACGTCCTAACTCTGTCAAAAGTGGAGAACTAGTTGTCAATTGCAAAAAACTGAAGAAAACCGGAGGACTCTAAGGATGGACCTTCTGTGATATTGTCTTGAATGATGTTAGTGCAAAACACTTGCTGCGGCGCTGCTTGGCTCCACAGATTATAATTTCACCCTCCAGACAAAAAAGGTTGGCCATCCGTGGTCATTGGAACTGCTAGAATAGCAGAAAATCAGAATGACTTTTAATACTGTGACAAAGATATCAAAGCCTCAGAGAAAAAAAATTAGTGTGAACAAAACGCCTTTTTACGGCAAAGAATTCGTGGCGGGTGGGGGTGGGGGGAAGGTGGATATCTGATTCTTTAACCATTTTGTTTGGATTACGCACGCAGTAACGTCGGTCAGATTTTGATTGTTTTTATTTCATAGTTTCATAGTTACACCGAAGATGACATAACTAAAAACAAAAAGAAGACAATTCACCATAATTATACAGTGCATCTATTAAACAAAAATGTAAACGGGAGCGGGAGTTTAGTTCCAATTTAAAGTTACTGTTTTTGAAATGCTGCGAAAAGGATTTTATCAGATTTTAATAATTACCCTGAGACAATATAAATGATTATGAAAAAAAACACCATCTTTTTCTTGGACTAAGTTACACATTTTCAATTTTGGCACCATTTTACCAGCCATTATAAAAAGGCGAGACATAAAATTCATATAAGAAATAAAAATTCTGGTACTGGATTTGAGTTGATCTAAAGAAATGCGTATCAGCTGTGTTACGTATGGAAAATTGATTGATCTTGTTTAACAAATAGGTTTTAAAGGTAGTACTTAGATACTGCTCACATCCAGTTAGCCATAAATGTTTTTCTCAGGGTTAAGAAAAAGTATCTAATACTCTCGTAATTTCCAACTTTGGAGACTTCACGAATTGTCTATAAACTTCTAAACATAAAGAATTTGAACAAACATTCTAGCCACGTCACATTGTACAAACTTCCTCTGAGGGTAACATATCTAATTATTATTCGACCTTTTTGGCAGTCCATTCTGATTCTTCTTTTGTTGACATTTCGCGCCCACATGCATCATTAAACAATCTACGTATGCTTATGTAACGTGTCCGGGTCCTTGTGTCTGCTCCTTTTGCTTACTTCATTATGTATTCAATGAATGTAATAGAAGTAACGTGTGGCCTACTAGAGCTGTGTAGTTCCCTATCAGGTATATTCAAAGGCATTGCAATAGACGCTAACGCCTCAGGAGAGCTGAGTCATCTATACTCTTCTCACCCACTACCTTGGTTGTAGAAGCCGCACACAAGACAATAACATGCTTTTTGTCTTATCAAATCCAATCAAATGTTATAAATTGTTACGATGAAGCAGGTATAGTAAAGGGAGAGAGTAAAGAGATAGCAAAGGGAGCGGAACTCGGCCCTTTAAATCTCACAGAATACTTTCCCACTTTGCCATGCTTCCTCCAACTTTAACTTACGATTTCTTTGATAAACAAATACGTAAGAATCATAATGTTCTTGTATTTTCATCTGATTTAATGTTTGATAAACTTTATTAAGTTAAAAGATTCTTGTCTACTTTATCGCTATCCCTGGTGTTAGCGGTTGACTTTTTCTAATCCTTTAATCAGTTAAAGGCTTTTTTTGTCTGCCAATTCATTAACCGTTGCCCGACTTGGTTCTTGGGAAAATTTCAGGTTAATAAAAGTTTGTTATATCTTATTTGCGCAGCATTTTTAATCCTTAAATCCTATAATCTTCACTTATAATGGTCACATATGTGATGAGGATATTCATTTGTTTGCTTTCTTGGTTTTCTTTTGATACTATGTTTCATCTCCGATAATGTCATAGAATAATGTTCCTATTTATACAACTTTGGGAATTTAAGGTCATGAAGTCCTTTCCGTATTCCTCTACCAAATATATAGGGCCAACATTAACAAAATGTCCTTTTGTTTCAGAGATGTTGCTCGTTAATAAGTCTTGTCTATACTACTAAAAATTTGAACGAAATCGTATGCAGTTGATTCCCTCCGTTTTGTTATGCAATTTTAAGAGTAACTGATCAGGTGTGATATTTGTCGACGCATTACAAGTTGGTAATGAAATGATTGAAGGTAAATCACTTTAATATAATCTTGTAAACTTTTGTTGGCCTTTTATTGTTGTAACAGAAATACCTAAAATATCCTATTGGTTTAACGGATATCTTGTGCGTATTTTGTTGTATGTGGTTTATCTCTTTAAAATGATAGCCGTTTTACATGTGTCATAGTAATCGAGTTGTGATAAATAACTTCTACAAGCCGTTCAAGAGTTGCCCCCTATCTGTACTGTGATTCAAGTCTACATTTTGGCAGTCAAAAAAATTCAGTTATTGATTTCAAAAACAACCAGAACTGACAGAAATGTAAGACAAACTCTATTATGACTATTATCTAAACTAATTTAATAACTTAATGTTGCTTAAAGCAAGCTTCCGTTGTTTCACCTTTTCATTTGGCAATGTACAATGATGTTACCTTAAACTATATGAATTAAAAGTAATAAAAATCTTGATAGCAATTTTGGAAAAATTTCTTAATACGACTGTATTCAAGTTCTTGTTCGAATTGTCCGCAACAAATCCATTACTAAAAACAATAAAAGTAAAGTGCATCTTTAAAAAGAGCTATTCGTTTTTTGGTAGAAGAGGGAATTCTCAAAAGAAAGTTGGGAATATCTAATGCTCCTACTTCGTTTCGGGAGTGTGATATTGATGTACAGCAAGCAACACAGGAAACGTGCTGTCCTGAGAAGCCTACTTGAGATCTTGGAAGCGTTAGGCTGTCTCCAAAATTAGTGGGCTTCGTCTTATAAGCTAAGGCCTTGTGGGGATTGTAGTAGAGTCAACAAGGCTCTGTCTATGATCTAGGTAGGGAGACAAACGCTGCAACGTTCATCCTGTGTCAAAGCGGGAACTGGGTGGACTTCCAGTCTTGAAAACAAACGGCTTGAGAATCAGATCTATGCGGTAGGAGGCTTGCGTCTACACTTGCATGGCGGTAAATTGATATGATTGGTAATTATCACTTGTTGACGCCGTTGCTATTAAGTGTTTTTACCTTTGCTCACAGCAGTCTCCTTTCTGTTGAATAACTTTTTTTCATTCTCACCAACCAATTTGAAATCTCAAACTATCATCACCTTCTATCTTCAGATTTTTAAAATTGCTTGGAAAGATTTTTTTGTAAAACATTTCTTTCTGATCTTCCTTTTCCTTACTGTAGCTACAAAATGGTAATTTATATTTATCAGATATTGTTTAAAAAAGGAATGGTGGTGCCAAGTGCAGATTCTTTAGTAGTAAAACCACGTTCCTGGATTAAGAGAAAAGGACCGTTTGCCGATATTAAACTTTAGTTAGTATTGATTAAACATGGACAGACTTTGATACTATGATTCACAAGATTAAAGCTCTTAAAGCAGGTGTTTATCCATATTTTAGTGTGTGAACAAAAAATCAGAAAACGGACCGGAGCCCTGCCCTAAAGAATGTTTCTCTTTACGTTTTGGTAAAATCTCATTTTTCCCTACATTTACGTTTCATTACAATACCTGGAAAAACATATGGAAGTCGTTTAAATCTAAGAAGTTAAATTACGTGTCACTTTTCCTTCGTCGCTGTATCAAGCACTTTATTACTGATTACAAAGATAGTAGTTCTTTAGTACTAAAGTTTTTATGGTCCAAAGTCTAAAAATTTACGTTGACGACCTTAAGTGTATCTAAATTCGCGTACCCTAATTAGATATATTCGCGCGGATTTAAATTCTCGCACCGTATATGTGGTGAAAACAGAGAAAAAGTTAATGAAACGAGCTGATTACCCACTGTAATGCTAATATCGTGCCAATAATAAAAACTATTTAACATCATAGAAAGTTCACTCGAGTTTAATTTCTAGCATCATAAACGAATTCTCTTGTTGAAGGGCTGCGTCGATTACCAAAAGATTAGAAATTCATATTCACACCCGCCCTTTTGTCACGATAGACTTGTGATTTTGCAGAGAGTCGTTGAAGGATGTGACCCATTTTGCATAGAGAGGCTTTGCTCGTACGCTATGGCCTTAACCCAAGAAACCAAGCTACCGTCACAGGAACTCAAGTTGCAGGTCATTTACATCTAGAGATTTCTCGTTTTCTTTGCGACTACGGAGAATTTTCAGCCGTGGTGAGGAACCCGAAGTATCGATTATCCCCAATCCCCCAGGGAGAATTGGAGATCCCAGTCATGTTTAAGATATTCAAAGTAGACACTCCTGACAGCAAGTTTAAAAAGATAGGAGGAGTTTTCGGAAAAGCTTTATTTGGAAATCAAACGGACTTGTGAGCGACGATGAAGATGATGTTTTGTAAATTTATGTTGGAATTTATCATTATTATACCCAGTAATTTTTTCTATTAGTCGTTAGTTATTTGGCAGACCTTAAATGGACAGTCAAGTAGCCATTAAAGTATAATATGTGAGCTCCTTGTGTGTAATGTTTTTTTGGCATAACGTGTAACGCCAGATTTACAATGGATTCTATACCATTCTCGCAAGAAGTGGAAAATTTTAACATTTGCATACGTGCTATATGAATAGTCCCTTAAAAACCTGTCGAGTGAAAGGAGAACAAAATGTTCTACTAATTCTTGAAGAACAAAAAAATTCTGATTTTGATTTTGGACCATTTTGGCGCCGACAAATATTTGCGCGTGATTGAAATTCGCACACCTAGGGGTGCGCAAAAATAGTACCGCGCAAATTGAAATACACTTAAAGTATCGTATTCATGGTCTCTGTATGTTTTCGCCGTAGATACAGGAAGACAATTTTATCATTGAAATTTTACGTTTTGAATTTTCAAGAATTTTGAAGTGCGTAGGTTAAACCTTGTTAAAAAAGGCGAGAGTTGAAAAGAAACTTTTTTCTTCCGGCGCAAGATTTATCTTAGCATGGTACCCATTAAAGAACTATGTAGGAAGAGTACAGGTTTTTCAGGAACTCATATCGAGTAACATTTAGACAACAACCGCTTTTCTGTGGTCTGTTGCAACTATTTATTTTAAAAGAATAAGGAGAAGGGGGGACATACTCCGATTGTGTTAAGAAATGTTGTTGTCCTCTCTGCAAGTAAAGAATACCTTTAAAGAAAACAATAAACACGAAGATAACCCTAGTAGTAGCTCCATCACACTATGGAGCTCTTTTGCAGAGACGTTAAAGCAAATAATTATAAAATAGTCCTAAAATATTGAGAAAGAGCAGTCTAAGGTGTTAGACAAGGGTTCATTATCTGTCATTGCCCAAGCATGACGTACTCTAAACACGATTCTTTGTTAAAGAAATGCTACTGCTTATGTTTATCTGTATGATAAATCTTATTTCGTCTTTACTAACCGAGGCGACAAATAAATGATAAGTGTCTTTAAGACTCTGATTGAATATAAACGAGAACTTTAAAGGTTGTCATGGCATCATATGCCCCCATTACATTGCATTTCCGATTTTATCAAAGATATCATTTTATCTGAAATAGAAACCGACGATCTTTTAATCGGCTTTAATTCAATATCTAGTGACAAAAAGAAATTAAAAAGGTACTCATTATGCATATCGAAGATAAGCTAAGCTCATCCACTCAAAGCTAAAGTTATTTCATAGAGGTCTATAATCCATTTCAATATTTGATGTAGCAAGAAAGCGACACTTGAAAAATCTTTTGCGAAAAGAAAGTAAAGTACGTCAATATGCTTGTCCATTTCTTATGATGTGATACTAATTACCCTGAATATGGCTTTATTGATATTGATCTTTTATTTATTATCTAAAAAGGGTGTATATCGTAGAAATGTCAGAAATGTATTTACCTGTTCTCTAAAAGTTGAATTTCTTCTTGGTAGCCAAATGGAGTCATGGCAGCTTTCAATAGAGCTTTGATCCTCTTGCAGAGTTTTTCCGTATGCATACTTGACTCTCCTTGACAAATCTCTATGAGATCTTGAATAATTTAACTTTAATATCCTATCTGCACAGTACGGAGACTCATTTTCTCGAGATTCGCCCAATACTGAAAGTCAACATATTAATAATGCATTATAATGAGTGTGTTATTGATTGCTCTTAAGCCCTACGCCGCTCTTTGAATGTGAAAAAGCAATTGACATAGCTGAGCCTCTACTGTAGATTAATATATTTTCCGCGAAAGTGATGACACTGTCACAGCTACTTACAGTACACTTAAGAGGGTAATTATTGCGGGTTTACTGGCCTTCGTCGGCATTATCACACCGTTCAATATTATGATTAGCTATAAATGACGTCATGACGTCGATACTATTAGTAATGTTACTGTCGTGTTACTACTACAACTACAACTATTATTACTACTACTATTATTACTACTACTACTACTACTACCACTATAACTACCTCTACTACTACTACTACTAATTCTAGTCTACCAGGCTGAATCGAAAAATTTTGCAAAGACATTACTTGTTGCTTGCATGAAAAAGCAGGTTCTGTCTTGAACTCAAATGCGTAATTCCGGCGAGATCATTGCATGTATCTCCTCCATAAGTTACCTTCGTCACTTTCGGTCTTGGGCAAGTTTCTCCAGCATTACAACTGGCATGGTAGTATCTTCTCGAGTAGGTTAGTCCATTGTCTTGATGCTTGCCACGCGTCCACTTGCTAAGAAATTTATCTTTAAAGGATCTAATGGCATAGCTTTGATCTCCTCTTCGAGCTACAAGCCCAAACCAATCTAGTCTCTTCGTATTCACGATACTTAAAATGTTCATCATTATAGAGTACTAAAGCGATTACGTCACAAAAAACTTTTTTCGAGGAATCGCAATCATAACTATATCACAGTGTTAACCCTATCACAGAATGCCCGTAAATGTCAAAGTACCGCGGGCCTACTAGGCCCCCCCCCATGTATCAGAAGAGCCAAAAAGCCCATGTAAGGTAGGGTTAAGGTAGTTGGTATGTCAGCTCCTAAATAAAGATATCAACAAAATCTAATACTTATCGAATTGTTATTAATCTAAGTATTGATAAGATCAGGATAACTTTGCCTTAGTTTTTTCCAGTAAATAATTACATATAAACACCAGTTAAACTCAAGGTATACTCTGACAATTAATCAGAAATCAAATGAAAACATTGAAAAGTCTGTTTTCTTTTCAAACGTTTGAAGAATGCAACCCCTTGTTTGTTTTGTTCCCTAACATTGTCCGAGGATTCCAATTTACAAGAATGCTAAAGTTTAGTATAAGTTGCATAAGTTTGGTACGTATGCTTGCAGGGTTAAGGTGGTGATCTTGATTTGCAAAGCTAATATTTGAAGATATGATTACATCAAATGATAAAAAACCACGTACCAAATATAAGATTCTTCTGCTCGACAAACTGCAATACTTTTTCCTCTGTAAATCAGCTCACAACCCTTTGTATCCTTTTCAAATTCCTAAACAAACTTTTGTCAATCCTAACTGCTTTACATAAGTAATCGAATTACATCACTAGTTAACCAAAAAGTGCCTTAGGAATATAATTGACTGCATAACCAGTCACTGCACTATAAAATGCGAAAATTTCAATCTTTAAAAATAAGGTACAGTTTAAAACTGTCACTTGACCTATACCAAAACATAACTTTTCGGTGTATGTAACAGCTGCATAGAAAACTAATCGAAAGTAGGTCTAGTCCTTAGATAGAAGAGGAAGGAACAGGAGTTTAACGAAAGGAGCTAAGACTTCGCTTGACATCTAAACAGTTTCCAATTATTGTAATAGCTATTCCCCTGGCGAACTTCTTCTCCTTTACTAATCTGTACCATTGCCTACCGCTAGTCTTGTTTCAGTATGTCTGTGTCGTCTCGCACTGCCTCAAACTCCTTTTAAAGTACGACAAGTTAGGTTTAAGTGCTTCTTTCAAGCGGCTTACTTTCGTGATAACCAAGAACCAGCATTTAATACGGTATGGGCCTGCTATTCACACACTATGGAACATAAAATGCACTGAAAAAACCACCAACAGATCTCGTCCTTTCTTTACACATCGAGTCGTGTCCCGATCGTATTCCTTTTTCAGCTTCGGAAATGTTTGACTCCTTCGATACGGTTTCCTCCGTACTACAACAAGTCGTCGACTTTAATCCTGCTTTGAAATCCCTTATTTTGTTTCTCAGATATTGCATTTTGCTGCATTCAGCTTCGCAATTGGGAGCCAATTCTTGACCCTTGAGAACATCGTCTCTGGATATCTTTTTGTAACTGAACATCTTGAACGCAATGGAAATATCCAGGAAAATTTTATCATCAATAATCCAGGTTCGTGTTAGTTCAGGTCACTTGCCCTGCTTCTGGTCTTCTAACGCAGCAAACGCGTTGACATTCCGTGGTAACGATCTTCAAATGATGACTTTCTTTCTGCTGTTGTGAGATCGTAATGTCCTTTCAAACATTTCAATCGAGTTTTTAAATCGACGTTCCCACCCAAGCGATCGCCTTTTATGCTATATATTTTTCCCAACAAAGGAAACAGAGTTAGTGGACTTGATTTTCATTTGTACTTTTCGTGTCATGCATAGACTCTTATTGTTAAAGGTAAATCCATTTCCGACCTTCCCTATCTCTTGTGCCTTGTTATATATAGTTCTCACCGCTTGAAGTAATATAATCAGATCTGGCAGTTTGTAACAGTGCATAGTTTCGAGTCTGCGACCTTTAATTTTGTTGAAGGTCAGGACTGATCGGATCTGTATTCGCGGCGCCGGGACCTAAAAGTAGGTCTAATAGAAACTGTCACGATGATTCATGTTTATGTGGGTAGGTTTCGATATACAAATATTGTAAAACAAGGAACAACTCGAAAGTGGTTGTGACGAAGGAATGAGTAGGTATATGTATCTACTCACGAAGTAAACATAACCAACCCACGTATCCAGTTCGAAAGAGTGCCAGATGGACAGAAAAATGTCAGTCCCTAGATGCCAAACCAGGTACATCACCGAAGATATATGCCCATTGCAAACCAACATAGCTGTGCCGGCTTGTTGTTGAGCTGTTATCACATTTATTAAGGACATGGGACGAAGTACCACATTTTTTACAAGAATCAATCTCGGGCTTGTTTCTAACCTGCAAACGGACAAAACATCTGAGAGTAGTATTACTATTACTATCTGCATAGCTTTGGCCGGCGCGATGGTTAGCTTGTTTCACGATGGCCAGTAGAGATATCGTAACAAACCCTTTTGCCCTTGCTTTTGCCTATTTGTTCTTTAGTGATATCCACACCGTTACTAGGACCGATCTGGAACTTGGTATGGTAGTAAGTGGCACATTATATAGAGCTCTCTCCCGGGTTTAAATGATGTAGAGGAGGGGAAAGGTTCATCGGAGG
>JAAAKM020006971.1:60376590-60394060 GCA_010016025.2 Alatinidae sp. Z8VKAUB7J3 | reverse complement strand
TGTAATGTGTTCCTGTTTTTAAAAGCTTGATTTGGTTTTTGTGATTGTTGTTCTTTGAGCTTGGATACATTGAGACAGACTATTCTCAAGCCACACCAGTCGGGCCTTTTAAGGACGCTATTCAATAGGATACAGTAAATATTGCTCACTGCAGGTGATCATTTGTCTAAACGTCTGAGAAGTGATGATTTTTGACTACCGAATCAGAAATTACTGTCTGTGTTTTTGTTTGGAGGGAAGTGTCCCACTCTGACAGTTCCTGGTGTAAAGTAACCGTGTATCAGACGTTTAATCTGTCTGTTGTTTGTTGCTTCCAAAAGGCTTTTGTAACGCAATCAACATGATAGAGGGCCAGTACAATAAAAGCAGAAATAGGAACTTTATTTACATAGGAGAAACATCGCTCTTACTGTAATAGCTCGCCTCTTAATTCTACGACCGCCTGCTTTTTTGTTATTATGTATTGTCCAAGTTTTGTAGTCTTTGATGTACTCTGTCGTGATAAAAAAAATAATGGGATAGCTGGATGAAATTAGTTAGGGCTAGGCGGATTCTTTGCTTGCTATTCTATCAGTCACTCACAAAGGTATGTAAAAAGTTATCCTGTATTAATGGGTGTAGTATCTACTTTGAATTAATAAAAGTATGCAATAAGTGCCCCTCTGATTATCAGAAGGCTGTTTTAAGGCTAGGGCCTCTTAAAGGGTAGAGCGGGCGTAAAACTATTATCTATTTCTGAATCTGATACGAGTGAAGTCAACAGCGTCAAATCCAGTTTAGCTCAGTTGATTTTCCTACTTTTTCAACAGAAAGATATTGGGGTGAAACATGCCCGTTGTGTTAGTAGAAAATTACAATAGAGACGCATGTTTCTTTCAGACGTTTGGCATTTCAGTTGATTGGTTACTAAATTGCAGGCAAAACAAAGTTGTGTATAGTCAAACTGCAGTTACTACTGGTAACACCATTTTTAAAATGTTGTCCAGTAGCATGGTCTGTATGCGATTCGATTCCAGGACTGACGCACGTTACGAAGCTTCGTTTCAGATCGTTTACCTCCTCTCACCCACTCTTCTGCTACTCTGCTTACAGTGGGTCGACTCTCTATTTATCTGTGAGGAGGAAGCGTGAAACGTAAAACGCCCAATGTGGAAACTTTATTGACAACGTATCGTCTAACAGACTTCTTCAGGTAACTACTTAAAATTGACTAAACTGGAAGGGTGAAGCAGAAGTGACGTTGAAGTCTGAAGAACTTGTTGTCAATTTTAGGGAAGGATCGTACCTACGAGTAACAATTTATTCATAGTATGTTCGTACCACATAGTTAATAACCACATCAAATATGCAATAATAGAAGTACAACCTTTGTTTGTATTTTAAATAGCTGGAATCTGGTAATATTGGTACGAAATCACCAAACGGAGACCTAACATGAGCACGAAGTCAATGAACTTCCCATTTTTCTGCCCTGTACAATAGCATAGGGCAGGTATTCATTTTATATGTGACTTTTTAGAAATAAACATATTAGTCAATTCTTCATACATTCATATAATTATGGTACTCTGTTACAGAAATATAGAGAAGACTTCGGGTGGTATTTTTCCTGGTAGATATTACCAAGGGCATTCCGTGTTTCTTTTGTAAGAGACAATCGAGTGCTTCGAATTCTACAAAGCAATAATTTTCAAGCAGATAATCCTTGTCACTTACTTTTGCTTACTTTACTTTCTCCGTTTAATGTCTTCGTTCTCCCATAGCTATGGAGTTTGACAGATTATGAGACTTTTCCACTTGTCTCTATTCAGGGGCGGTTGCCAACGTGTGGGACCCTGGACACTTTTCCAACGTAGGGCCCTATTAAGGAGATGTATATTAGTAGATATCTCACCCAATGTAGCTCCCATAATATGGGATTTCACAGTGCCTATCGTGTGCAATAATTCTTATATGCAGTGAAGTGTGTGTATACATCAAGGAGTACGAAAAGAGAAGCTGACTGAATGGCCGATGGACATTTTTGGCTGTGATACTCAAAGGTCCCGAATAGACGGGGTTTTAATAAGCGGGGATGATGAAAGCTTGGACCAAAACCTCCTTGAGTGCAGGGCCCCTCTTGAACGCAAGGCCCTGTGCTACTGCTCTGTCCGCCATACCCTAAAACCGCCCCTGCTAATCTCTCATTTCTTCTTTGATCGTCATCATCCAACTCTTCTTCGGTCGTCCGGCTTGTCGCCTTCCGTCGACATTTAGGTTTAAAATCCTTCCAAGGGGCTCCTTCGTATCTCGTCAGATAATCCTTGTTAGTTATATATAACTTGCTAAACTTCATAAAATTATATGCATTCATTAGCTATCCTATCTATTGCACTTAAACCTAGATTAATAAATGCACCGTCGAATTTATTTCTTAACGCATTGCATAAAGTACCATATACGTGCATAGGCGCACGGCCAAAGGGGCCGAGGGGGCTGCAGCCCCCCCAGTTCGTTAAAATGTTATATTTTTTTATGTAGAAAGTTTTGCGGGCCCCTTTATAATTCCTTAATAAGAAATAAAAATGAAATAGTGTTACGTGCCCTCTGAATTAGCGTCGACATTCCTGCCGAACTTAAGTGCTTTTAGTCTATTCATTTCCCAATAATTTTCGGACAAATGTATATTTTATCGTTGCGACTATGTATACGTGTGTTTTTATGAGCATAAAAAGGCTCAGATTGCTGAAAAATAAGCATACTTTAAGCATATTGCCCAGCCTGTTTTTCTGAGTGGTGACATTTTCTTGATTGTGCCAAAATGGCGGACCTATGATTTAAATTCACGTGCAATGCTTTCATTGTTGAGATTCGGGAGAGTCCTACATATAGCTACCTATAGCAATAGCAAAATTTGGAAAGCCTATACCTACCATATAGCCTTACGTTATTGTTGAACAGTATCTGAGTTGAACTTTTCTGGATTTGAATTTGACCTAAAATTAGCATATGGTAAGCATATTCTGAGCCTGAAATTGAGCCTTGCTTAAGCTTACCCGAGCCTGTCTCGAAAAAATCATATGCTTATAAAAAACCCACTTAATAACGTTTTTAGATTTCTGCGTTATATATTTGCCCTTCATAAACTGTACAACCCGACGGTAGTTACATTTATTTGATGTACCGATATTCTAATTTTGTTCACTCCATTTGTGGGGAAAGTGAGATATCATTGTGAATATTGACAATCTGTGTGTCACGTGATCACTTTACACAGAGTATGTTGCCCTCGTTACCCTCATGTTACCCCGTTTGACCTATTTAATCAATTCACGTCTGTGTAGAACGCTCCTGCCGCAAGCCCCTCCCCCCCCGCATTACATTTGCATCAACTATCACGAAACACACCCCATCTTTCGTGTACAAGACTTAAACCTGGCTATCATCCTTATTAGGAAAATGTACATAAATTTTTACTTGGATGAGATGGGTCACCGCACAAAGACGAAACTACAATACTATTAGCATCTCTAAATAGCAAAATAAACCATCAATTATCAAAATAGAATTGAAAAACAAAAAGCGCAAAAGAAAAAGCTACAACAACCACAGTTATATTAATGATTAATAATATTCTAAACTTTGAAAATAATAATTTTCTTAATTTAAACTTCATTAATCTTTTTTCCTTTCCTACATCAAAATACATCCATTACTCTCTTTACAGGTATAACAAATCTAGATAATATAATATAAGTTGTTACCATACAAGAAGATCAGGATTAGGCCAATTACTGCTCCATTTACAAAAAACGAAATATGTTGTAATAATAAGAATATGTCATAATAACAATGAGAAGGAGAGGAATAGTAATATTTCACAGATCTTTGCCATATATTTTCATATATGTATATATATATTTATCACGGTGTGGAGCACTACCACAATAGCTTGCTTTCTTTTTTCACTAACGGCGCTGAGGGGATTCGAACCCACGACCCATTGGTTCGAAAACCAACACCTTAACCATTGGACCATCAAGTCCAATAATTAAGGTGAGAAATTTTTAAGTCAATTTTGCCATGTTTTCGCCTCCACTCAATGGGTAAGGGGAAATTCATTAATTGCTGAGTACTTATATATCTCTGGCACTGATGAAGGCTCAAAGCTGAAACACAATTAACAATTAATGAATTATGTACGAACATAATTACAGAACACTAATATATATGTTGAAATAGTAATAGCTACAGTCTTTTTGTAATGGATGCGCATCAACGCAGTAAAGTAAAGCATATGATAACAATGGAGGAAATACAAAAACATAGCAATTATATATATGCTGTGGGTAAAATTAAGAAAAAGAAAAAGAAAATTAAAACAAAGAAAACACTAACCAACATACAGCGAAAACAAAATTAAAAAACATACGCAAAAGCACCGAATCACTAAAATACAAATTTTAAACAAACTAATAAAAAATAGAATGTCACTTAAAAGAAACGTAATAAATAATAATTAATGATATTTTTTTTAAAAAAAAAATGAGATATAATAGTAAGAACTATAAATTTATAAAATTCAATGGTTTCTTATTGGTATTTTTCTTAACAGTGCAATAGCATTTCGTCCTATTTTCTCCTGGCATGGTTCATTCGGAGAGAAATATTCGATACACAGAAGTATACAATTAGCATTAGCACCTATGCGTTCCACAGAACAGTATTCTCAATATTGTATTTTCGCCCGGCAATTTGAGAACAATGAAGTAAACTAGTGAATATTTAGCGAACTTAGGCCTGCCTTTCATTTATCGGAATAAGTTTTTATATCATGATGATCTTCTTTCGGCGTAAGAATTTGATTTTGTCTCTGTGCATTGCTCGCTCTCTTTCCACAACTCCGATCTCACATTGTAAAACACATCGTTTTCAATCTATCATCATAGCCACCCCTCTGCGCGGCCGCTGTAGCTGAATTGTATGCCGTTTTGTTAATGGCTGTAATTACCGGGGAAACATGACTACCCATCGAAGTTTTTTTTTCTTTCCCACGTTTACTAGTTTATTAAGCTGTTTATGCAATTTTGTAGTTTTTGCTGTTCATAATATCAAACTGTCATCTAACAACGGTTTCGTTTTCTTAATTTATTCCTCAGACACTGGTTACGTCAAATTGTCTGGGATAAACTAGGAAAATGAGAGGAGTGGATCAGAGTAGAAGGTAAGAAAACAAGAAATAATAATTAAGGCGACATCAAGTATGGTTATAACATTTATAAAATGAGTTATCTGGAGATCTGGTTGTTAAGCCACTTTCTCCGTGAGACAAATGCAGCCACCTACGTTCCTCTTCTTTTTTTTTCTTTTCTTCTTTTTGTCTCTTGTTATATATTTTTCTAGCGTCTTGTTACCTTCCAAGGTCACTATGCCGATCTGTTCTCCTTCAAAGAACTCCATTCTTATATCGTTCTCTTCCCACAACCCTTGCTGAACTAGTTTGTTCGCTTTCACGTTTTCACTCTTTTTGAAAGAATGTTTTTTCTCGGGACAGCCCTTAGGTTGCTAAGGTGGAATTTAGTTTAGTCATAAAGCTGCTTGCCGGATATCTTTCCCAAATTTTGATTCTGCAAATCAAGAAAACATCTCCGGTAGCTGCCCTCACCCTTCTACTTAGTTGTCTTTACGAAGAGATGGATCTCCAACACTTTTCACAAAACTAGAAAACTCTGTGGCAAGAAAATACTCAGAAATCTCAAAAATATCTTAAGAAGGCAAATGACCGATTTTACCTACTGGTTTGCCGACCAGGCTCCCCTATAGTTTACTCGCGTCGGGGTTTCCCTCCAAATCAACCAAGTTGCACGTAAAACACAAACATATTTGCCGTTTAGCGTTGTTCTTGTCACAAACACCCAGCTGATGTTTCGATGTTAGATCAACATTAATTCGACGTCAGGTCGGCATCGAATCGACATCAGATCAACATCGAATTGACGTCAGATCAATATCGAAATGACGTCACTTCGTGTTTTGAATTATCATCGATGGTTCGTTGTATATAAAGTTAGTATCATGGAGAAGAGAGGATTTGAAATGTTAGTTTAAACTAACATTTCAAATCCTTCTCTTCTCGATGATACTTTCTAACTTAATGGGCTTTGGATTGATGACGGACCGGAGGGGAGTCCTTCCTTGGTCAAGTCACATAGCGCAGAGAGGCTGGTCTCCAACTGCGTACAGCTGGATGTCGATGTCCACCGGTGGATGATTGGGAGCTAATGTGGCGACTAGAGAAAAAAAGGATGTTAACATCGGAGGTCACCTAGCTCAGTTGGTAGAGCGCACGCCGCGAAAGCGTGGGTCACGTGTTCGATCCCCGTGATAGTGCTTCAGTTGAGCATAAAAATGAGACGTAACTTCCTCTCTAGTTTGAAAGGGCAACCTATTAATGCTTGGGATTACTGACTTCTATATGAATTAAACCAAACTGCTTTCATCAAGAATTATAAAAAAATGTATTTTAAATAGTTGCGCTATCGTGTCACTCCTTTTCTGGTGATTACGATTCTTCAACAGGAAATTGATTTTAAATATTATACAACATAATTTTGCAATTCCTTTTGGTATTATTATATAATCTATCTTTTCATCTGATGTTGAGTTATCAATATCCTTGTCCTTGAACGTCTTTTTACGAATGGATTAGAACCCAATCTCCTTCGCGTTCTCTCTTTTTGTGTGCATTACCGTATCTTGAAACTTTTTCCTCGATTCCATACTGTTGCTGCCATCTTGAGAAACGCTCGTTGCAGATTTTTTTATACCTTGGTGAATGGGTTCATTTAACTCTCATCGGACAGAGGGATAAGCTTCAACAGGTTTTCCAAATAAGACGTAATCTTGTCATAATCAAGCTTTCCTCATTAGATTTAGCATAAAACAAATTTTAGGTATTTTATATGTAATATCACCAACAGAAAGCAAAGTACGGTGAGGCAATACGACACCCTCATTCACTAGGCAAACCAATGCGGATGTGGCCAAAGTATTTGAGAGGGCATTTAACCCACATACTTCCATGGTCCCTTAGGTGTCAACATTTGCAGTACCTATATGTTGCTCTTTCATTTTCTACAGGCCATGCTTAACATTCAAATGGATGTGCAACTTAGTTTCTATCATTCCATTGTAGTCAATCAAAAACTGAACGTATTTCAACTATATCCAACCGTTCAGTATATATTTCTGCAATATCGATAAACCAAGTTCAAGGCTTTAAGTGCCTGGGCTCATTATGAATGATGAATTGCGAGGAAACGTTGAACGTCTACTTTAGCTTAAAGCGCCAAGAACAACTTTTGAGAGTGACTAAAGAACCAGTTCTGTTATACTTTTCACACAAATGAACCGTCACTGCAAAAGTAACAACGACGCTTTGAGAGAACTTACACCAAGTAAAGTACAGTGCATTGAATTTATACTGCGTCCCCTTCTGTGCTAGGCACATTCCAAGGCGCTTTACTGCTAACATTTACCCCGCAGCCGAGGCTTGCTTTCAATCTTTTTATCCTCTTGCACTCTCCAGGGAATGTGTAGACAACTAGCAGATTCAATAGACACTTACTTCTTTTTTGTGATTACAGTGGCATTGCAATTTTACACCTTAGTATGGGCAACAGAGTTGATATCTTTCTCGAAAATGGTACCGGGCTTGAACCTCAGAACTTCAAAATCAATGGGTTATGATATAACTTCTTTAACCTGTCTGTGGCATTGGCTTGGGTGGTTACAGTGTTCAAAACATACACTGTTACAAGCTCTCAAAACCTGAACGTAATACTAATGATATCCATCGTAATACAGCAACGAGTATTATTTCCTGGTTATTGTCACCAAAGAAAAGAAGCAGTGATTTTATCCTCTCTTTAGAATCCGCTGGCCACGAAATTCTATCTTCCCAATGCAGGATATGCACGTAACAATATAGGCCTCAGCTTCTGAGGAGAATTGTACAAATGGTCTCGGAAGAAGTCACAAAATTCAAGATGGTTATGGTTATGATGATGTCGGTGGTGATGAAGATGAAGGAGAGCGATAACTAGAACTTATGGTACTGAAGACGTAGGAGATAGTCCTTGTTACCGTAAATTTTCCTTGAACCAAAAACCCTAAGAACGTTCGTATGAATAACAGAGTATTTTCAACAAAAAGGGAGATTATTTTTTCCTGTATTCGGTTGATTTCACATTTTCAGATATTCAAACAATTGCATGTTGATTTTAGTGACCATACTCTTCAGCAATGGCTCGTGACAACTTGAAAGAGAGTGGTTTGCATTTTTAACCCACATCTGGTGATTGCCTTACAAAACTTGTCGCTTCTCCTACCAAGGGTAAATTGACTGGAACCATAGTCAAGTTGACAAAACAGACTACTCTCTCCCAAGGTGCACACCCACACTTATGAACGGAAGGATAGATCTTGCTTCTTCATTCTGGGTCGCCTAAAGCAAAGACTTTTCTAACGGAGAAGGAGACTGCTGGATACAAAGTCAATACTAGAAATTTACAACTTGACATGTTTCACAAGGAAGTAAATGTTTATACTACTATTGTGCTTACTAAACCCTCATGACCTGCTCTTTTAAGTCCCATAAATTTAGAGATGTCAGAAGTAGTCAACTTGACAGTAGATGAAATACTGCAGAGGGCGTAAAAATTATGTCATAACTTTCGCAATACGCAATTATTTTCAAAATGGTATTCGCCGCAAGATTGTCCTTATTATCAAAGTGCTTTGTATGCAATTGAAACTTTAGAAGAGAAACAACGCTATAGCATCATTGGAAGTTTGAGATATTAACATTTTGTCTTTACGTTATCCTGATTGAATGCATACATATGTCACACATTAGTAATTTATTGTAATACGGCTTGTAACAGGTTATTTTATTGAACGACAATAATCATTATTGTCCAGGAGCTTTCCTGGCTGGTACCAGCTCAATTAGTTGCACTATATCCGTGTCGTTTCTCTCAACATCTTTATGTGCCATTATATGCCATTGGTGCCCCTCCATTTAACAAATATTTCCATGAATATAATTTTTTTTCTCTAACCACTATATAGTGAAAATACTTTATCTTTTGCATGTTTTTCATTTCAGTGTAACACAAATGTTTTCCATTGGGAGTTTAACTCTTGTGTCGTGCATTAGCCTCTTTCTGTTTCCTTTCCTTTACAATTCCATATGCCCTAGCGACTTAAACCTTGCTTAATTCTTCACAGTTAAAATGTACAACAAAATAACAGTGATTAACTTCACTCTTATCATGTTGTTGAACTCATTGTTTACTGCAATATGTGTTTTATATAACAAAGTAAAGGTATCCACAAACAAATCATGTATCATTGCAAAGTTCTGAAATATAAGCGTGTTTGTTTAGATAATTCAACCTTTAAAATCGCAACACAATCGGAACGTCCTGAAGGGTGAAGAAAATACCAGACACAAACTTCTGACTCCTTGGCACTACATGCATGCCAAATCCCGGAGATATTGTCGAGGAAACATGCATATGATAAAACGAGGACCTATCCTTAGATTAAATATTACCGCTTTGAAATTCCGTACCGAGAATACCCAATGCTTCAAAGGGCCTTTTTTATTCGAAATGTTCTTTGTGAGGCCTTACAGTTTGTTTCAAAATAAGGGATTATATTATAGAAGAGTAATGTGGATACACGATATGATAATCTTCGTATTACTATCAATTAAAAAGTTTATAACATTTTGGAAACATTTCTTTTCACGTACATTTCATTATGTTCAGAAACCATAACGTCAGTAATTCACGCAAGGGGAAACTCGTCTGATGACGAGTCAAAAATCAGCTGGTTCTCTGCGGTATTGGGGAGTTCCCTTTACTTTCTGTTATGTTGTTCTAGCCTCTTTCGAATAATGTTTCACTACGAGTCCAGTTATTGCCCAATCAGCAAGCGCCGCGCAAAGATTCGCATATGTACAAGCATTCTTTCCACACGCACTCAACTTCAGGGAAATTGGTACACGGAGGATAGTCGTCCCAAGTTATTGTTACAATCTGGAGCAAGGAATTGATTTGATTGATTTAAGTAAAAAAAATAACAGAGTTTACAGTCTCTGAGCTTGTGGTACCGTTTTTCTTACAGCGAGGAAGAATCTGGGATCAAGTGCTCATTGAGTTCGAGGTGTAGAAAAGCCGGTAAGCTGCCAGCTCTGGTTACTTGATATCGTATGATTAGAAACAGCAATTTTCCTATGATAAGATTTCGATATGGCAGGTTCTTTTATGAAACCAGAGAGAGTTTAAATTGAGGTATATCATCGCATATGTTGTGATGCGAAGAAAAGTTTTTAACTGAGCAGTACTTGAGACCATTGCCTAAGTGCCTCTAAGAATTACAGTATCAGATTTGGGAACGTAATCTTTACTTAAGAGAAATGCACAGGCTTGTTTTCGTTTACGTGTCATGAGATAGTGTCTAGCTGTTGATACTAACGTACTTGCCAACGGTTTTTAGGTTGTTAATCAAAACAACTACGAACTTTCTATTTCAACATTTGTGTTATAACTTTGCAAGCTCAAGCCGGCCTTATCGGAGAATTGCTGGCATGGTAGGTCTTAAAGTGAGCAAGTCGAGTTTGATAATAACCAGTTTGAAGCTCAAGACATACAGTGATTAAATACTTTACTTTCCACATATGTTTTTTAATGCTTTCCCTTCTGTGATGTGCCTGCTAGCTTCTATACTCAACCTACAATCGTGCAGGCCTATGAAAATTGTTTTGCATAAAATCTACCTGTAATAAATCTTAACCTGTACCTCAGTACTTTTGGATATTTTAGTGCAACAATCTACAGGCCTTAATTAATAACGTATGATAGGTTATAACAAGAACATATATAATTAAAGTAGGTAAAGCAAGACAAAGGGAGTTCAAGATCTTGCTGATACAATTGCAGAATTTAGGAGACTTAAACTTAAGAAAAACTGGGACTCAAGTATTTTGTGTCAATGACACAGTGTTTTTAATATCCCACGTTAGAAAGAGTCGAACACAATATCCCTAATGTGTAAGTGTATATATATATGAATTGTTATTATAAAAATACATAAATTCATACACAGCAGAATGTTGGCTATTTGACAATTTATTTATATATATATGAAACAGGTATAAAAAGGTGCTTACAGTACTGATTTACACTATAAAACATGCATCATCCACTTATTTATGTTAATAGTAGCCAAAATGACAAACTAGTGTGTCTCACAATTTGAGGAAGCAGGAATTTTATGTGTGATTGTGAGTGAAAACAGTGAAAATTTCAGACAATATCAGTGTAATTGTGACACTTTGTTTTCTTGTATGGTCATTGTGTGGAATAATCTACCAGAAAATTTTGTGAAATCCAACAAAAAACAAACCTTTAAATCCTTAACTTTATCAAATTGATTTAATATACACTATATGCATTCCTCCAGCCCTGGAATTATACTCTGTGTCAATGCTCTCCCAGTAGGCCTATATCACAGCTACAGATTGTGACTTAATGCTGTATTTTGATTTTCAGATTGTAATCCTTTTTTTCTAGAATGCACCATGGAGTCTTGTTGGTGCAAAATCATCAAAGGGAAACAAGGGTTCCTGTTCCTTGGTTTGTGCACTCTACTAGGTCTGATTTTGCCTATGGCAGGTATGGCAAGTAACTTTGTAAGTTAGCTGTAGTGAATTCCTATTGTTATGTTAAGGTTGAGTACTTCTAGTAAGAGCATCAGCTGGTGTTCATATGCAAGGATATTAAAATATTTATATATATGATGCAGATGACAAGGTGTGTTTAATTTTACATGATCCTCAATTATGCATGTTTCTTTAAGAAATAGAGAAGGCAAGCAAAGGCAACATGGCAGCTCTGCAGTATTATATCAATTAACCATTTTGGTAACAGGGACATTATGAAACTTTTATAATTTTCTAGTATAAATTAATAGCACTAATGGTAATTTTAATGTTTAGATCTAACTTGACAGTGTATTTGTACACATATGGTCATTAGTAGAGACAAAGGAAAGTTATTTGCATACTACCCATTTCTAAAATATTGACTTGTTGCAAACTATCAAATTTTAAATGAAAGTTTTTGGGCATGTAGGGTTAACTTTAAGGGGAAACACATTAGTAATCTCACATCCAAGTATTACAGCAGTACTTATATTGTTAAACTAATTCCGATCAATTATCCCCTGATCAAATTCAGTTCCCGTCTACATACCTCTGAAGTAATTGTATTACATCAAGAATGTAAACTTATCTGCATCAGATCAGAATAGACCAAAGTGGCATTTTTTGTACATAAAGTGTATATATAGATATAAACATGGCATCTTATACCTGAAGGTATCCCTTGGGTTTGGTTTTTCTTGTATGATATAAGGAGTATACAAGAGAATACCTGAATATAAATAGGAAGCAGAGTGGAGTTGCCATTGGATCAGAAGTTATGGCTACTCTTGATAGCTAACATAGACTTGTGAGGACATAGCACCCTGAATAATACTGAGAAGAAGTGTACTCTTTACATATATGGATAAATAGATGCCAACAGCTGGAAGTGGAGGGAAGGAAACCTAGAGGGAGACCAAGGAAGACATGGAAGGGGACCATCCTGTAAGACCTGCGCACCTGGAATCTCACCATCAACATGGCGGAAGACCGGGACGCTTGGAGAAAGTTGCTACGAGATGCCAGAAGTCTGTCCAACACCCTTGGAGGGTCCAACGGACATTAAATGCATGATGATGATGATGATGATGACACTTTTATGTTTTCTGTGTACACTGGAAGAGTACAAAAAGTGGCTTTAAATAGTTATATATATATAATATGTTGGAATTGGTGTCTGACTGAATTAAAGCTGTTCCCATTTTCTCACAATGACTATGAACACCAGCACCATGTTCCTTTAAAGCTGCCTTGGACAAAATGTCTTTGATTGGGCATAGGACTTATTTATTTCAAAGACAGTTGAAATGACCCCAATTGTTGTTTATTGCAAATACCAGGTGCAACTTTCTTTATTCTATATATATACACCTCAACATTTTCTATTAAACATTGCTTTTTAGATGGTATTGCAGTTATGTCAATCGACCTTGGTGGAGAATGGATTAAAGTAGCCATTGTTAAGGTAATCTTATGGTGAAGAAAGCATGTCTCTCTATATATATATACTCGTAGTCAGCATGGATAATGAATTTCATGGCATCATATAAATTTCTTTGTAAATCAATTCTCTTACAAGTAGCTGTTTCAACTCTTAATCTCAATTCATGAACATTAAATACAAATGGCTGTAAGTTTATAGATTTTAGCAAATGATGGTATTTATTCTAATCTTAGTAGCAGAAATATGAAAGAAGGTCATCTTTTTGTCAGCTGGATTTCAGCTTGGTTTCAAATACCATGAAAAGAACTTCATTATTATTATTAACATTTGTTATTTACCTTGAATTTACCTTGAATCTGGGGTGGAGGAAGTCCTCTCAGGACTTATAGGCACCCCTTACAGTTCCTTAAATGGTGGTCGAGATAGCCTTAACTATGTATGCTTTCTTTTAATTTTTTCAGCCTGGAGTACCGATGGAAATAGCAATGAACAAGTAAGAATATAGCATTACAGATAAATTTAAAGAGTTTTGACGTATCGGTAGATATATAAATTTAATATGTGATGTGTGTATTACGTAGCAAAGCAGATATCACCTTCAGTAGCATTGCATCCTTTAAACCAATAGTGTTGTATTTTGTGGAACAGGGTAGAATAGAAGATCTATGTTAGTTTGGAATGAAATGTGATCAGGTAATGTAAGATCAAGAAGATAGTTAGTATTATCAAGATTGCCAACTTTTTCTCATTGTCAATTTCATCTTTCAAGTGGTGATAATTTATGATGATAAAGTGATGATAAAGTGATGATAAAGATGATAGTTGATATATCAGGTGTTATTTGGAGGCATTTCTATGAAAGCTAATAGATTTTACTTGATAAATGTGTCTTTTCACACAATTTCTTGAATCTTTTTCAGGGAATCTAAAAGGAAGACTCCATTAGTTGTTTCATGGAATGGAGATGAGAGACAATTTGGGGATCCTGCCATGACTGTGGTAGGTTGCATCATGCATTATTTCACATTTTATAGCAAGTATTGCATATTAATTTTATACCATTTGTGTCAGATTGTTTGATGCTTTAAACTCTCTGTGTAATAGAGCCATGGGGAGGCACACTTCGCATTTTAGGTTTCAGATCTTTGTCATTTCAATTCTTTACATCAATACATACATACATACATACATACATACATACATACATACATACATACATACATACATACATACATACATACATAAACAATTTTTGTAAACATTTTACTTCTACTATATATTCTGAAATGATGTGGGTGACCTAGCCAATGAAGATCCGGCTACCAAACTAGACCGCAACCTACTGTCCTTGCTGCTCAAAGAGGAATGCCTCTGAAGCATCTGAATCAGACTTATGATCTAACATTTATTGCATCATTCTAGTTTCCACACCCAAATCACTTGCAGCATGAGGGCAATTGATTAGAAGATATTTCCCTGTGTACAGTGTGTGGCTCCTTGATTGACTTCCTTACACAAATATCACCTTTCTGATAAAGGGATGTCTTTTAGTACTGAGCTTGGTCTTTTTAAGCAGTGGGGAGTAAACTGTATCACTTTGAAGCATCTGAATCAGACTTATGATCTAACATTTACTGCATCATTCTAGTTTCCACACCTAAATCACTTGCAGCATGAGGGCAATTGATTAGAAGATATTTCCCTGTGTACAGTGTGTGGCTCCTTGATTGACTTTCTTACACAAATATCACCTTCCTGATAAAGGGATGTCTTTTAGTACTGAGCTTGGTCTTTTTAAGCAGTGGGGAGTAAACTGTGTCACTCTGAAACCTCAGCTGATAAACTAGGTTGTCAACGTCAGAAGTAGTTTTACATAGTTTTAAGTCTCCTTGATTAGAAGATATTTCCCTGTGTACAGTGTGTGGCTCCTTGATTGACTTTCTTACACAAATATCACCTTTCTGATAAAGGGATATCTTTTGGTACTAAGCTTGGTCTTTTTACGCAGTGGTGAGTAAACTGTGTCACTCTGAAACCTCAGCTGATAAACTAGGTTGTCAACATCAGAAGTAGTTTTACACAGTTTAGCCTACTTCTCAAATTGTTTAGGTTTGCTTTCTCTGACATTTTTTCATATTAATTTGTCCCGTTTTTACGAGTAATTTTACTTCTTGTTATTTGATTACTTACCATGATATTTGAGGTCTGTTGAATTATCATAGCTTGAATTTTGGTCACCATTACAATGTGCATTTTCATAAGAATTTAGCTGTGCTAAGAGAGGCCAGGCTTCAAATTTACCCCTTGATATTTCTTCCATTGCTTCTGCAAATAGTGCTTCTGAGAATTCTCCATTTTCATCTTTGAATTCTTTCATTACCTCAATACACAAAGGTTGTGGGAGTTTTCTATTCTGCATTAAATTTAGAATTAGAGACCTTTTTATTGATGCCAAGTCTTGAACATGCAGCCCCAAAAGTCCAACCATAAGGCCATGCTCCTTAATACATGACTGAATTTTCTGTTCTGTTTGCTCTAATAGCCTCTGCTTTGACTGAAACTTTTTATACACCTATTGGGACAGGAAACAAGATTAAAGAAATTCAATTCCCCTCTCCCTCTTCCAATATGTCTCTAGTTGTTAATGTGTTCTATTGTTTACGTTACAGTCTTCACGTCTTTCATATCTTGTAGTTAATTGATTCGAGGATGGTGGTAGAATAAAACGAAAGCTCATCATATTATGTTTTGTCATTATGTTTCACCTACGCGTCTTGTGCTGGGCACTTATCTTTATAATAAGAATTCGTTTTCCACCAGGCTTGTCCATTGCAGAAGATTAAAGAAAAATGATGGACCTATCCAGGATCCGGTTGACAACAAGTCCCCTGCTTGAATTTTAATTTTGATGCATTCACTTAGTGTTGCCTTTATCTTTGTCTATGTTTATATAAAACATGATAACTTGGTGTATCTGAGGTATAGTCCACCTATTTTCTCCTATCTATTAGTTTTCTCATGTCTTCCAACCTGGCAATCCAGCGGCAGTTGCATTATGTCTGGAAGTTCAAGAATTTTCTCCTTCAAAGGATTAAAATCAAATATTTGGAAAATTTCAAAAATTGGACAAAATCAGAACAACATGTGCTCAAACTTTTCCCAGGAATTAAAATAACTGAACAGTACAAATTTTTGCACATAATTCTTATCACACCAAAATGAGTTCTGATATAGAAATGTATGGTCAAATATAGAGCCCATGCACCAATGTAGAAAACAAGGTATATAAGCATTGAATATACCCCTTTTGAGGATTAAATTGACTAACTTCCGCCAAAACATCGAATGATTCAATGTACCAACTGCAATCCTGCTGACTGGTACATTTCAAAACTGTATTTTTGAAAGTATAATGATGAAATTTAATCCAAATACTATACCAATACGTATAGAAATGGAGCAAAATGTCTACAAATGGAAATAAACTAACAATAATAGCCAGAAATGTGCTAGTATTAACATCAATTTCCCGTACATTTATGAGCATCGCCTGCCTTCACCAGACAACTGTAGAACCTATATTCTGATCCATTAAAATGCACTTAAAATAGTGCAAAAATACTCCAGACTTTGCAATAATATCAATATTAAGCTTTAATTTACTTTTAACCTTCCTTCATGTCCCAATGTTTTCATTAACTGCAGCAGATTGAGTTACTAAACATGCCCTTTCCTTACTGTTTTCATTGGTATTACTAAACAATATCTGAGTCTTGGGCATTCTAAAAAAATGACCAGTAAAAAGTGTTTTATAGAGAATCTGCTTGTTGATACATTAACTGATTCAGCAGGGACAAGCAAATCTTTTGAAACAATTACGCCTACTGCAGCACTGACATACATCTGGCTTTACAAAGTGTTATATATGTCTGATAAGTATTAATGTGCGAGGAAGTGATAAGGGTGGATCTCAAACAAAAAGGTGTCAGTAGAGACTTGGTGATGGATAGGATAATTTGGAAGTCGATTTCAAGAAAGCGTCCAACACATGCTAGTATGTAAATTGGATATTAAACTGAATATGATGATGATTGTCCATGTAATACAGGTGTGTTTGTGTGTTTGTTTGTGAGTGTGTGTGTAAATTTCTGAGTGCACATGTATATAAGTAGTACATGTGTATGTGCAGTAATACAAAAATTTCACATACCTGTTCAAAATAATTTGCCCACTTCAAGGATTTTCTCAGTGTCTGCTCATCCCAATCTTCCACA
>JAAAKM020006971.1:60329772-60345305 GCA_010016025.2 Alatinidae sp. Z8VKAUB7J3 | reverse complement strand
GAACTGTGTTGTTCATATTCTGAATTACGTGAAGTCCAGAAGTAAATCTGTTCCGCAGACCGCAATAGCAAGATAACATTGTACTACGACACTGGGTAGAAGCAGCCGTGGCTTTCCTGTATTCTCCATAATTTCCTTTGTCTGATCTTGAATCTAGCAGCTCTTATTTCTTTCTATCAACTAGCCATAGTAGCCTGCCATCGGGTTTTAGTTTGCGCAAACAATATGCCAATCCATACGTCCCTTTGCCAATTTTTTGCCGTGACACTTGTCCCGTTGGGGTTTTACCGCTTTTTAAAGATCTTTAAAATTTCTAATGTTTTCAAAACATTGTTGGCAATGTTGTCGTTGTTGGAACAAAGTTCTTCTCTCATCTACGTAAGTTAAAACTACTTAGTATCGGGAAAAATTGTTTTAGCTTATTTTTTTCGTTTTTTAATAAGAATCTCCACGATTCTTTAGACACCTATTTCGAATAGGAATATGAAAACATCTGAAAAATTATAGATCCAGTTACAACGTCATACGATAATAGGGGCAAAAGACCGGTAATGCATCTTTAATACCATGATAGGGAAAGGATTGTTTTGGTTTTCGTACTTGTTACTAGCAACTGAAGTATTTTCTTCAGAAAGGAAAAGTCACTCAAGCTCAAAATGAGGTTATAACATCACAACAAAACACCAAAATCTTTTATCTTTGTTATCCATTGAAGAACGTATGAGTTTTGGGAAAACAAACCGTGACTTAAGTGATTAATGCTTTATTTAATTAGTTCCTTTTGGCGGCGGCAATTTGTGATCATACGTTGATGATGATGAGGTCAGACGGATAGAAAATGGAGACGATACAGTCGCGTAAGTGTGAAACGTAAGACTGTAGCGCAATACCCTAGGAATGAAGGCACCAGTCACAAGTTTAATTTATTTTCAGTACTAGGTAGCTTTTGGAGAATAGAAGTTAAGAAAGTTATTAACCGCTCTGAAGCTGTCAGTAGAGACGTCATGGCATGATTAACTTCTACGTTGCTATAGTTTTTGTGGAAAACTTGGTGTGCTGGCAAGTTGGCAGACGGGAACCCTTGTGTGCGATCATTGTCCAAGGAGAGCAAAGTGCAGCAGATTGGGTTCTCGCTAGTAACTAACTTCGCCCGTTGGCACCCAAGAAGTAATAAGTTGAGGGCTTTATTAAGAACATTTCCCCGTTCGTGGCTGGCAATATATGTTTGCCTGAATCATCCCACTCTCGGGTATTAGATTTGCAGTAAACGACGCTTTCTTGGGCTTTTTAGAAAGTTATTAACTCTTGTCTAGGGTTGAGTGTTACGCAGACTTACCCATTTTGGTAGGTAGACCTTGAATCCCAGTCCCATGTTTTTGCTCTATTATATGACCACTTTCAAACGTCCCCTTCTCATTGTGTGGGTCTCTCCGGACCTGCAGTGTTATGTAACGCATCCGGCAAGTATCAACGTCAGAAGAGATATGGGACAATTTTGATGAGAGATTATGGCGTTTCCCTTCAGCAACTTACGTTTTGTAAAAGATAGTAAGACAAGAAAACACACAGGAGTTCACAGACCATAACTGTGGATAACTCTGTTCGTGTAATAATGTATCTTTCTAGTATAGTTGTTTCAGCTTTAGATGCAAAGTATTCCAACCGGCAATTTTTTTGCAGTGAAAAATAGTCTCTTGAAACTTCAACAGCTATGGAATTGCTTCTATATTACACTATTGAAAGACAAGAGCTTTATGCCAAGACAAGATAGTACTGAAGGAACTGGGAAAGATAAAATATCCTGTATGCATCGTGAATGTAAGGTTCTTGGAAATTTTAGGCGAAGTTAAAAACACGCGAGATGTGGACCATAAATGTTGAGTGCGAGAGGGATGCAACTGCTTTGATTATACGTTCCAAATGTCACTTCGGTATATAATTTTTCTTGAGGTACAGTTAAACGAATTCGCGCGTTATATAATGATTATACTCATTTATTTGCTCACAATTTTGTAACGTGCCTAGGTAGTTAATGGTTTTTAAGGGAGGTATGGCACCATTACCGACTCCTTTGTAAGCCACAGTCAATACCCGCCATGCTTTTAGCTCTGCGAAGCCTTGTCTACTCCCAATAGTTTTATGAGAGTTTAAGAGTAGAAAGCTTGAAATGGTAACCTAACTACCAGTCGATAGCATCTAAGCACACATTAGAAACGGCATATTTCATTAGTTGTTGTTAAAGCTTGCTGTGTTTGCATTGGTGTTTCTTTCTTATATGATCTCTGAGCGTGGGAACAAGGCAAAACGGACGGATGTATGCGAGACCTTTAGAGAGCGAGTTTCTGTACACATTTATTCGGTCGCAATAAAAGTTTCCGAAAGTTAGATAGCAGTTGACAGCTGCTAAGGATATTGCTTGCCTTTCCACTCTTATTTCAATGTATTTTGTTGTCATGTTGTGCCTCTATATCCCGTTAGAATTTTTAAAATACTTATTGGGCCTCGTAATATGGCATCAAGTAGCCCTTTTTGTTCTTGCCAATTTTCTTTTTATGCGAAGACACTGAGGCTTTTGAAGGCTGCCACTCTTTCAAACAATGCTGCTATCCGCTCTATTGTGGTTTGATTCCGATATTCATTTAGGGAACTGTCTGGTACTTTGTTTTTATTCAAACTATGCATTTGTGAGCTTAGACGTCTCAGCGTGTGAAATTCGTCCAATTTAATACCTGCAAATTCATGCATTCTTCAGTGGGCATTGTTGCTACATTTTGTTGACAAACTGCTCCCCATCTGCAATTCTGTTGTTCAATAAGTAGCTCGTTGTAAGACTCATAAAATCCCATAAGAAACCGGGCTTTTGTGATTTATTTTAGTCCAGAAATCGTAAACAAACTTTATGGAGCCTAAGTACCGCCAAAGCCTGCGCAGAGACAAGTACTTCAGTAGAGGGATCATTTCTTGAATCTTTGAGGAATCCGAAATTAGCCTTTAAATTTTTAAACAATGTTAGGCGTCTCTGATGATACAATTTATAAAATGAAAAGATTGCAGAAATATAAATCACAGTGATGCCATCTGTAGAATGTTCAACTTTATTTGTGCTGGAACAGATAAAGTCGCAAGTGTTGATCAAAGCTTATTATAAAAAGTTGATATGTAGTAGCGCTGAAAACTTTTTGAGGGTAAGAAATTGCTATGTTGACTTTTAGGAGGATGTGGTCTTCGCTGTAACCCCTTTCCTCCTGGAAATGATGCTTCATCCGTACTCGGAGCGGCATTAAACTAACTAGTGTTGTAGGGTACTTATTATCAAGATTCTTGAACATTAACAATTCGCACGAATTAGAAGAATGTGAGACGATCTTGTAGTTGTTTATCGTATAGAGTGGCGGAGACCATTTGAACGGCGAGTGATAGTCCGTGACATACCTAAATTGAATTTAAAAGATATATCAACTGAGTAAATTATGTATTATAATCTATTAACACAGAAACTGCATTTCATAAAAAGAATGTTCATCGAGGAAAGAGGCAAAATTGTTCTGTATTCGTTTATCTAACTAGAGAACTTTAGCCCGAGTCGATAACCTGCGACCTAACCAAACACCCTGGACTGGCCCATTGTTCCATGAGAGTGCTGACGACAGTTCATTAACCTTCCAAAAACAAACAGAAACAGATAAACGAGCCTTAACCGTAGTCCTCGTATGCCAAGCTGATCATGTAAATTGAACAAATACAATCCTGATTGGCTGAGAAGTAACTGTGCGACGTGTCATGATTTTGAAAAAATGGTCTGGTCCGTTTCTCGACGTCACATTTGCCACCTGGCATGCCACTTTGGTTTGAAAGGTTTAATACTTTTGTATAGGTCCATTCCCAAGTGACATGCCACGTGGTATGTCGCGTCGTATATGGCACTTCGATGTGTAAGCTCTCTTAGTCATTAACCACTTACGTGCCTTCAGACATTTACCACCTGTCACAGCTAGCCGTGTACGCCCAGCCTACCATCTAGATATGCGAAACTGGGTAACCACTTCAACATTTACCATCTAGGACAGCCAGCCGTGTACCACCCGGCGTAGCAGCCAGATATGCGAACTTGGGTTACTACTTAAACATTTATCACCTGGCTCCAAGTATTAACCACCAGGGACGCCACCTGGGAATTAAATACCTCGGGCATCACTCTGATATTTGTGACCGAGTTCTGGTGTATATCACGAATACATTATCCAAAACGTTGCACTGAAGGACATGGAATCCTATTTACAGCTACATATTTAACTGATTGGACAATTATTGGCAGCGAAAGAATGAAAATAATTTAGTGACCACCTCCTTTTTTTAACCGGACCATCCCCTGCGAATAACCTCCTTGATTTTGCTTAGAGTTTTGAATAAACGCCTGGGACGTGTTTCTAAAGAGTTAGTAAGTAGAATGTAAAATTAGCAGAACGTCATTACGTTCTGTCTTCCATCTGCTATTTCTGGCTTTCCCGGTTTATCTTCTATGGGTAGCGTATACAAATCCAGCTGCGAATCGGTCGAGTTTTAATGCAAAGAACACTCTGATTGTTTCTTATCTGGTTTGCAACTTTGTTTTGGAAACCAAAGTTCTTGCTTACTTTCTAAACAAAAACTTATATTGCCTTCGTAAAACTTACCATGATCAGTGTGGGAAACTGTTATTTTTGTGATATATATTGCATCAGGCGCGGTAAAGCGTATTCGTTGAAAATAGGTCTTAGTAAGCAGGTCAATGATTTGAATTGTGGGTTCGATCAACTACTCCAAGAATTTAATCTCTACCTGGGTTCTAGGCTTGATGGCATCCAAGTATGACAGTGTCTGACATCATCTCCTTATTGTTGGGTGTAATAAGTTACTGGTCAGAATTTCAACACTTGGAGATTCTTCTTTAAGTAATACTTGATATTGTTTGGTAGATCAATCCTGCTCCTAGTTTGGTATAAAATCTTACTTTTTTGCCAGTATTTGGATACACTTTAAGCTGTCATTTGCATTTAATAATTGTAAGCTTGCACATTCGTTGGTAGCACAGGGCGCCAAATTGCGGTTTAAGGAACAACGGAACAACTTACTATTAATAATGAGGAAAATAGTAAGGGAGATTTGAAGTATTAGCACTGATTACAGGGTTCAGAAAATATTACACTTGCGAGGCAGCGGGCTGTAGGAAGGTCAACAACTAAGTAAATCATGGAAGAAAGAATAGCGAATAGAACTACCAAACGTATAACAGGCACGCCATTAAGAGTTACGGAGCAAGCTATTTTCCACTTGCAGGTTTTCCGTAAGCAGTTTGCTAAATAATTAACTTCGATATAAATAATAATGAACAGTGTTTCACTTATAAACTCCATCTCGAAACAATGTTTGAAGATATTGGTTTTTCATTGAGCAACTGGAAGTGACGAGAAAAATTGTTGCTCTAGTTGAGTTCTCATAGATGGAGAAAAGAATGAAAATGGCATTTTTGGCATTAACATTAACAACAGAGGCAGTTTCTATGATTAATGGTGACGATTTCACGTAGGGTTTACTTATCCAGATTTTAGAAATTGTACACGCTCTAGAGCCAGTGTCCGTGGTATTTATGCGTGCTTTCCAGTATGGTTTGGCGTCTGTTTTCAGAACACTAGAGCTTAGACATGGTACGTAGAAACGTTTTGCTGTTTTAGGTTCAGTAGAGTTAAAGTAGTGTCTCATGTTTCAAGTGCTGATGTATTTAAATTCTTTTCTTTTATACGACAGAATCTCCCGATGTCGATCTGGATGCACTTTTGGAGGATCTGTGTGCGATGGAGAAGGACATCAGCAAAGCTGATGATGAAGATACTGAGAGTGGCGTGTCTTCAGATTCCTGTTTTACCATTAACTCCTCAGTCAGCAGCTTGTCTTCACCTGGCTTTGGCAAAGGATCACGACCAGTCTCTCCAGCAAAGGTGAGCTTTTTAAGAATGCAAATATGTGAGCGAAAGGGATGCATTATATACCAAAGATATGGTTAGTGTATCATCAATACTAAAAATTCCGATTCCAACAACAAGCATCGGGGTATTAGCCAAAGCCAGATCTCCTTTTCATCTTGCCGCTTTAGAAGCTGCATTTATCAAAACAAAGAAGCCGGTAATCTGTCGACAAAAGGAATTTGTTTACAATTTACGCCTTTTTCAATAACACGAGTGGCAGAAAACGTGTCGCTCTCGTGATTGTTATTTTCTAGGATCTTCTCGTTTCCTATAAATTCATCGTAATAGCTTTCTGGTTTCACTCCATACTATAGCTGCGATCAGTGTATGGCGAAAACGTTTAGCAAAATGAATCCGTTACTCAACGCAATATTCAAAACTAGTTTGTTTAATTGTGATTTGACTAGCTTCTAATGATGCATAATTTGGCCGAATTGGTTTACAGAATCGGACTGACAACCCCTGCAGTCCTGCGATAATAAAAGTTACATTTTTAAATGGTTGATTATGTATTTTCACTGGTTAAGTCCAGTAAGAACCATCTGTGACTTCACTTTGAAAAAATGCCTACGAAGATACCATGGGCCGGATGCCTTTGCCGGTATGACAATGTCAGAGACCATAGGTCTGGAAGTTGACATGCGAGGATCCCTCTTAACGAACCTGTTTCAAACAAGGGACCATTACTTTTAGAATTTGTAAACAGGGCAGTGGTGAAGGGGTACTTTTAGACAACATTTTAGACGACGCAGCACACGTAAAAGCTCTGCAAAAATTGACAGATAAGTTCAATTGTTGTTTTTTGACTTAAACTTTACGTGCTTTTTACACCCCTTTTGGAAGCACTCAATCAGAGGCCTCTGGTGAGCAATATCAGAACGACATTAAATAAATAATGAAACTACCAAATAGGTTGCCCTAGTCAACAAAGGGTAGTTTCATAATTTTAAGGGCATAAACTGGTAGTCACTCCCAATCCAAAGTGACCCACCGTGTATCCATTCCTCGACCGAGTAACACAGCTAAGGCTGGGCACTAAATTTACTGGAAAGAGTTTATTGGCGTTTCTTTACTACTACCACAGCGATAATTCAAAGAATCAACCCGCGCCTCAAAAGATATAACGTCTATCAAAGGAGTTCACTCCCATACCAACAATTTGGTAAATGCGTACTTAATTAGGACGAGATCTTACGAGATCGGTGAATGATGTAGCATTAATGATGGGGAACTAGAAATTTCAGCTAGGGTAGGCATTTTACCCACTTCTACCACAATTGTGGTAATTGCTACGAAAGATAGAATTCGAGTTGCTGCTGATCGCGAACCATAATTTTCTCCTTCTTCTTAGTAGAATAGTTTCAATATCTCACTTCCCGTACCTCTATCTTCTTTCTCATGACTCCGCTGTTCTTCACTACCAAGCAGCCAAGGGTTTTCTTCGAGTATAGCATCACGAGATAACAACTTCAGTCCTCCGACTGAATTCTCGTTGTCTTGTTCATCCTCTTCGTCCTCAGTATCACTAAAATGCAGTTTGTTTTCTGTCAGTTCTCTGCTGATTCGCAGTTGTTCGTTCAGTGCTTGCTTATCCTAGGAAGCAAAGTGGGGTCTTTTGTTAATTATAGTCCTGGTTCCTACACTGTAAAGTAATCTCCCCTTTCGCTTTAAGTGACAGGATTACCTTCCTATCGAAAGAATAGAGTACTAAAGTGACGACGTCACAAAACCCTTCTTTTCGAGGAACCGCAATTATAACTATATCACAGTGTTAAGAATGCCACCAAATGCACGTATGCGAAATATCGCGTTCAAACCTCATATCTGCTGCGAGAAACGGCTGTTTTAGTATGAAAAAGTCCTTCAGGAAACACTGTTAATTTTGCTCAGTTCATAAAATTATGAACTTGGTAAATTTAATAAGGTTTAAGGCATGATTTAAAGTTTGAAAGGGCATATCTCATCGATTACTCAAGGTATGGCTCTCAGATTTGGACAGGTTGAATTTCTCAACAAGAATAAAGGAACGCGTCCAAAAAATTATCAAATTTCTGATATTCATTAAATCGTGACGTTACACTTTATTACTCTATTCGAGATCATTATGACCGTAAAGATTTGCAGGAATATTGGTCTGGATGCTAGTGCTCCAGTATACACTGCATAGCTTAGAAATTAAAAGATGGCGAGAAAGAAACTTTACTCTCTGTGTCAACAAATTTAAATTGTTTGTGTTATGTTCATGCAGATTTATTGATTTACAGTATCAAGTCTCAACGCGTGTTTGCCTTTTGCACCATCGCAGGGCATGTGTAACGTAATCATATAGTTTGCTCGTAACTATCTACAGGGACGTACAGTCGAATTACTTACTCTGCTTTACTCCATAATTCGATACAACGTATCCTTCCAAGGCACGATGGAAGGTCTTTTATGGCAGCAATATGGGGGCAAGGTTAAAATGTTTTTGATTTCTGAGTATATCGGTGTCAATTGTACTCATTTTGGGCGATGCAGGTATTAAGAAGCCCGTTACATTATAGTAACGATCCAATGAGCTTAGAACCATCGTATTTGGGTGGCTTGTGGAGCATGTGGAGTAATATAAATTCACGCAGCCTCTATAACGCGTCACCATTATGAGATCAAAGCCCCATGAAGTGTCCCTTATACCAATCTACTTTAGGGAACAAACTAACAATTTTCAAACCTAGTCTTGAATTCATTACAAAACTTAACGACAGGGTAACAGCAGTACTTGTCTTGTACACACAGATACAAAGAACATCATGAATGTCAGGAGAATGACATATGTAATGACACTTGACAGGCTCAAAATCGTCAACGTTATACGTAATACATTATCCATCTTACACTTAAAAGAATCCAACGTCTTCTGCTTAAACGCCAGGGCCTAGTCCGAGCAAGCTCGAGTACGAAATAAGCTTACTTATCAAAAAAGCATTGAAATCAATAGTATTTTGCAGTGTACAAAAACACTAACGATTGATGAACAAACGTCTAGTCTACTCACAAAGAAATATACTTTCAAATCCAGCGAAATGACCACTACCTCCTTCCCAAGTGGGAAACTCCCTTGTCTGAATACTAATATTATCTATGAATTATAATTTACCAGTCTCTTAATTATTCTAGCAGGCGTAAAAGAATGTTTTCTCTCTATAATTGCTCACATGCAATCTGTGACGTAAGGTTTAAATTTCATAGGTCAGTCAAGATGTAAGGTTGCGGAAAAACAACACCAGATTTTGCAGCTGATATTTCCATACCATAAAGACAAATAACCGTTAGATGCCCATGGAAAAGGAATTTTAAGGTTTGTTTCTAGATGTGTAAGATCCTTTGTTTTGTTACGTCATGGAGGAATTCGTTCCAGTACTTTTTGCGTAGGATTTATATAAACATAAAATAAAAGGGTTTATATAAACATAAAATAAAAGCAGAAGTTATTATTTTCATCTATATATAAATACTACACGCTCTATTTTAAAAATTAAGATACATAATGGTACTCTGAGTTAAGCCTACCGGAATAAAGAAAAGTTTCACTTCCATCAAACGAGTTGTAATCGGCTAGGGCATGGAAAGGGATAAAACAAACACCGTTCACAAACTCTCTTACCTGGGTCGAACGTTGTCCTTTCGTAATAAGGTTTCTTGTCCACTTCGTTGTCTTACGATGTCTTAAACTGGCTCTTTCCTGTAATTAGGGAAACCAACATACGGTAACAATGCGCATCATATCGAGAGACACCAGCTCAAAATGTTCTAAATATGAAGCAAGTGAGCTTTTCCTTCCACCAGAAGATATATAAGGAGCAATGGGTGTCGGGGAATCCCCATTGCAGCAGTCGTGATTCTCGATGCATGATTCACGCCCGACGCGACTTCGTTCAAGTCTCGTTTACGTAAATATGTAGGAGTAATTTCGTGCTTGGTTATGAGTTATCGTCGTAGTAGGAATGTAGAACTGAGTGATTTAAGGAGTTGAATATTTTTTGTTACGTAGGGCGTGTATGTAAATACGTCAATTTGTTGTGATTAAAGGATAACCATCACTTTTATTATTAGAAATTGGAGTTGTACATATATCAAATGATTTTCTTGTAAATTTGTCGTTGTGCAGTAATAGAATAGAAAAGTGAGAGATACAGTCCTCTTGATTGAAGTTACTTGCTCGGTAAAATTATTGGAGTTTACCAGCGCTAGGCGATTGTTTCGCAACAATGGGATCTATATATTTTATATATATCACATAAATTTCAATTATATACAACTAGGCACAACTAGATATCTCCGTTTCTCTTCACTGATAGGAAATAATTCTTGCAGAATTCATCTCTAGGCCTCCTTTCTGTATTGATAAAGGGTCATCAAAAAATATTCATGTAGAAAGACTCTTGACAGAATACAGTCAACAAGACGTCGCACAAGAAAAAAGGTACTAGCTATCGCCTGTGGAAGTACCTTTGCGAGAATTTAACTCAATGATCCCTCTACTACATTCGAGTATATTATACAGTGTGCAAACAAACAATTACCTCAGCTCGCATCTTTTCTGCCTTATCCAACTCCGACTGAAATAATTCAGGGTCGTTTTTCGCCAACTCCTCTAAGTCAGTTTTCTCCTGCTTTCTCTTCTCTGATCTTTTAAGAATTCTATGATATCTACGGTACAGAGCAAAGGCAAGAAGGGAACGCTACAATCTCTTCGATACAGAATGGGAATTCTCTGGATACATTGTACAGTAGGTTGTTATTAAGCATTCCTTTCTCATCGATTAGATTTCAATCCTTCTTGATGGTAACATTAAATGGGCTGTGGACAGTCTGGAGATTCCAGCGTCTGTCCTTTCTTAGCACATGTCTCAGAGTGGCATTCAGCTGGATGTTGACGCCAATCGGAGGAGAATTGGGAGCTAATGTGGCTAATAGAGGAATAGAGTATATGAACATCGGGTGTCACCTAGCTCCGTTGATACAGCACACGCTGCGATAACGCTTGTCACAGGGTCGAGTACCGGTGTAACATATTTTCTATTTCTCTAGTGGCTCTCCAAGACTGACATTTCTCCTTTATATTGGTCACTGTTTACGAATTCCTATAAGTAGGTTAAGGAAGACTAGACGTTGTTGAGAAATATTCCTAGAGCTGCGAAATATTGATATAAGAACTTTTCAAATGGAGACTAAATGTCAATAACAATGGAACAGACTGATGGAAATAAAAATTATTTATGCCATGGAATTGAAACTTACTGTAGTTTCCCTCTCCTGTTCACCGAACTCTTACGTTTCATTAGTCATGATATAAAAATCTGTCGCAAAAAGCCTTCAAATAATTTTTGCAACCCTCCTCTCGTTGCCAAATTCTTAAACTTAAAAATTATTCTCCACTCTCAAGGTACCATCGATTTATACTAGCAAACTAATACAACGAATCGTCAAGAAAGGGGCCAAAGATACATCTATATGGTTTCTGGTTCTTCTACAAGGACAAATACCATTATGAGCCACCGGTCGATATGGGCAGTTTGTTTCCTTTCTAATACATACTACTAAACGAAACTGTCAACTCTCCAAAGCAGGGCTTGGCTTGAGACAAATGCGTTTACATGGAAGCTATGCACAAGCCCCGCTGCAGTTTTATCAAATGTGAAGAGGTTGTCGGCAAATTGCTATGGGGACCTTGTAGTCCAAGCAGCACAATAAACGACAAGGGAGGGGATGGGGAGAGGGGGGGCCGTATAATTTGGTCAGTAGAAGCTGTAAGCTAGTGACCTGGCAAGACTGCATTCTGTCGTGATACAAAAAATGAGTTAATCAAACAATGTAATGAGTGGCCAACAAAGATCATGAAACGGGGTAAGCAAAGATACCTACTTACTGATGATCATAATGGTGATGATGCAACAGACGACATCTCCTTCTCACCAAGGAGTCATATGAATCGGATTACACTGATGATTATGATGACTACAATGAAGTCCCACAAGGTAATACTTCCCATACAGATGCACATACCCATAAGCAAGAATATACAACCACAAGGTCAGGACGTCGTGTACGCCCACCGCAAAGAAATAGAGACTATGTGCAATAAAACATCCATAGAAAGGGAGATGTTATGTATTTTAGGTTTTGTTAAGTTTAAGACATCATTATCAAAAATAATTTTATCAAGGCTTAACTGAACTGGACTTTTAAAGTAGCCTCTATTTGACTCTTCATAGCCTCAAGGCCATTGCAATAGCCCTTAAGAAGTTATTCAAATGTTCTGAGTTCATGTTGTAAATCAATAACGGCTGTTCTAAAGCTACAATCATATGTCTATTAAATGTCTCGACCATCTGAATTAATATGGTATGTAACAATAATAGTAATAAACTATAACAACAAGACTAAGATGAATTAATTGCCTTGAAGATTAACAATTGTGGTGATTTATGATACGAGTTAAAGACGACATGTGTGAGCCGCATGGGGGAGAAAATTTCAATAGTGGTTAGAAAGAGAAAGGGGTAAGGTATTGATCCTTTCGCACTAAACGTATAAGAGAAACGTATACGTAAGATTGTCCTACTTGGAGAGGCAAGATTACTGAGACGAATACTTGAAGGATAAACGAGAGGGAAGATTCACTCCCTATCTTAGTTTAATAACTGTAAGCAGCTGTCACACTACAAGACAGTCTCTCAATCAAAGACCCCTGATGAGCAGTGGGTCCGACATTGAAACTACCCTAAATAAACAGAAAAACCATCAATCAGGCTAACTAATAAATAAAGGACAGCTGGGGCGTCCAAGGACAACGCCCCTCAATTTTGGCTACCGGGCAGAGAAGAAAGCCATGAGGCAGACTCAACCGCCGAGTAGGACCGCCTCTCGCGGATTACGGAGAGCAACGGTCATCAATAAGAACAGATACTACATCCATTCCTTGCCAAAAGGCCGAGAAGCTACAAGACCTCCCTGTTGTATCACTACTATTTACCAAAAGCATGATAATAACGTAATACAGGCAACAGTAATGTTCCTTGCAGCTTTGTAGTCAATAGATGGGTGTGGTCACAATATTTGGAGGCCTTGTCAGAAAGAGGACACTCCTGTGTCCTGTAAGTGGCAATCGGGCGAGGAAGTCTCTGACTATGTAAACATCTCCAAGAAGACCATGAGAAGGGAAGAAATACTGAGCCAAAGTTTAAAATTCAACTTTACCAAATATTAAAATGATACAGGTGATTACAGCCCAAAATCCACAAATAAATAGAGCACCCTATAATGTCTAGAATGTAGATATGGCGATTCGTTTATAGCATTTAAAAGCTGACACTAGTTCTTTCTGCGATGCATGATCCATGATGGTTTAGAAATGATTATTCTGCATGACGTTGAATTCTACCACTTCTTTGGTCATGCAGCCAAACACCCACTATCACTAAACTTGCTATAATTATTTAGAGACAGGACCTAAAGGCGTAAGGTTGAAATTGTGATTAGTAACTTAGTCCTAGCCAAGGACCCCAACAATGAGGTACCACGTGGTTGTGGGGTGCATGTGTTTGTACTTTACATCCTGACGTGCGTGCACCAAAGACCTTGCAAGACGCGCAGGCTTCACATTAACTGGGAGTTAAGCAGTACATTAACCTTCCGGAAGAACATTTCCACTCCATTGTTACTAGAGCAGTGTATCCTTAGTGCAAAGGATCAGAAATCTTGGTTGTATCGCAGCGTGGAACAGCTGTGACAACCGCTTTAAAGTTGGTTATAAGTTCCTGGTAGTCCACACATGGTCAATTGTGGAGAAGGTAAATTGCATGGTATTGCAATGGTATATGTCACATCAGTGAAGTTTGACCGATGGGTGGTAACTGGGGATAAATAAACCCGACTTGTCACATTGCATAACATTGAATGTTCCTGAAAAGCTTCGTGTATCAAACAAACTGTTGTCTAATTGGTATATGTTCGTAACTGACCTACCCTCGTATAATTTTCTTAATAGTATCCCAAGAAAGAATGCAAGATGACGACATAAAGAGGCATATCTGGCATTAACGGGCGGGTCTTAAAGACAAATCCTAACGACAACATCCATAACACTAAAGGAGGACTGGTTCCAGTCGTGTGGATGATGTTAGTTGATGGCACTGTCTTCAAAAGCGTAGAGGAGTGTGGGCACCTTCTCTCCAGACTTAATGAATTGTATTCTTACATGGAGAAAAAGAACTCCTTACGTTTCCTGACGTTCTAATTGAAAACGATAGGTTCTGAATTCTCACATGTGGTTGGAAAACCCTAGCAACTGGGCTATAGACACACTGGGATTTATTTTGCTCTAAAACACGTTAAACAAATTTCACTGCAACACAAGTTCACTATGCTTTTGTCATCCGCTCAATAAATAAACTTCATAAGGAATTAACTGCCATTAAAACTGTTTTTTTAGAGAATGCGTTCCTTCAAAAAACGTCATGAATTTTTTGTCTAAGAAAATCGCCCATTTGTTTCCTGACCAGAAAAAAAGACCTGTGAAATGTGCAGTTAACCTTTGACTACCGTTGATAGTAAATGTCTCGTCGACTAAATGTTTTATAAATGTTCCCGACTGGCCCCGATAATGTACCTATAGCTTTCACATGTAAAAGCATAGTAGTTTACAAATTCACTTGTTGCACGGGTCGTACGTCGTAGAGCTTACAGTTGGGGCATCACTCATTGGATTTCATAAATAAATGCTGTTCAGTTAAGAAGATACTACCTACGTGTTGAAACAAAATAAAGTCAGTACACCTAAAACTAATTCATTTTTCCCGTCCACCATTTCTTTGAAAACAAAGCATGGCCTTTTCTCCTTCAAAATGGCGACAAAATCTCAGATTTATCTCCATCGCTCAAGAAAAGGAAGCGCTTGACGGACAAAAATATCTAAGCTTTAAATTTGGACATCCGTTTAAACAGTTATTTCAGTAGAAATTTAAACGCCAAAAGTCTAGACTTATACCAACACTGAAATACAAAATGCATGTGTTAATGAATTGCTTTGGCTGCAGAGTGTAACATTCATCATCAAGCGACGGCTGATGCGCAAACGATCACAAATCGAACCACTGCATGCGCAATGATGCCACTGAGTTAGATGTCATTATTGAGAGCGACCTCTTACCTTAACCAACGAAAACTCTTTTTGTAATGCTTACAGGCACCATTGTCTACCAATGGCTGGCCTTCACGGATGCCTGGCTCCCTGGGTACTTTCACTTTAGGTTTACTAATCTTCTTTAACTCAGATACAGCTACGAAGCAAGATATGCATGTTTATCATCAGTGAAAATGGTGTGTGAGCCCATTCAAAAGATATGCTAATTGGTGTACTATCGACAATACGACTAAACAGACCGCTTGCAAAACTTACTATTATGTTCAATGTGTTTCAATGCACTCAGTCTGGTAATCTCAAACACAGATACATTCTTTACGATGTGCCTTGGATTCTGCATTGAATGG
>JAAAKM020006971.1:60316833-60329672 GCA_010016025.2 Alatinidae sp. Z8VKAUB7J3 | reverse complement strand
ATTGTACATATTACATTGCAAGACGCTTCAACAAACAATGATATTGTCGGGATCGTCAAACCTTATCATTACCTTTACTTTGAGCTATTGTACTTGACCTGGCTAATACATACAACGTATTATCTTCATCTGACATCCATAAGATCAATGCAATATTAACCTTCACTTACACATCTCTCAAGTTTTCCAGTAAGGTATATAGAAGTAAAGAAGTGACAAAATAGAAGTTCTTTCAGGTCTCGGTAACTGGTCATCATATTTTCTCAATAGACACCAAATGATCAAACGCGCATCTTAGTTGGTTAATGTCTCAATGTTTTAAAAACCTTTCTTTTCCCGACCAAGTCTTATTGATCGCATCTCTTACCTATCAAATAAACTGGCATTGTAAATTTACCTGTTGCTGGGGAATGATCCACAAATCGGCAACTGCTTAGTTCTAGCTCCATTTTCGTGTGACATTTTTGACACCAATGCACTCTTGACTGACCAAACATAAGCCCCTGCAAAGAGACACGTTGACTTCTAATACGAGTCTCGAGGCCGTTTCTACTGCTGTAGAGCTTTCGCACACGAAAACTGTGAACTAAATCATTGTTCAACTGACCATTCTCCAATATAATAAAGTCTTTAAAGTAAACTGAAGTGATTAATCAGGTATCTGCCACTTCACAAGGTGCCAACCTCTCGCTTACATTTGGTTTATAACCGTTATCGACACTTCCTGAACCTGATACTTCTTTACTAAACATTAGTCATATCACCTCCGAGAAAGTAGCCCCCTGATATTATTTATATGTTCTCATCCACATCTGGGCCATATGGTATAGCCAGTACGATTGCTAATGCAAAGGTATGCAATGTGGCCGATGGTATTTAATGGCTCCTGTAGCATTAAGCCAGATAAAATTTCAGAGCTTACACGATAAGACAAGAAGAGTAATCAATCAGGGTCGTAATTATTCGGGCTCCTAATTGTAACGTAAACAATAGCAACGTAATAAAGGATACTGATGCAGTGATTATTACCTGTGAACTATATTGTTTGTGCACGAAACTGCCACTAGCTTCACTTTTAGATTCCGGCAACAAACCCCTTCCCCAAAAATTGGCACCCTATATTTGCAGGATAAAAAGCTAAAATATATTTGGTTCAGCGAACTGTTATAACAATTACATTGTTGGATTCAACCCAGGCATTGGTTCAAATAGTTGTGCTCAATCAGACCCTTAGAGGCAATGGAGGAAACAAACCATTTTGTTTAACGGCAGAAAAAATTAAGCCAAGCTTTATCACCAGAGGCTTCAGGCAAAAAATTTGCTAATGTGAGTTCATGATACCAAATATGAAAATAGCAGCGTTGCACTGGGTCGGCCGATAATACCCACTAGCTGCTGACCAGTAATAACTCCAGTGCATTGAAAGTTCCAGCTTTTGTACATGTAAAACGTCTACGTGACCTATTACAGTGCCAGGCAATGTAAATGCGTTGCACCCAGGGCGACCTAAATAACTTTATTTAGATTGCCCGAGTTGCACCTGCCAGTGAATTCGGCTATCCGGTCGGACATGTAATGTTAAAAATGATAATATGTTAACAATACTACAAACTAATGGTGTGAGGTGTTTTTACTTCTAGGATTATTATTCTTATAATAAATATGAGAACCCGTAGTAACATGATGCTAACCCTTATGGTTAAGGTTCTGAAACTATTTTCAGCATGAGACCCCTAACGCTAGGTTTCAAACTTTGCCCAACTAATAGGCCTGCACAAAGAGGAGATTGATCCAGAATTTACTGAAATAAAAATACACATACACCTAGATGTTAATGTGACGAGGGACTTTCCTCCTTTGCACAAAGTGCTCTATGTCTTCTTTCTGTTCGATAGCTTCACTCATAAATCATGCTGCACATTCCGTATATACTCCTGTATTTAGTTGTCATCTACACAAAATTAGAAAATCCACTTTCATACAAATATGACGACGGTAACTACACCGAAAATTCAAGAGATATATTTGATCTGTCTGTTTAGTAAATTTTATTTCCGGCCGGGCAGGTTACCCTCTGCACCCTTAAATAATATGAAGGAGCAAAAAATGAAGTGACTACTTTCGTGCCACGCAATTTTCGGCCAAAGTTTGTACGGGCTGAGGGGGGAGAGGAAGTCGAAACTTTTCTAAAGAAATCAGACCTTTCTTGACATGACCAGCCTTATGGACGAACGATAGGCAGTTGCGTTCCGTTGACAGCCTTGCTATATTCCAAAATTTTCATCACAGAGTTTACAACATCTCATGAACCTTCTACGTAGTTCTTTTCCTATCTATCAATTTGTTTGATATAGTCAATGACTATCTGCGCCATAGCATGCATGACATATACTACTTTTTCTGACATTTGAAGTTAATTAAAAATAGAAATTCCGTAGAGAAGTGGCTGAAACCTGCTAATTAAATTAGAAAGAAATGCCGAATTGTTATATTCGGATCCATTATCCACAAAACGAGGAAAAGCAAACAAAATAACATGTTACGGAATAAAACAATCGTACCTTGATTTCACTTTCTTTGTCGCACTGCAGACAACATATTTTGAATATGCTGTTCACCAGTATGACATCAAAAGGCTTACAACTATGATGAAGAAAAAACATGTCAATAACAAAAGTACATCAGAGAGACAAAATGTACATTTAAATGGGGAAATTAGAGGGGCACGGGAAGCAATGCAAGCAATGGTGCTCTCTGCCCTCTTGCCCCGCTAATTGTACTTTGACGTTGCCAAATTCAAGGTAAACTTTGTATCCTAATTATCCTGATAGTTGTCATAATCTTTGCAACTACTTACTTTAACTAGGTATAATGAATGTCATTTGGTAACTTTGGTTTCAGCATTAAACCATGGTCACGAGTTAACTGCTGTGAAAGCATAAGAGGCGCCACAAGAAATTTTCCTCTATCGTCCAGGTACAAAATGGGCCTATATTCTTCGTGTAAATTAAACTTAACTCAAAGGCATCCCTCCAACAGCCTTCAAGGTAATGTTTACTGTCAGTATAATCGCGGAGGGTGTTTATGCACAAACTAGCGTTACTCTAGCAACCTTGCATCATAAGCGATATCATGCTATGTTGAAAACTCTTTACATATTCCAAATATTTTGTGTAAATGTTTCAATTTCAGTCTGCACCACCTGCATTTAGTACGCATTGTGTCCTCATCTTGGGGAAAAAGAGGTTACTGGTTGAGAAAATCAGCGACATTTAGTACAATGCTTTATACGAGTGGCTTCTACAAGAAACTAAATATAGATAGAAAGATCAATCAATGCTTGAAGTTTTAACAAAAAGCACGACATCGTAACATCAGACAAGCATGCACGAAAAAATTAAACAACAACTAACCCGGCTGGTTGAATGAAACAAAAAGCACGACATCGTAACATCAGACAAGCATGCACGAAAAAATTAAACAACAACTAACCCGGCTGGTTGAATGAAGCCGATAGTCGAAGAAAAATGATGAAGCAAGGAAGATTGAAAATCTGCTTTCAGGAGATTCTTACATTTCTGGCAAATGATCTCTGTCGACCTAGAATGATGACAAGATGTGCTTGTTAACGTGAAGTGCTGTAATTTGTTTTTTATTGTTAAGTATCTAGCTTAGGTAAACTATTCAACAACTGATACAGATGGGTTGATAGAAGCCAAGTGATTGCTCGTTTAAAGCCTTAATTCCACTCACAGAAAACCCCGAAGGTTTGGGCAACTTTCATGAGCATAATTGATCAGGTCTTCTCGCAAACTCTTGTATAAGTCACATTTCCTGCTGGCTTGCTTTTAGTATTGCCTTCACTTCCGTGAAAGCGCATGACTTTCAAACCGCTTACCGTATCATACATTCATCTACTTAGACTTGGGCGTAAACGTTTTCTCACATTGTAAACTGCAATGTTCTCTATACATAGGAGATATTCGGGTAAGGCATTACGGTGTACCAAAAAGGGGATAGGTAGGGAGCACTATGGTTGTCCACCAATATTGTACACTTGCGCACTTGCGTTCAGGATGGATACTGATAGAAATTATTATCACATTATACCGAAATATTTACCATAACTCTTGAAAGAGTGATTTATATATTGAAAATAAATAATGAACCATATGTACCGACATTCTGATGTAATCTTCAAACTGTATCTTTCACGCAAATAAATTAGTTGCAGGGCTGCAACAAAAGAACCCTCCCCCCAACACACACACCCCTTCAACAACAAGTTAGTGTGAAACTCTCAGAAAATCAGTGATTTCTGAATCGGAGAAAGAGAAATGCATTTCATTGTAACGAATTGGATATTAGTACTTTCCAGAGTCGTGCCGGTAATGTCGTGCAAAGAGTTCCCCTTTCCTTTCTCAAACAAAAGCAAAGTGTGATTGTTGATTGTAAAAAAGTAGGAGTGTCTGTTTTATCCCCGATAGTTATATCGTGAGCTGATTACCTGCTCTCAAAAACTCAGTTTAACGACAAAACAGCCTCTGCGCGTACATAGATCTAAGTAAGGTGTACCTTTCATTGACATGTACATTTCTATTGATCCTTCTAGAAGATTACCGTCAGTTGCTTACCAAGAGAGAAAGCATTTAGCGGGAAAAGTCACAAAGTTAATACCATGGTTAGGCTGCCAGCATAACTCGCCCCTACCTACCTAGCACCTCTTATCAGCAGCGTCTGTCGTGTGCTGCACCGTCGGCACTCAATCTCAAGTTCCAGCACCACAGCAACAAGCGACGCCACGTGCTCACTTAAGGTCATATGCCCAAACCTCAGTTCAATCCCACTTTTAGGTGGAAACGGTGATTGGTTATTTAATTCATTTTCACATTTACTCGTGTCCTCTTTTATGTTAGAACAGCTACTAATTGTGGAAGGAGACTCCTTATTATATTCCTTGACGTCTGAGGCGAGATCAGAAAATCTTTGCGCACCCTCACATGACATCATTGATTGTTCCGAATTCACGGCGTCTCCTCGTTGTTTCGTTTCAGTTTTGTTGCCTGGTCCACTGACGTCTTCCGGTGATTTGTAATGGCCTTCGGGTTCCCTTAATTCATTATTCGCTGTGCTGTGTTTGCTAACTCCAATCTCAGCTTGTTTTGCTGCAAGATCTAGTTTCACCTGCACACAAAAAGTGACGAAATAATAGACATTTGTAAAGTTATTCCACAAACCAAATAGCCGTACTCACTAAATAAAACTGCAATATCATAGTAGTAGGTACACCAGAGTTTTGGCATGAGTAGCTATGACAGTAATATTTAGTGACAGCTTGTTGTTTAAATCAGATTCAATTGCATAGAGCACATTATGCGCACGGTTGACTAATGAATGCAACATTTTGAAAAGAAGGAGAAAAGAGACAGTTTAATGCCGAAAAGCTAAACTAGTGTCACGCAGTGATCAAGTGCTGGATTCATTCTGTAAAGAGATTATTTAACGGCACTGTTAAATCACATTAAAGAGATGTAAAATACTAAATGACGTCACCTATACTTATATACGAATTGTTCAAACCAATGAATGAGAAGGGGGTCAACAAGGTTTTGTTAAATCGATACTTCTGACGACAGAAATATTTCAAGTTTTAACTCAAATGATAAATGAAGAAGTGATGCAAATTTTCAATATCTTAAGTTAATACTGGAGAAATAGTTGGTAATGTGCAATAAAAGTCATGTTTAGCAAAATATCCGCTTTAAAAACGATTGAAGCATTTGTGAGTACATATTGCTTCAGACGGGTGAAGTTGGTCAGTCTTATCTTGAAGTTCAAGAATACACAGGCAGCGATGATAGTGAGGTTCTCCTTATCCAGGTATAGGTAGAAAATATTTCAATTTAGCATTTTATCATTTTCCATATCAAATGAAACAATGTTTAGATAAAGGAAACAGGCAAGAGCCAGAGTTTTAATGAATTTATTTATATATGTTTTTAACTAAATGGCGTATTAATATATATATATCCAGTGGGTATAAGTATATATAGATACAGATATAGATCGGATGAGGAGAATATTCATATTTTGTCTTTATGGTTAGAAGGGGAATGTTATTCCGAAATCTCGTCTTGAACAATAACCAATTTTTAATGCTATTATATTAATTTCAACTTACGAATTTTTGGTGTGTTTTCGGTATGGTCTCTGAAGGTTTTGCGATGTGAGAGTTATTTGCTTTTTATTTATTGCATGCGTATTGAAATAGTGTCTTCCTGATTGAGTTGTGGTTCTTACAATTAATACAGTGATTACCTATTACTGATCAAAGAAAAAGTGAGTGACACGCAAATCAAATATTACGTGGTGGTCTCTCAATTACAGACCTCTAATGAGCAATTGGGCCCACTTTGAAACTACCCGAAATAAACAAGCTAGCTAATAAATAAAAGGAAGCGGCAGGGTTCGTCAAAGGGCAACGTCCTATATTCCCGTTGTCGCGAATAAAAGCAAGCAATGAGGTAGGTTCAATAATGTTCAGTAGGACCATCGCTAACGAATCATGGGAAGAATCTTTACTCAAACATTACTTGGCTTTGGCTTGTGCTTTAGTCCTCATGCAAAAAAAATCTTTAGAGTGTGCTGATAGGGGACTGAATATACCTCTTTAAAAGCAATTGCTAATAACATTATGGATATATGCAACCCCAGACAGTTACAGATCAGTTGGGGATAGGTTTGGTGTTAGTGTATCAAGTGTTTTTAGAGTTGCGCATAGAATAACTGATTTCATTTTTGCACTATCGCCAACAGTCGTATGGCCAAAGGGTTAGAGACTACTCAGTGTCATTGTAGGGTTCAGGTCATCGACTGGATTTCCTGGTGTTGGAGTTGCTCTTGATGGTACTCACATTGAAATTAAGGCGCCCAAGAAGCACCGTTCATCATATATTAACAGAAAAGATTTTCAATCGGTTCTACTCAAGGCAGTGTGTGATAATAAACTTAGATTTACAAGTGCATTTACTGGTATGCCTGGTTCTATACATGATGCAATGGTTTATAGGTTATCCCTTTTAGGAATAATATTGACTGAAAAAGCATCATATTTGATGCTGATCACCACATCATAGCAGATGCAGCTTACTCATTACAAAATGTTCTCCTTACCCCATTTAGGGACACAGGAAGCCTAACTGTTGATGAAGAAAATTATAACTATAAGCTATCATCAACAAGGATGGTAATTGAAAGGAATTCCGGTTTTCTAAAAGGCCGTTTTGGCTTCTGATCAAATTTCCTTCACATAACTAGAAGTTTGTTGTTGAAGTAGTAACTATGTTGTACACTACATAACTTATGTATTGACAATGATGATGCCTTTGTTGACTTTATTACTGACCCTAATTTAGTTAATAAAAGGGCATAAAATACAAGCAATAGTGATGAGTCTAGCATCTCAAAAAGGGCAAGAATAGCCCCTTAGCTGTAATATATAGTATAAAAACCTGCCTACCCCTACCCTGATTAAAAAGTGGCAAAAGATACCTACAATTTACAAAATATATACATTCTCTACCCAAACGTTTACAAACTAAACTAATGTCAATCAATTTTCTTCTTCTTTGTCAAATGATCCGACAAGTCAAAACAGTCCAAATGAACACCAACACCACATCCTAAGCACTGTGTTTTGGTACGTTTCCGATCCCCAGGTACAGACCGATTTGAACATCCAGCACAGTCCTCGTCCTTTTTGCCAGGAATCCTGTCTAGTCTATGGTTATTCAAGGGTTGCACACCAGCTGATATCGGGCACTGTTGCAGAATCTAAGGCTTTACCACATAGCTTTTCGACCAGAGTACAAAGAAACTGAAATCTGGTCAGTTTCTTTGGGGTGGTAGTGTTCCTCTCATATAGGATGTAGGCACAGAATGCCATACGATCTATAAATGAGAAGAAATGTGGAAAGACCTCAGCAGCCACCTGATCGACCATTTGGTCTAGCAGATCCACACCTCCCATGCGTTTTATTGTACATAGATACAACATGAGGTAGTACTTTAAACCTGCCACCCCTCATTTGGTGGTCTACCACACCTGTTGATATGCCGGCTCATAGCTTTAGACATGGGCCGTTTTTTTATCCCTCCAAGAAAGACAGTACATTGCCTTTTCTGACATGATGACATTCTTGGACTTTTGGCTTTGCAGCCTTCAAATATTTGTAGGACCCTCTCCCGTTTGAACAAAGAGCTTTATTCTGGATAGTTCCCTTTGTAAATAGAAAGTCTGCCAAAGCAGGGCTTGTGTGAAATTGTAAACAAAGAGATGGTGCCCCTTATTGTACAAACCAGCATAATTTAAAAGGGTATTCATAACGTCAAAGGAATGTCAATTTTCTGATGCTGGCGCAGGTTTTTTTTCTCCACAGTACACTGAAGTATGAAGAGGTACCCTGTCTTTGAATCAGTAACAGAATACAGTTTGACCATCCACTTGTGATGGTGCTTGTTGGGAATATACTGCATGAGGTTTGTTCTGTTCTTCATCCCAATCAAGCTCTCGTCTATGGAAATAAACTGATCTGGTATAAAGTACCTCTTAGGTGCTGAATTCAGCCCATCCAAAAAAAGGTGGACTTTATACAGAGGATTCTAATTCGTTGAGTCGCGTTTTGCTTCCGGCAAGCTGTTGTCATTGCAATGAAGAAACTTTGGAATTATCTGAAATAAATTTCGTGACATCACAGAAGCAAAGAAAGACGTAGAAATACACGAGAATTGTCTCATCCAATACATTGTCAAATCCTTTTTCCTGAACTTGTGGATGCATCCTGAACTTGTGGATTCATCACTGCTTTCCTGACTATACGGATTACTGCGTTTTGAGAAAATATCAGTACTATCGTCATTAGAATGGTCCTCAGAGTCTGAGAACGTTGCCGATTGATCCTGCGAAGCCATGTTGTTTACAGTTTTCTTCTAAGTGAATGACGATGAATCCCTCTTTTAGAAACCCGTCTTGGAAACGTTTTATTTGCCTGTGATTGTTAAGAAAAGGGAGCTGATTGGCTAGCAAAGCCTTCTGTTATCTATTTAGAAGCTTTCATTGGCTTTTTCTAAGAAAAATTCTGTATTGTACCTAATAAAACGGACTGCAACATAATGGGCCACTGAGAGTGGCCCGTGGCACTAATAGGGTTAACTTGGTTGGGAGTTCTTGGGAAAGTTGTGAAGTTAGACATTTAGAGGTTTACCTTAAAAGTACGGTCACTAGAGACATCAAATTCACTTTCAGTGTTTAGATTGTAATCAAAGGCAAATACTAAATCATTCATTGAGTTACACGAAAATTTTACTGTTGTTATCAAAAATTCAAAATGTAGTCATAATGATATGATTACCATGATAGTTATACTTTTATTTCTACTATTCTGTATGATGTAACTTATTTAATTTGCAGGAGTGTAATGGTTATGACGGTGGCAATAACAGTGATGCAGTTGACGTGAATGTTGAGGAACTGGATGGTGATGATGATGATTACGATAATGATGTCAATGTTCCTGTTTTAGTTGGCCTTGTCATTGATGCTAATGTCCACATGGTTGTTGGTACTGGTGACAGACATTCTATGAGAAATGATAGCATAGTTGATGTTGATGATGCTGATGACTTGTTTTGTACAGGTGAGTCAGAGGATGTAATGTGTGAGGCCTTTCTTTTGAAAAACTCACTCCTTTCTTTGCCATCGCTATAAGCACATCTCTAATGTTTTGTTTTTTCTGTAGCTTTGGGAGGAGTGGCTTCAAGTCATTAAAAACCATTTCCAAGCCATTGCATATATCGTCTCTTGGATAATCCAGGCCTCCATTTGATTTTAATAAAGTTAATGTTGCTGCAGTTGGCAGTGAGGGCCTTCGGTGTAGCTTATGGCATTTAAGCATAAAGCACATTTTAGACAGTATCGTGTGTATGATGTACCCAATAGCATAGTAATGTCCATTTTGCTCTAAATTGCTCATGTCTGATGTGATGTGCTGATTAAATTTACTTCTTTTGACCTCTATTGCTTTTGGAAGTCCAATATGTATTTTCCCTTATCTCGACTGTAACTTGACTTTCGGGAAGCCTTCATAAACTAGGGAAGTGTCGCCATTTCTATAGTTCTTCTGAAAGAAAGGGCCGAGGGATGTGCATCATGTGCTCTAATACACGAGAAGAGGTTCTCTACAGGGTTTTGGTTCAACCTGTTAGTTAAAAGGAATTTGTATCCATGGTTGTTTGTAAGTTAGTCAGCACGCTCAATGATTGATTTGGTAGACACTGTGTGAATAAGCTTCCTTGATTGCTTTTGAAAGGTGAGATTTTGAAAGAGCTCCATACACAGCTGAACATGTGAAATGCTGTCTTGATTCTTTGAAGGATCAGCAGGTGTTGATTGAAGTCTTTTATCTACTACTGTTTATTATGTCAAACTATTTATCGATAGTATCAAAGAACTATGCTGTTGAGACTGCCTCTGCTGCTAAATGCCCTTCACTGATTGAATGAAAAAATCTGATGCAATTAAATCTCTTAACAGCTGAACTGCAAGCCTCACCCCCATTTTTTTATAATGGTCTGGATTGAGTTGAATTTTTTCAAATGTGGTGTAGTTTTGAAAATAGCTTATCTTAGGCATTTGCAATTGTCTTTTCTGGTTCCAGTGTAACTTTTCACTTGGAAGTTTATCGACCTTTACAATAACAGATGACAGAATTATTTCTTGCGTTAAAAGACAACTTTTAACGCTCTTTAAGTAGATGAGGAACATCGGCTGCGTAGAACAGTTGTTAATAAGTTTTTTGGGGGTGGGATATAAAGTTTGTTCTGATCTCCCAGGAGCCGTTAAAACCAAGCTAACGCCACGGGGTTTTGTTGGTTCTCCCCATGTCAGAATCAACTGAAATGCCTAAGTCCTATCATATGAGCTTCATTTATAAGTGCTAGAATGATATCTTTCATTTTCTTCTCACTTGTTGAGTTTCCTGTGTAGTAATATTCACATGTTTGTTTCCATGGTGTGCACAGGCCCTTTAACATCATAGCCCACCAGGTGTTGCAAGTTGGTATCATGACTGTAGAATTCCTTTGAAATCCAACCTAAATATTATTTTAAAGCCTGGTCATACTCAGTGCCTTCTCTTACGGCCATCTCATTAAGCATAATGCTGCATACTTTCTCTTGGTCTGTGAATTGTTTTGCCTTGATACCAAGCCAAATAAAATACCTCTGGTAAAATTTGTTGCTTAATTGGAATTGATTGGATTCTGCGACACCAAGATCTATATGTTGTAAGAGGGAATATATATCTCCTTAAAGTTTAATACCCCGTTCACCAGTCGCAAATTGTATCCGTAAGGCCTTTACTCCACCGTATTCCTTGGTTATTGATGTACCCCTTGATGATCAATACTTTGCACTGAGCTGAGTTGAAAAATTTTCTCGATTCTCCGTCCTTTGTTCTTAATTTGTTTCCTTCCAACATGTTCACTTCCCTATTAAGCCGTCTCTTTTTCGCTAGTGATGTCGAAATGCGAGACAGAAGGAGCCTCAAGCATGATGGGTATTCCCTTACAGGGACAGAATTTGCCTTATACTAATTCTTTTAAATGTTTCTCCATCCATGCGCTGTCGCTTACCATAAGAATGATCGGACACTCCTGACTGTGGAAGGTGGACTTCCGTTCTATGGCGTTTTAATACCCCTCTCTTTGAGAGTGGCAAAGATGGGCTCGAGGGTATAAACTGTTGAAATAGCTGAGTTTTTTAACATTATCTTCCCCTAGTCGGCCATCTTCATACTGACACTTATCAAAATGAACCTGGGAAGAAGTAATAGAACTGTTGATGTCTAAAAGCATGGGGATTCCATTTGTTGATGCATGTGTAAAAAGGAGAAGGTTTTGATGAAGTTAGGGAATTAAATAAGAAATTTATCTTATCTATGTGAAAACCATAGACATCATTCAGTAGCTAGTCATTTAGGGACTGGTATTTGTTATGTTTTCATTCTATATATGTAAATATTGTTGCACAAAGGTACTTGTGAAAATGAAGTAAATGGTCTTTTCTTTTTTAAAAGAATTTTGTCTCATAACTTGTAGTTTCTTTTATGTTTATCATATATTTTTATATTTTTTATACGCACAGAGAATACAATGCTAGTCGGCAAGTACAGTTTTATGTTTCCAATAATCAGGCAACTGCCAAAACATTTTGCATAGTTTACGTTTTTGCTAACAATTAATTCCAATGACGGCATTTTGATAACATCTCACTACGTTCATTGAGTAATTTTGTGCTTAAACGTGCTAATGATTGCTACTTTTTCTTCTTAATACAGTGCACATCGTTCCCTTGCCACTAACGTATGATGTTAATTCCTTTCTGATTGACCATTCAGTATTGAAATTTCTTCCTTTATTTTTAAGGTCCTAAACATACTTTGACAGTTCAGTTTCTGATTTGTATCTCTCTAAGTTAAGCAATTTTAAATGATTTTTAAATGTGTCTTTAAAAGTTCCTCTTTTGATCCCTAGTTAAACCCCCCTTGGGATTACCGTTACAAATCATATGCTTGGTATAAAAGAGATTTAACGAAACATTTCCTTTATAAGGGACAATCGTCATTGTTCCTGCAATTGCAGACGCGGGTGTTCTCTTCGCCATTTTGAGCACTCGTGCATTTCTGACATTGGTCATGTTAGCAAGCGTTTTCTCTTGCCACCTGGTGGTCGATAAATAAACGTCTTTTCACAATATCATTCACGTAAGGCAGTTTTCTTTG
>JAAAKM020006971.1:60288533-60316733 GCA_010016025.2 Alatinidae sp. Z8VKAUB7J3 | reverse complement strand
GCGTTTTCTCTTGCCACCTGGTGGTCGATAAATAAACGTCTTTTCACAATATCATTCACGTAAGGCAGTTTTCTTTGTCACATAAAGGCATCCTGAGTGTTTACGCGCCTAATCAAAGTGCACCATTTACTCTTTTCTCGTTCAGAGGTAGGAAATGTGAAAAGGGCAGTGCTTCTCCAAGTCGCAATCTTTATATACATCAATAATAATTATATCTTTAGTTGTCCAGATGACAAAATGTGCCCATGTCATGTTGACAGAAGCCATTTCAGGTTGTACTTGGCACATATACTTAGGTTTCCTGTTAAGTGTTTTAGCCCTCGTGAGGTAAAAAGAGTCCTTTCTTCTTTGCTGCTAACTCAGCATCCAACGTCTGGTCGGTGGTGTCGTTCCTGTACTTCCATTGGTACTTTAACAGTAGAAACCCTAGAGTACACTGGAGTTTGCTTGGTTTCTCTATGGACAATCAAACAGATTTTCGAGTCTCGTAAGATTATGACAGTAACCCAGCCAAGTATCTCCTTTCACTCTTGACTCCCTCGGTTTGTCTGTTTTGCAAATGGTTTGCTTTCCCATTTAAATGTTTCATTTCGTGTTCATTTGTCATCGGACTTATTTTAATGATGACGTCTGTTGATTACATCAACATTGTCCCCTTTTTATTCACAAGGTTAATGTATTTGCCATTCCAATTATGTAAGTTGCTCTGTGTTTTTTATCACCATGGGTAGCATTTGTTTACATTATAATAAAAAGACAACTTCTTTGACTAATACAGTAATAATGTCTTCACTCTTATCTTCATCCAATGCACTGCAATTCAAATTGTATAGATCTCGGACGAGAAATGTAGATGTTCTTACACTTTCAAGCACTCTTAATGACATTTTCAAGTTCCGTTCTTTGTTAATTGAAGACCACGTTTTTAAACTGATTCTGTAAAACGTTGTGTGTAGTTAAACAACCTGATACAGTGACTCAGTTGGTACCACGAGTCTTCCATACTTCTTGAAGGACAGGAAGGTAGAGTTTGCATGATTATTAGAATTTTCTGTGAAGAATATATACAAGGGTGTGGCACATTCAGCCCAAGGATGCTTCTTGAGCAATCTGTGAGCAATTCAACCACTGATGTAATGAGGTACATCATTCCTTCGACCCTTCCCGAAGAGTCTTTAAGTCGAAAACACTAATGCTTTGCTTGGGTCAGACATATCTAAAACAACATTTTATGTGTTGCATGACCTATTTAAAGTTACTCCTTCAAGGACGGATTAATAGTTGGAGACAAGGTGTAAACATCATCGTAAAATAGATGCTAGCAAGATGATATTCATAACCCGTTGCATAAAGACTGTTGCTGAGGTATGAGCAACTAAATAGACGGACCCAAGTGTTTTGAGCAATAATAGTCTGTGCTCCAAGGGGTTCGTAAGGCACGGTATAAAGGTTACATATTTGAATTGACACCTACATAGCTTTCACTAATTTCTTATTCATCATGAGTATGGAAACAATTAACATGGTCTAGCAACCGTCTGAACCCGCTCTACAATCTTCAAAGGTTGCTTGAAGTCTATTTTATATCACGCGATATGACATAAGACGAAACTTGCGAAGATTAGAAATATTCTTTGTATTCGTTTGTATGTAAGTGTTGAGTGCAGGGCTGCTCCAAGCAGTGATGACGCAATTGAATACCTTCCGTGAAAGGTATTTTGATTTTCAGGCACCATGCATGTAGCATACGCGCATCCGTTGTCAATAAAGTTTCTATATTTGGCGTTTTACTTTTGATAACTTGTCGGTGGACTATTCACCTTTCATTCACAAAATGACATGGAAACATTTACGGAGGATCCTTGGTAGAGTGGCCTCTACCCCTGGATTCGCCAGTGGGTGTAATAACACAGGGGAGAGTTATGCAACTCCTCAATCTATTTTCTCTTCACATTTCCTTTATCTCTCCTGGGGACGTTTATCTATGACACAGCTGCCTTAAACCGATACTTTCAATATCTCTAACTTTTAACTTTTAACTTGGTTGCTGCATACATTGACCTGCACTCTTGTTTCCGCTAACTTTTTATTTACAATTTTCCATAATAAGACTTTGAATGTCCTTTTGAAAAGGGATTCCCCTGTTTCCTTGAATTTTTTTTGTTATTGTACGCCAAACAATTGCTCTTCTGCTAAAAGGCTGTGCTTCGTTTCGGCGATAAAGCTCCTATTCTAAAAAGCTGACGCTAGCTGGTCGAGGCTGATCAATCCATATCGGACTTTTCTGGTAAACACAATGCTGCGATCATTGCCACTGTTATCTAAAGTGTTTAACTGTCCCACCTTTGCTTCCGCATCAACAACTTTTTACCTCCTTCATCCTCGTCTATTTGCTCTGAGTTCTCACCTTCCTCTCAGCTTCATCCTCGTGATCTTCTCTGCTGCATGATCAAACTCTTGGTTGCTGCCGTCTTAATTCTCAAATTGTCCCTCCGTTGCATGGCTTGAGAGCAGGACCATGTTGATTTCCATTGAGATTCACTTCGGCGCACCTGACTTTGTCCATTTTTTGAGACACTGAGTAAAATACCGGTTCGCCATTTTCCTCTCCTAGCAAACAAAACATGCGTTGATTCGTTTATCTATTAAAACATTTCATTTTTATTACATTTACTTTTTCTATTACCATTGTAATTCCAATAGTATCTTAATATCTCTGCTACTTAGATTCACTACAAATCCTTTCGCTGAAAGGGCAGCCTTTCGATTTCGATATCCATCAGATATTCATGCATGGACTCTGCCAAAGGAAATAAACAAAATCAATCTACAATTTAATAAAATTCTTTTCCAGGTCGTTCGAATAACTACTATATGTCACCTTGTATCCAAATTAACTACCTGAAATGTTGCTACGTCCGGAATGGTACGTTCGAAATCGTTCTAGTGAGGCCACTTGGTAGCTTTAGGCGTTGTCAGGCCTACAGGATGTGATCGATAGTTTGAGGGCGTTGGCGTTTCTCTTCTAAATGAATTTTAAAACTTTCTTAATTTCTCCTCACCACTGCAACCATGCCATTATCTTTACCTTCATCATATGGAAAATTACAACTGCAAGTATATGTACTGTTCCACTTCTGTTCATCCACTACAGATATATATTGTATACAAGAGGGCATCTACTCTGTAAAGCTGACTAGATTGTTATCCAGAATTCTATTGACCTGGTAGACACATTTTCATCTATGAAGGGAAAACAGAAATCAGGGGACTTTTAACCATAGCATCCGGTGGTATAGTTCGCTTTTTAGCAGCGGATGTTTTCTCTGATCTTCTTACCTGTTTAAAATGATAATGCTGTGAATAGAAGGTGACTGTCGCAGATCAGGGGAAACACCTTTATGAAAACACGGCTGCTCCGTTGGTCGCCTTCACAGTGTCTCCCTCACGATTTAATGGACACTAGGTTTTAGTCTATCAAGGCTATGTAATAGGCCTTTGTGGTAAAAATTAATTTTGACTAAGAGTGATCAAAATATAACAAGCATTTATACATTCTATAAAAAGGGAACTAGAAATAAGTTGGCTTACATGAATACCTCGCGAATAATTACAGAAGCCATCTGGTTTGACTCCCCTCTAAAAATTTAAACTTTGACCAATTTTCGAGTTAGTGTTGTTTCGAGACCATCTACAAACAAATTTACATCTTCCAAAATGTTCGTGAATAGTAATTTACAAAATATAAAAATACACTAATGAAATTGTTTATAACATGCTTTTGGTTTTTATTTCGATAATTCATTCATTCCATTCTGTCATTTCAAACAAATACTCCTTCAACTAACGCTGTCTGTTGGTAATTAGAGAGATAATTCAAGATCCACTTGTTCTACATGGATTGTATATTTTACTTCTATTTGATACGATACAATTCTTGATACAAATATTAAAACGCTGGTTTTGAGATAATTCTAATCCATTTATTGAATGGTTTCCAAAATGAATATGATAAACGAATAAATTCTACCCTTCCTCGATTCTACTCGATTCTAATTCTGTTCGATTCTGTGATTCTGATATTCTGAGTTATTCTGAGATTCTTCTATTCTGATTCTGATGCTCTATTCTGAAGTATTCGCAGAGTAAAAAACGTGCCTGGAATCTTATCTGTCTAAAATGAATGACATCAAATTTTCGTTACTGAAAACAATAGTCAACCATATATGGAAACATACGGTTTCCTATCCCACAATTCTCTACACTGTCCTCTTTCTGCCAGCTGAGCTAAGACAGGCTACTATCTGTAGACGAATATTTAAATTCCAATGAAAGGTCCGATATATTTACTAAACACTTAAAAAAGTGCATTGTAAATACAAAGTCATTTATCAAGATAATTACTTACAAGAGCCCAGTGCTATGAGGCAATTCATACACATGTCAAAGAATTTCAAGTTATGCAATTGTATAACATTTTGGTATTACTGCATTGCATTACTACAGCGTAAGAAAGTGGAAGAAACTAAGGGCAGTAAAACTGATGTCAAAAAATCAGCACCTTCTAACTAACGACGGTGGGTTCTGAGGAGAAGGGTCAAATTGACTACAGTGGCAGTTTACCGGCTGGGGAATAATAAATTCATACAAAGTACCTCTTAAGGCCCATTAAAAGATCTGAATTTACAACGAGTTTCACGGCAATGGTATTACTCTTTCAAACACGGGGCATAAAAATACACCTTGAAGTCAATTTGACTTCCTCTCGGCAGTCTGAGGGTTTTTATTTAAATACCAGCTTTCAGATCAAGTGAGACATTACCTTATCTGATAAGGAGAACTTAAGCGGAGCTTCTACCAAAAATAGTTACATTGATTCCCCTTTTGTAAAGCTTTGGACGAAGATGTAGGGTGTAAGAAAGGATTGAATAGAGTAGGATCGTGATAAAGATTGATAATATAATTGTGATTACGAACCCTATAAACATCTGTTGTGTGTAGCACTTGCTATAATGACTGCATTTTCTTTCTCTGTTAGTGAACGAAAAGATAGAGCATTTAAAGAATGAAATGCATCCTCGATTATTGGAAACTCGATTATCCAGTAACATTTGGGTGTGACTTCGATGAGGTTTTTTTTATTATTAACCTAAATGATAAGAAGGATTTTATATCTTATTGAAGCACAGCTACGTGTTGAAATCCGCCAAAAAACTAATTGGTCTTCACAATACATAGTTAGCATCATAATTAGACTTGTGTACACATTAATCTAAGGAGGCAGTGCAAAAAACTTAATATCCCCCATTTCCCTCCCCCCACTTCTTTTCGCTTCGTGCTTGCTTACTATCTCGTACTACCATATCAACGCCTTCTTTGTTGAGTTTCGTGACAAAGCATCAACTCCTGCACCTTTCCAATAGCCAATAGTAGTAGATCTTGTTTTATCCTTGTCACTTTATTGTCTAGTTCCTCAAGGGGCAAAATATTTAATAGCTCCGATTCTGTTGAGGTTTTGAAGGACTCTTTTCATAGACACGAATCGTAGAATCTCATTATTATCTTGTTTTCTTATACTACTGCTGACAATATTCATCTCCCTCGCTGAGTCCAGTTATAAGTTTCTATTTTCTACTTGTTGTTAATTCTTACTAGTCTAGCTCTCTACTTGTCGACATGCAGCGTAAAACAGTTATAGATCAACCTCGATGCGCCATGTGATGAAATAAGGACTGCCGTTGATGTTCAACGTTGGATGATAGGGAGTTTATGTTGCGACTTAAGAAATAAGTATGTTAATTCCGAGATATACCCACAATCGAGGACTTTAATTTATGTAAACAGAGGCCTAACCCCGTTAAGCCCAGCTGCCGAATCTGAAAACAGCATTCTTCGAAAGTTATATGCCATAGCACTGTGCTGCTCCAAGAATGACAGGAGAAACCAAGTAAAAGCTGAAATAAATACCCTTATCCTTCACCATGTGTTCTAAGCCATTTACGGGATATTTTGACGTCTTAGAGAAAAATTTACATTACTTTTGTTCACGATTGGGATGATTGGTTGATGATAGGGTGGATGATAGGGAGTTTATGTTGCGACATAAGAAATAGAGTATGTTTATACCATGCTCATATTGTAAAGCACAGGCAGCTTCTGCATGGGTCACGGGTTCTAGTTTCGTTGTGACATATTTTCTATATCACTTGTAACTTTTAAAAATCGATGTTTCAAATGCTCTCTTCCTGATGATAATTTGCATCAGTATTTATAGAAAATATTAATTTTCTTTTTCAAGATCTTGTTACACATTGTAAAAACACATCCGATATCGTAAACTTTTCTTATAGGCCTATCGGTGGTGGCAATTTTCATGAAATTTGCTTTATATACAAAGTTGTTTCAGTTTAGGGGCAGCAAACATATCGATTTTATCCCCAACAACGTCGTTTGGACGGTTTGGAGGGGAGGGTATTTTCTCAAGACCTTTTCAATTTGAGATCATACATCAAAAAATGGTCTTACAAATACAAAAAGATACGCAGACCATAACATAAGGATTTTTTTAAAATTTAACTCAACAATGATATGAAATCAACTTCCAATATAACTCAACAGTAGTACTAGATCCACTGAAGCACTATCCTGATGGTGAAAGTACGGCAGTATCGACATTTATGACTTTCGCAATAATGTCAAAACGACTTCCCGTCAATGATATGCAGGGAATATTCCTCAAATAAGGTTCTATAGAAATTGCATCTATCTATGTAGTTTCGCAAGAAAAGTCAAGGATTGTGAGGAAAGTTATTTACAATAGATTTGGGAATGATCAATATAGAGATGTTCTATTTGTCAAGGGGACAACGCCTTTAACCAAATTGGAAGCATTAGAATGTTCTCAGGTACGTAACAAAGCAGAAATTGTACACCATAACGTATAATTAAAGGCCAGTTATCACTCCGAGTTCTTACAAGCCTGCATCTCTTTATCACTTGAATAAAGATTCTGTAGGATGCTGTTTTTCTTTGATATGCAGAAATTTAAAGTCGAAAATGGTTGCGATTAAGTGCATTTTTGACTCTCTGCAGATAATTTTGCTGTAAGAATTGTCCTTAGCTGCAAAATTTGATATGAACGTAAGATCAGTCTCCCACAATAAGCACTGCAAAATCCCGGCCTATAACATGCGCAAATTTCGCTTATATCGATATTTAGATCCTGGACGTTTTGGGGGGGGGGGGTAGAGGGGGCGTCTAAAGGAAAACGTCGAAACGACGTTGTTGGGAAAATAAATCGATATGCTTGCGGCCCCTTAAGGATCTACAGTCACTACAGTCTTAAACACGCATTACAAGTCAGAAGCAGAATTCTATCACTGACTTTTTGCAATTATTGGGTTCGACAAATTATTCTAATCATTCCACAAGACATCGATTATACACCATATACTCTCTCTTTTGACACCTTTTATTCAAGAAATAAGACAATTTAGTAACTACGAATTTTTATGTTGCTGTTTGTTAACAGTCATTCTATGATATAGTTTCTTTTTACCACGAAAGTGAAATATTTGGGATTAAGCTATAACAGTCACATTTTTTTCTTGTACCTCTTGAATAGACTGGTGGACTTAAAACAGGACAAACAAGGTATTAACAAACAGAAAGGACCGGAAGTGATTATTGCTTAGCTGGACAGTGGGAAATAAAGTTTTATCTACAAGGAAACGACTTTGTTTTAAGTCTTATTGCAATGGGAAAGCGGCTTTACATAGTATCTTGGTGCAATATAAGAAAGATCTTTAAATCAATTTGTACTGCTGCCGTTTGAACATAAAGTGAAAGCTGATCCTGTTAGGAAAAATGAGAGCCATAATATAATAATCTAGGGATGACGAAAGGCCAGAAAGTGTGCAGCATGTCATACTATAAAGGTTAAATTAAATAGTAGGGATTTATTGGTTTTTAAATGATAACTATCCTGTTTTCTTTGGGCCTAGATAAGAAGGAGGTAGCAGATACCATCAAGATTGTTCAGGAGATCTTGGAGTTAGCACTGAAAATTAATCCGTGAGGCAACAGTGAAGTAATTTATTTGAAGCATAATTGCAAATCAGTACATAGCACTTATTAAAATTTATAAGGGCTAGGGCATCAAACAAGTTAGGCCCTGAAACAATATTAATTCCCTTTTGATGCTTTTCCCATTAAGAAGAAAGCAACTGTAGCAGCTTAGCAACAAAACCCACTACGACAGCTTAAATATATTCCAACCCCGGTATCTTAATGTATCATGACCCATTATCCTTATAACTATTACTTCTGATTAGGGATCATGTATAATTTGGCTGAAACTAAGTCAGTTGGGCGGCCAAACATGCTTAATAAGAGAAATATGCTTAATGCGTCAGTAGAAGATTAATACTCTACGGCTTGCTCGTTTTGTTCCGTGGTGGACAGAGTTAGAGACTATATGAGCCACTGTCATACAGCAGTAGGATTGAATTCAATTCTTGGGTGATATAAGTCAGTAGAGACGGGAGAATCAAAGGCATTATTTTAATCTTATGGGTAACTTATGCATCTCTTCTTCATGTGGTATTGTTGCGTGCACCCGTCGATTATGAAATTTAGTTTTCAGGAATATCTAGAGGTGTAATTTAAAGAAAGCCGGAGAGATCATGGTAATTACAGAGATAAAGTGTAAATTTTGAGAGGAAAGTTAATGCATAATTAATGCTAGTAGATATGATGAAATAAGAGATGGCTTATTTTTACACGATCTTAAGAGACTTGGTAGAGAGATAATTTAACCCAGTTTTTGATATCTTCCAGTCGTATTGTTGTATAAGCGTCCGAGGCATTTAGGACATCTGTGGTTCAAAAAAGTGTAAAGACATTTGTGATGGCGACTAGAGGTGTAATTTTGGTGTCGTAGTTTTCTCGTGGTTCCATGTTACGGCTTTGGGAAGTTGATTCTTTTCTAGATCTGAAACTTTTTACGTTGATGCTCATGATACTGAACATTTCTAGTTGCTGCTTTGAAGACCAATCTACGGATCTTGTACTTTTATCTCCATTATCTCTTGATCTGTATTGACAACGACCTGGTCTTTGAAACAAAGACACAGTTTATTCTCTTTAGTGTACAAAAATGACAAAACAAGAATGTGTTAACAATTTTAATCCGTGTCTGTAAACGCATTGCACAAATACTCGGTAAGATGTCACAGTAGAGCGGATTGACCAGGTTTAAATTTTTCAAGGCACCATTCTTTGCAAGTTCGTCGACCATAACGTGGTTTTTACGGTAGAGCTGTTATCAGTGTCAGAAGGAGTTTTTAATGTCTACTAAACATAAAGAAAGACTCAAAATAAGCCAGTTAAGCAGCGTTCCCCTTTAACCTGCTAGTGCAAACGCAATATACCACTGTATCGATGTAATTATAGATGAAGAGCAGATTAAATCGTACCCACGTCAAAGTCAATGTTCTTGTCTATCGTATTTGACGTTAGGTATCACAAGACTAAATTATCGTGTAAAATATGTGACAATGAGGAGGGGAGGAGGGGGGGGAAGGCAGACAGCTAAGATAAGAATACAGGAGAACAGTGGCAAGGAAACGTTTTGGTAAGTACTTGCCTAGGTAATGCCGTGGCCATTACGCAACTGAGTAAGGTTCTCACACCTGTCATGGATCCTGATAGCTAAGCACAAGCAATGTGTCTTAATGACAATTACATTGCACTACGTTTGCAGCGACGATGAGGTGGCTACTTGAAAAGTTTACTTACTTGCTTAGATGCTTAGGGCTGTGGGGCCCCTTATAGCATTCTCTGACAGTACGAACAAGTAACAAGGGTGCTGCGCCGCAAGCGGAACGATAAGGATGATGATAATAATAAGAGCACCGTTTTCACTATATGCCCTAATACGAGGCTCATCTGTATCTTTATAGCAAACAGTAAACTCCAGACGTACAAATCAACTCTCCAACTTGACAATGACCATGCTAGGTATACATTGATGTTTTCTAAACCGGCTACATTACGTCATTATAATTTCTGCTTTTTCAGCGATAAGACAGTCTTACATCATATGCTAATTTACATATGCTGCTATGACACAGCATAGGATTCCCCTAGTTATTTTACTAAATACGTCAAACACTACAAAGGGGTTGCATCGTTCGGTAAATATTCCATACTCATAAAGCCTCACAGGTTTTCAGGATAAACTAATTAAGAATTTTATTTCATCTTTAGTTAAGGTCAGTTTACACTAGCATTTACATCCATCATTGAACTATGAGAAGTTCATATCATTTTGCATCCAGACTTTATGCCATTTAGACTATCTTCCGGGCAAACAGTTCTAGGGGGAGAGAGAAGGTGGGGATCAGGCCACCTTACAAACAGTTACTGCGCCAGTACACCAACTCTCACGTTGCTCCTGTCCGGAGAGATTATTATGTAGTCACAGGATTTCTATTTCTCGGAAACACGACTGCCCCATTTTCTAACCGAATTCCAAGTATTATTATCAAACCCATTGACTATTTAACTTTGCCCCCACCCCTCGACCGGTATAAGAAGCCAGCTACTAGGCTGCTGCCTTCCTCTCTCTTCATGCTACCGACTAATAGGCCTACCCTGAAGGAGACTATGGGATGAACATTGGAAGCACAAAGCATCCAGCAATTCTTTCACGTCGTGGTTTTTGACGAGAATAAGTTTGTTTAGTTTCACTCATCTCTTTCGAGTTGCACCAATAATTTATTTTCAGCTTTATGAGAGGGTTATTAAATTAAATACTCAATTAGACCAGATTAGAAACCTGACACGTTTAGACGGGACAGAGATCTTTGACGATCAATAAAGCGAAGGTGATGCAGAATTTCAAATATTGAATTTGAAACATAAACTAGAACAGCCATTAGAAACAGCATCTTGGTACATCACCTTCCAAATAAATAATAAAATCAGAGTATGGGAATCAGTCCCATGAAATATATTTTCTTTGCTTTAAAAGGTAAAACATGAGTTGGGGCACTCTGGTATCTACCTCCACACCTCCGGACGCTAATTCAATAGACTATACTACGTCATTTTATCGTTGTCATGTTATTTTTATGCTTGTCAAGGGAATAATCACGACGGGCACTAATTTCCCTCTATTTTACTCGAATTGTTAATTGCTGCGTTCCATTCTTAAGACTTCGGGAGTGCAATCGAAGGCTCGATTGGTTAATAATCTGATGTGTCAATAATTAGAGCAAACAGTCTTTGCTGAATATCTGCTGAACAGTACCTGCTCCAGTGCAGGACAGCGAATTTCATGAATAGTTGGAGCGAGAGGAGGAAGAAAATCTCAAGTTGGAGGTCAACACTCGTCTCCTTACTAAAATCAAACGCAGTCTTATCGTATAACGTCACACCAATCATATCATAGCGTGTGTATGGCCTTGTTTTCTATGCTTTGATAGAAAACATCATTTACCAAGGAGAAGTGAGTCAAATTGCATCATAAACCAAGCCGACAGCCAACGTTAACTATCATGTTACTCTACATGAGCCAAACCAATGACCTTGCCTTAGCTCTTTACGACAACATGACTATGATGAGCAGCTACAACATGCTGCGCACTTCGAGAAAAAGTTCAGCGTTGTTCTGTCCATTACTCAAAGTGAAGGAGCATTTAACAACTGTACATTACCTCTCTTAAACAGATAGCGATCGAAATGAAGGAAATCTGGTCAAAGTGGTCTCAAAGGAGTAATCATGGAAACAATATCTGGAATGGACAGGTCGTTTCAGCGAAGAATATCTGGATACGGTCACAGAGAACTGTGGATGAATTCTTACAAGAGGACGAGACAGTCGCAGCGCAAGAGCAAGAGGTAAAACCATGTGAGACGTGCAAACTTTGCGGGAAACGTCTGAAACCCGAAGAAAGATTATCCAAGGACGAACCTGTGCTCTCTTTACCTCGCCTGCACAACAAACCAGGAGTACTATCTCAATCCATAACTGCCAACAAGAGAGAAACACGCAAAAGGCCAGAGAAACAACCGCGGCGAAGTAAGAAAAGAGAAAAGAGAAAAAGTACAATGGCATCAAGCATTTCCATTTGTGATTTACCATCTCATGCTGTTGGAGAACGTGACTTTTGTAAGTGTGGTGAAATACGAAGTAAAATTAAGTCGTGCCGAAATTCAATGTTACGTGAGGATCGTGACCCTGACGTAGTGCAGATGTGTCGTTTCCCAGTTTTGGATGATAGTGCTTTATTTCATTCCATGGTTAAAAAGTGTAGTGGTTCAGAAGGAGATAAAGTTTTAACAGCGACTTACATTACAGGACAGAGTGAAAATGACAATTTAAATCTTGCCAATCATGGCATAGACGATACATGGGCTTCAATGTTAGCAGAGGTTATAAGTACTAGTCCTTATCTCTCATCAGTAAACCTCAGTGGCAACAGTCTTGGCGAAGATGGAGTAAATATGCTTTGTAGAAGTCTCCTATATAATACAACTATCAAAGATTTAAACTTATCGGACAACAAGCTCGGAGACACAAATTGCCTTTCTGCGCTTGCAAAAGTACTAGACTGCAACGGGACATTAGAATATTTGCACCTTAGTAGAAATCAGCTGACTGACTTGGATGTTGAACCTATGATCAGTGCATGCGGTTTTAACTCGTCGTTGAAAACACTTGATTTGAGCGGTAATCGACTGGGAGAGCTCTCAGCTGAATATATACGTAGTATGTTGAAGACTAATAGTGTCCTTACGGAATTAAACATTGGATGTAACGAGCTAGGGCCCCTTGGACTACGGAAGATTTTCCGGGGAATGGAGGTCAATACCACCCTAGAGAAATTAAATGCATCTGCAAATAACAGTGGAGATCGAGGCATGGATGAGCTAGGCACTATAAAAGGACTAGGCGTAGAGTTGGTATGCTTAGATTTATCAGATAATTCTATCTCCGACTATGGATTAGAAGTGTTTACCCGTTTCTTAATAATTCACAATAACCTCCATGTGCTCCGGCTTGGAGAGAATTTAATTACATCCCGCGGGATTTTAGCATTCCTGAAGCAGATTGCAAAGGCGAGAAAAATTATACTCACTGACTTCTACATCGGTAACATCTTCCTGGACGAGCAAATCAGACTTGTTATTCAGGAAATTAAATATCAAACTAAGAATTTTCGGGTTCATGGTGGATATGGGGTTGTTACGGATAGTTCAAGTGCATTTCGTATCCTGGACAATTATTTGCAAAGGCATAGTTTCCTTACAGGAACAGAATTGACAGACACTATAATTGATAATGATGAGTAGTGCTGACACTATTGGCACGCCTATTTATTTGACCCAGAAATATTGTTTTCAAATCTTCAAAAAATTCATTTTTATATATGTCACAAATGAACCTGTATTTATGAGTTAGCTGGGTGCTTAAAAATGTTATACACCTAGCCATTGTGATGAAGGGCCATGGAGGCGTTTCGGCTGGGCACATTAGGGTTCCAATTCCCAGCACAAGCTGCTCTGTTGCAATGTTGTACACCTACTTTTTACTCCTGGCATATTCATTTGAATTTAGTATTTGATTTTGAATAAAGACGGCCTTCTATGAGCTGACTACTTCTTTAAAGAAGCGAATGTCTTTATCGGCAAAGGGTAGACCAAATTACTGGATTTTTAATTGACTTTCACGAGATTACCTGATCAAAAATATAAGCTTGTATAATGATGCCGAACGAGGGTTGCCAAACGTAAACATTTCTACTTTGCAACCCACTCGCGCGCAGCCATGACGCAATGGTTCATCACTTGTACTCCTTTGCATTACTTGTCTCCATTTGTTCCTAAAACTAAATGGAATCCAAGTTTTCTATATTTCAGAAACTACAGTTGTTGAAAATTTCTAAAATCTAAGATTTTAAAGTTATCGTGATGCTTATGTTAAGGACAAGAATAAGGTTGCAGTTGCATTGAAAATTTAAGGGTATGATACAAGGCGCGCGCGCATACTATACAGACGTCGAGTGCCTCTACAAGCCGGCATCTATTTGACTATTTGACAAGAAGCAAGCTTTACTCTCTAAGACTACAAATTTTGACGTTACTTTTCAACACTCCGCAACCCTGCCAAAGGATTGCATTATGCAGTTGGTTTTTCTACAGTGAAAAATCCAGTCTTCCGGTTAGAGCAGATTAATGGAACATTTAGTATTGAGTCGCATATCAGGGTGGTTTTATTCCTCACAGGAATGCTAATTCAATATACCAAGGTATCTGTATGTGCTTTCCTTATGTAGTTTGGGCGAGAGAAACAAAGTTTTGTAACTTAAATACCATTAAACTAAGGATAGGGAAGTGCCAAAGACATCTATAAGATTCGGTTTCTCTCATCCTGCAATTCAAAAGTGTATGGGCGAACTTTTTAGTCACTGATCTTTAAGGTAACTGTTCACTCTGTAGTAACAGTATCATATTTGTCAGGTCGGACAGCTGTAGCGGCGATAAAGAATATTTAGGATGGCGAAGACTCCTAAGGCCCCTCATTAGCGGACCTGCCTTGAATGGTATGAGGTCATGTCACATAGACGTTTACCGTCTTTCAAAACAGCCACCTTTTACAGTAAACTATCATAAGACCTGTTCCGCTGGCACTAAAATATGCTTCTCGTACATTACAATCAACGCTTGCTATCTACCTTTAAATAGCATACCTCCGAAGATGGTCAAAGACTACCTACAACGGTGGACAAAAGAAATAAAACTTTTCCTTAAAAGCGTAAAAAAGTGTATAAATAGCGCGCAACATATGCTCAAGGATAAGGGCATGTATTCAGCTTTTATTTGGTTTCTGCGCCCTCCTCGGAGCATCATGGAGTTATGGCACATAGGCCTACCTTTTGAAAATCGCTCTTTTCCAATTCAACGGTTGGGCTTAATGGGATTGGATCACTGATTACGTAAATTGGAGCTCCCAATTTTAAGTGTCAAAAACAACTATGCCTTGCTACCGTTAAAAAGGACTTTCACCAAGTGGACTTCACACTGGTAGAATCTCAGGAGATGGCGCGAGGCCCACACGCATTACGGCGTGGGAACTAAATAGATTAGAGAGTCAAGACATGAAAAACAAAATAAAACAATATTAGCAGTTAATATCAAACAGCCTTCGTGATTAAGTTGACTAATTGTGGATCATGACCCGTTTTCGATATTCTTTATGTAAGGGTTGATACATACTTTTTTGTTTGAAAGTTGAAAAACACGTAAAAAAGCGTAACTTGAAGAACAATCAACGAAACTCCTTCGCTGGTGGACCCAGCCTACAAACATATACGTATAAGGCCTAGATATGCACTATTTAAATTCCTCTGTAGTGTAGTTCTACTCGATGAAAATAATGTCAGGCAATGGGATTATGTGTGATATTTGTATCCGTAAACCTGAAATGCACGTTAGGCCATAACAAACCTGGTTACGTTGCAGCAACAACATGCGTAATACAGTGTCTTCTTGAGGTCGCTGCAGAAGTATCTATTCTCTTGAAGATATAACGCAAGATACAGCAAATATATTTTATAGATTAAATTAACTTACAAGTATATTTTCGTGTAGGGAATCCTTGGGTGATAAATTTACACCTCTTGGACTATTATTAGCATCTCCTAGAAAGACTATGTTGAGTATGTCGTTGTCATCGCGTAACAAAGACCGTTTTTCTCATCATCATCATCGTTATCATCATCATCATCATCATCATCATCTTCATCATCTTGCGACCTCAGCCGAGATGGAATTCACTACACCTTTTCATTATACCCTATCTGTCATAGCTGTTAGAAGGGTTTCCTTGGCGATTGTGGTGTCCCTGCATATGATATCAGGAACAGCGTGTTTCCGAGACCGCTTGAGTGAAGATGGATGCCTCCATAAGAGGAACAACAACGCAAGTTCATCTGAGTCACGCGCACAGTGTCGCGTCTCCTTTGGACGAGTCTCCTTTGGACTACGGTTGATACCCTAGATAAGTCACCGTTTATCATTTCAAGAGTTGGACGTTTTTTTTCCATGAAAGATTTAATGCTCGTATGAGCAGACATGTATAGCATACATCCAGGCGGCCGTGTTGTTTAGCGGAAAGAGTTCAAGTTTCGGATCGGTATGAATCGATTATATCGCAATCGAATGGATCGCAATTGGGTTCGATTATATTATTACCCTAAAATTTCTGGTTTAATCTTACGGTCAAGCTGAGATTCCCAGATATTATCCATCTTGTTACATGCATTCTATGCCATTCTGCTCCTGATATTCACATCTTTTTCAGAGTTTATTTTGTGTGACCCTAGGTACTTGTAGTCATAAAAGTATTAGAAAATGTTATTTGAAAGAGTTTTAATTTCGATGTTGTTGCGAACGTTAATTGGCATACCCTCTGCTTTGGTTTCATTCAGATAAAAAGCCCTGCACAGTTTACTGCCGATTCAAGGACAGATAGCAGATAGTACGCCGTTTTAGCTTGCGTTCAGTCGCGCTTACGTGTAATGTTTAGCAATTTGTTTACGTGTAATATGTATGACCATGATATTAATACGCATGTACAATATTTTCTTAAAAAGAGCAGAGGAACGTGACAAGACATCCAGTCCTTTACTCTGGAACGGAGAATCCGGAAACGCCAGCCTCGTTCGCCTCCAAACGAGGCATGTGCAGCGAAAACATCCCGCACGATCTTGTCTCATGTTTACAATTGTTCGATTTGGTCACGAAAATGCTCAGCAATCTATTTCTGACGTGGTCTACCCCTATCAACAAATCGGCCGTGATCAGGCTATGGGATATAGAAGGACACTGGTACTTGTAGGCCTGGTTAGTCTTGGAGGTACGATATCTGTTAAAAATTACCTCAATCGTATGAGTAATTAATTGTTTATTTTCGCTGTCACGTTTCAACTTTTGCTTTAACACTTCTTGACTTGTATTGCCCTCCTCTTGGCGGCATCAGCTGCTTCATTGCCTGTCCATGACTACGATGACTCTAGCATGTGCAATGACTGCATTGTTGTTATCGATCTAGAGTTTCTGTGTTTGTGCATAGCATGTACCGAACCTCAACACAGTTGTATGTCAGATCAGCTGCGTAAACGAAAACTCAAGATGGATGTAAGGAGTGACATGGTAGGCCCACTGGTACAGTAAATTAGACTCGCATCCGATGTAACATTGCCACTCCAAGGGAACTGTTTTTTGCGGGTTATAATTTTATTAACAATTTATTCAAATTGCAGGACGAAACGTGCTATGAAAGGGCCTAGGAAAAGACATAGTAGGCAACATATGTATATATATTTATATATATGTCGTTACCCCACTCTTGAAATGTCACTATCAGCAATACCGCTGTTTCGTTTCCTGATCTCACTTTATCAGGGATGCTACTTTTAAATAGAGGGACGAAAGAGATGCATTCTCGGCGACTTGAGGCTGGTCGTTTTTATTTACAGGCACAGAAACGTTGTAATTGACAATAATGAGAACACAACCACATTTTTGTGGAGGTGATTAATTTGTATGGATCATTAACCATACTGCTGATAGTAAAACGGATATATACAATGAAAAAGGAAGGATTAATGAGGCATTGTCAGCAGTTCCAATTGTAGGACCTAATGTAATTGTTAGCTTGTACAGAAGGTGAACATTAATGAGGAGATTTGGAACTTTTTATTACATTTAGGCAATGATATTAACACAGATTTTGTAAGGGTGAAATAAATACATACAAACATACATACATATATACACACATACATACATACATACATACATACATACATACATACATACATACATACATACATACATACATACATACAAGCAATTATTGAACTGTCTTATAGTACTCCATTCACCTTCATTGACGAAAATACTCTCAAAAATTGTCATATTTGTGCCAGGCGATTACATTAAACACTGTTCGTGAAAAATGCTACACCCTGATGTGCGAAATCGACGTAGGTACTTATACCTCCCCCTCATTGCAGTATCTTCCAACGTGAATATTATCTATTTATTTTATTTTAAGCTAAAACACGTTGGAGGTGGCAAAAGCATGAATTCCAACTAGAGTCATGAAGCTGATGAATTACGGCAGCGCTAAATTTCTCACTTATCTAGTAACATGCTTTCCTCAATGAAACGGAATACGTGAAATCTTCGAATTAAATCTGTGAATAAAACAATCGCATGACTCCCTTCATTTCTCTTATTGTTTGTTCTAACGCCAAAACATTTAGCTCTCCTTTATCCAAACGAAATTCAAGGAAATATTTTGGTCTATTCACTGTTTAGCTGATAAGGGAGACTACGATCACTGCGTTGCTTCATGGTCGTAAAGATATTTCATCGAAGCAGGGCACCAGGTGTTCTTCATTGTAATAGCAAAAGGAGGCTCAAAGACAGTTTGGGACCAGTCACTTTAACAACATCTTACATAATCCAAGTTTTAGCCTTTTCCTTAGGTTTACTAGACGAGGTAGGAAGTAGGGGACAATATTAGAATTTAGATAGGATAAGGTACAAGACAGCGAGGGCCTCTAATCTAATCGAAATTATTGAGAACGTTCGTTCACATTGATGGATATTTGAGTAGTAGTAATTCCAAGTCACTATCAAGACCAGAAAAGCTTTGGAATTATTTTACAAGTTTTTTTAACCGAGTAACTGCATATTATTCACCTTTTGGAGCTATTTGAAATTGTTCCTATTGGAATTAAACAGTTTGTGAAACAAAGGTGAGTAAAGAAGTCAAGTTTTTGTTGTTTTGTGCCTTTTATGTTTCGAAAGTTAACAAACGGATTTGCCATATCCAGTTGCTTTTTGCGTTGTTGTGTTTACTGAGCGAACATTACTCAAAGACAGAACATCTATTTAGCTTCGATATTAAAATGTAAATGGTTACGGTTTTAGTGATGAGCTAGGTGTATCACGTAAGATTAGATATGATAAACTTCGAGTACAATAATATTTCTTTCCCTTGAGGTTTCTATATCCCTCATCCAGTTAGTTTCTGGTTATGTTGTAGTATATAAAAATGCCTCTATAAACTGGTCTACTTTGGCAGCCACTTTTAGATTATTTCCAGTTCGCAGCAGCGGTGAGATCCTCTGTACATGCGGCTTATTTCCTAATCTCACCGCCGATTGTTTCGCCATAGCTTCGATTTAGCGTTCAGGTGTCGCCATGTTCAATTGGTTGAGCACACGCCGAAGATAAACACAATATACAGGAGTGGTGTGAACTAATTCATATCATGCACGTATGGATTAAGCTTCCTTTATGAACGTTACTGCGCACAAAAAGTCATCATAGCAAACCTTGAGTGAAAACTGTGCTGACATTGGTGATTTTTGTTCCCTCGCTGCCGAGCTGTTGAGGTTTTGTTCATTGTAGCTTGGTAGCCCATGGGAACGGGCAAAAATATTTTAATGGCTAGCGTGATAGGCAATCTGTTGTGTCCAGTTTTTAATGTATAGTATTCCTTTTAAGGAACTGCGCAAATTGACTAAAATTATTAAAAGCTAGGCTTTCTGTCGATAGATTACTCCCGTGTGTAAGCATATTCGAGAAAGAAAGTAGGGGGTCTTTTTCTTTTAAATTTGCGGTCTTTAGGGAAGGCTGTTTTTATTTTAAATGCCATCGACACTGAAAGAAATATTAGTGATGGTTCTTACTTGTGAAATGAAACCTCAGGACTGTGCTGTGTAATAGAAGTATCTCCAGATTTATTGGTATCATCACTGTGTAAAACCAACATTTCTTGTCTAAATTTCCATATATTGGTGGAAATTCCTTGTAAAGGTTTCTGGTTTCCATCTGTTTGGACCACCGTGGAAGCAATGTGACACGGGTTAGAATTGCTTTTCCTAACAAACCAGTTATATTAGGATAGATTTTACCAGCACAGTTTACATTTTGGACCAAAACGCAGGTAATAGAATAGAATTCTTCCGTATAATAGGAATTAGGCGGCTTAAGTGTACGGTTTACCGTACAGGGTTTTCCTCCAATGTTCTTTGTTTGTTGTCATTTACTTTTCTGCAGACTGTATCTTAATTACTCTCAAGTACAAATTGACCCTTTTTATGATTGATAAATGTCAAAAGTAGCCCCTGCAACTAAGCCATTTCAGGTTTTAAATCCGTAGTTCTTGTTGAACAGATTTTTCGAAATTCTAAGAAAAGTTTTAATATTTGCCATTTTCAAAGGTGTTCCTGAACTGCTTTTAAATATTACATATTACTTCATATGATGGCAATGTGTAAATTAATTCGCATCAAATAAATCAATTTCTATTGTTTGATTATCAGAAATGTGTTTATAAGTAACCTTGGATATAAAGGATATTTGGCATGTTTAACGTTTGGTCCTCTTCACAGAGTAGAATTATCATAAAATAATAGGCGCAACAGACGAAAAATATTGGGAAGGGGGTGGGGGGAGGGCTGTGGATTATTTTCCCGACAAAATGCACCTTTGCCCAAAAATTATTAGGACATGAATCGACGGTTCTGCAGACGGTTGAATCGAAGGCGGATAGGGTAAACTACCGTCACTTTGAATTGGAAAAAATTTCCTGAATTCTACGGCAATGAAAAGTTTTGGGCTTTTTGCCCGAAAAAATATAAAATTTTAACAAACTGGGGGGGGCTGCAGCTCCCCTCAGCCCCTTTGGCCGTGCGCCTATGCATAGAATTAGAAATACGTAAGAAAGGAACCAATTATTGTAATGGGGACTTTCAGTGAATCTTTGTTTTGTCTTTCATTAAGGGCTATTTTGCAAGTACCTGTGCATGTCTTAACTCTCAACAAAGCCGAAGTTCTAGTCTGTTTTGATTTAGTAATTGGTAATACTGTACGAAGCTTCGTTTATAGAAGCACATCGTACATTGTGTTCTATGGCTATTCAACCAACCACTCATGAGTATAAGCCACGGGTAAGTTCTTATTACAGCTCCTGTTACAATGTCCATTGCAGTTTATACTACAGGTCCCGATATAGTATCTGTTATAATCCCTTTTTAAGTTTTTATTACAATCTTTATGACTGTACGTGTTACAACACCCATTACAGTTACTGTAACAGGTCCTGGTATAGTGCCAGTTAAAGCCATTTTTAGAGTTCTAATAACAGTCCCTGTTACAGTTCGTACTACATCCCCCGCTACAGTTGTAATGTCAGCCCCTGGTGTAGTACATGTTACAACCCTTACAAAAGTTCTCATTACAGCTTCTGTTTCTGTTCGTGTTACAAGTCCCGCTATAGCCCATGTTATAGTCCCAATGAGTCCTTGACATAGTACCTATTGCAGGTCCTTTTATCACTCTTATTAGTGCCCTTTCTACAGATATTACTGCAGTCTCCATTGCACTGTATGCTATGGCTATCATCAGAGCCAGTCCTTAGTACCCTGTTTTTATGATTTCAAATCATCGTCCGAAATCTTATGTTCTTTCTACTTATCTCCTTCTCCCGCTGTCGTTTACACCTTTGGAAACAGAAATCAGTTTCGAAAAGACATCACGGAAAATATGTGGTCAACGTACAAAGCTAGGTGGCCCTGATGTTAACATACTCCATTTTCTGTGGTCGCCATATCAGCTCCCAATCGTTCACCAGTTGACATGGATATCCAGCTCAACGCAATGAAAGACTAGTTTCTCGGGGCCATGTGACTTGACCAATGTAGGACTGTTTTGCGGCCCGTCATGCTTTACATTCTAAGTTATTTTTGCAGCATCATGGACCATTAATATGTGTACCAGTAGCATTATTATTTTGAGCTCGCTCGTACACCATTGACCAGCTCCCTCCATTTTCCAAGATCGAACATGATCCTCTTCAGCTCATCTGTGGGAAAACCGATGTCTCTTCTTAGCTGGTCCACATAGCTTGTGTTGCTGGTCCTCCCTTTTTTCAGGCTCCTTGCTTCGGTTCCCATAGGAGCATTTGACCCGCAAATTCCTCCTTTCTCCTCCACACGTGTCCAATGAATTTCAACCTTGTAGCTTAAAGTACTGATGTTATGTTTGGCAGTTCTCAATCATCAGCATAAACTAGTTAGTCTCGTCTGCATAGTACATTTTAATTAAAAAATGCAGAGGTGTCCTCAACATGTTCTCTTTTGCTCTGAAGGAGCAATTACATATTTTTCTGTTACAGTACTTCTTTCATAAGGTACTGATCACTCATTTTCATCAGAGTTCAATCAATAAATCTATACCTCTTCTAACAACGTTGGATAAAGAGGTATTGATGGTTCAGTTGGTACATTAATTTACCCAAATACTTTAATTATCAAAGTACTGCTATTTTTACATTTAAATATTTCTACGTTTCTATGATTCGAGAAAAAGGAACTCACTACCTTCATCACCTTGTACCAATACAAGGCGTCCAAACAAACTCAATAGGGCAGTCGTTAAATAAAGCTTGAGATGTTTTCAATTAACTATACTCTGCGAACTCTAATGAAGCATCTTTTCTAATTTTCAAATTGCACCTTTCCCTGCTCTCCAATTTTATTTCCTGCCCAATTTTACAGAGCCTTTTTTCAAGTGTTTTCACGTCCTTTTATCGACTGAGATGAAAGTTGACAGCCCTAATAATTGAAATTCCAGTATTTTTAAGTCATAATGTACATGCAAAAAGAGTTAAGAAACATAGGCTTTATCTTTCTAAACCGATGTGATAGCATATTTTCCCCCGCTTACTTAATCCCTCGTTTCCAGATTTTCAGTTTTCAACAATGGCAAAAAATTATGCACCTCTTTAGACTTTGATCTTCTCCAGCCCTTTTTATTACCAACCCCATTCTCTCGATTACCATAGAATAAACGTTTCACGGACTTTTTCTGCCCGGCAGCTGGGTTTTATACTTATGATAAAGCAAACCTCACCAATAATTACATCGATACAACTACAAAGTTTAAAGTTCTTTGTACAAACAATGATTTCACACTGCTTAATTAGTTTTTCTTTCCCCGCATGAATATTTTAGCGTTCTTCGCAGACATTAAGTCTCAGAGACTTGAGAGTTTTCATGAGATCTCGAGATAATAGTTCCAGCTTTGCAGCCGGAAAGAAAATAAAATATAACTTTGAACTAGACAAAAGGTAGACTTATTGCCAACTTGCATTGATGTCGGCTCCCGCAAGAGTGACTTAGGTGCTTCTTTGGTGATGCCAATACGTCTGCTAATTTCTTTATCACGTCGGTCATCCTCGGCAACAAGACTCCGGAGAAATCCTAAGCTCTTTACCGGCTTGATAAACTACCCCAAGTTCAGGACTTGGCATTTTAATGCGACAGGTTTTGGGGGTAAATAGTAGTAAGCGACTTTGATTTGTTGACTTAAGACATAACTTAACACCTTCGCGGTTGACGAACTGCGCCAGATGTTGTATATGATCTTCTGAGTCTGCCACAATAGCCGTATGATCGGCATGTCTTGGTTTTCTGGCATTTGAGTCTCTCTTTTGCCTCCCGTAAATAATTGATGTTTCGTATACTGTATCAGACATCAATTCAATTAAGTGTCTTCCAATTCTTTGTGTCAAAGACGATAACGAGCCACATCTCACTGCCCTCTGAAACTCTTATTGTGTCTTCAGCTGTCTTAGAATCCAGCCATGTTGCATTGCTGCCCCAAAGGTCCTTTAAGAGTCTCTATTTACCTTTCTTCCCGTCAATGTTTCCAGTGGTTAGTAAATCTTCCATTTTCTATTGCCCTATCACAAGGCCGAGGAACGATCTGTATAATCTCTCGCCTTCCTCTCGTCACCGACTTTCAGCAATGCTTATTCTTTGGTCTTAGAGACTTAGATTTCATTGAGTTCCCGTCACAATTTATTTCCCTATCTTTCTTTACACCATTAGAGCTTTTTGATCTGAATTCTTTATGCCTTTCGTTTCTGTTGTTATTCCGTCCGCTCCTATGATAAGAGTAATAACATTTTCTATTATGACCATAAAATGTATCCTGTCATTTGACAACCTTGTCTGACCCCCTTTATCTAAAGAAACTACGGAGTGTGTAGCAAAGTCAACTTAATGTCATTGCATGTAATTAAGTCAAGGAAATTTACATAAATAAAGACACGAAATACCTATTTATCGGAAGTCCACTAACGGGGCACTTGAGGATGTTACGAGAGTACAAACTTCTCAAACCTCACAATACCCAGTGAGATTGAAAAGACGTTGAAATTTGTTTCGCTTCTGCATGTGAAGATTCTAATCGAAAAAGATAAGAAAACTAGCGTTATCTAGCTTATTGGTGAAAGGAAATTCTTACTACCATTTTAATATTCAGTAAATATATGTTCGCTTTAAAATTCGCACGCTTACCTTTTTTATTGTTAATGTATAACTGATGCTTAATGTCAATAGCCCCAGGTTGGTGTTAAAAGAATGTAGTAACAACACAAAAGTTATCATTGTCCAAAATAAATATATAATGATTTATGTTAAAGTTTAAAAACAAATTAAAGTAGCATATGTTGAACCGACCAACTGCTTTCCAATAGACAATAATAATTCGATATTTGTATTTTAAATTCCAGAACACCAATGTTTTGTGGTTCATTGTGGTTCTCGGTTGGATCTCTGACAACAGTGATGGCAGATAAGAACTGCTCTGTGATTTCCTTCAATTGAAGGCAATATGAAGCTTCAACCAGCTTCACCATTGTAACTTGTATGGTTACTTTGGCTTTTTTGCATCAGGCTGGACTGCTGTGATTGTGTTGCTAACGAAATCAATTACTGATTGAATCCGTAATACGTGTTGTCTTGCACTATTGCTTCGTCATACTTGTTTCCAGATCTCTCTTACATCACGTGATACCTGAATAGAGTACTAAAGTGATGAAGTCACAAAAAACATTTTTCGAGGAATCGCAATAATAACTATATCACAGTGTTAACCCTACTGCCGTATACCCGTATACAAAATATCATGTTCCAATCTTACACGAGCTGCGAGAAATGGCTGTTTGAGTTTGGAAAGGCCTTAAGGAAACACTGTTAATTTTCCTCAGTTCATAAAATTATGAACTGGGTTCATTTAACAAGGTTTTGATATGCATGATTTAAAGTTTGAAAGGGCGTATCTCAGCGATTGCTCAAGGTATGGTTCTCAAATTTGAACAGGTTGTCTATCTCAACAAGGAGAAAGCAACGAGCTAAAAAAAATTATGAAATTTCCGATATTCATGAAATCGTGACGTCACACTTTAGTACTCTATTATACTCAGTTGTAACGTCCCCCAGAGTCATACTTGTTTCCAGATCTCTCTTATATCACGTGATACAAGAATGATAGTCACTTGAAACATGCCTCCAGAGTCATACTTGTTTCTAGATCTCTCTTACATCACGTGATACAAGAATGATAGTCACTTGTAACATGCCTCCAGAGTCATACTTGTTTCCAGATCTCTCTTACGTCACGTGATACCTGAATTATACTCAGTTGTAACGTGCCCCCAGAGTCATACTTGTTTCCAGACCTCTCTGGAGAGGCTGATCGCGTAATGAACATAACGGAAACAAAAAGTCGACGTTACCACTAAATTCTGTACATAAATAGATTGAAAGCTCCATTTAACGAATTCGGCCCTTTGAAGTGGCTTTGCACGGAAAAGAACACTAGAATACAATATTTAACATGTGGCCAAATTCTAGAATATTTATTAAGAACATTGTGTTGGTATTTGATAATTAAACTGTTATATTTAACCAAATACTACTGTCGCAATTGAGCAGACGTACTAACAAACACACTACCTAGACAACGTCAATACGTTTTAGTCGACAAGTTTGAATGTATATACTTAATGCTAAAAATAGTAATTCCGTTAGAGAGCTGAAACCTTTGTTGATAGTTGGGTTAAACTACAACCTCTACTACTACTACTACTACTACTACTACTACTGCTATTAATACTACTACTACAACCTCTACTACTACGACTACTACTACAACCTCTACTACTACTACTACAACCTCTACTACTACTACAACCTTTACTACTACTACTACTACTACTACTACTACTGCTATTAATACTACTACTACAACCTCTACTACTACTACAACCTCTACTACTACTACTACAACCTCTACTACTACTACTACAACCTCTACTACTACTACTACAACCTCTACTACTACTACTACTACTACTACTACTGCTGCTGCTGCTGCTTCTATTGTCATTACTATTACTCAGAACACAAAAAATTGACCATTACCAGCGCTTCCTCTCCCTTTTGAAAACAATAGCCAATTAACAAAGCCAGACAGACATTGGCAAAATCTGCTTGTCAGAAAAGATTCAGTACGGAAAACATTGGTCATCATAATTGTTGTATCTGCATTTATTCCCTATAAAAACCGTAGACTATTTAAACGAAGAACAGATATGCTCTTCACCTCTGCTTGAAAATTTAGTAACGTAAGAACAAAGAAGCGTGTGTAAACCTGTTGTTTATGGCAGGTAGTTCTCGACCTACATATCAAACTTTTATTTAGGATACAAAATAATCACAATTTCGTTTCATTAACTGTAACTTAAAGGCAGTTGACACATATGTGTTGTTTTAGCTTGCTTTCTATCCAAGATGCGGCAAATGCTGCAAACTATTGGCAGCGGTAGATTATTTATCAGAATACCTTGAACTACGTTTCGTTCGTTCGGCCAAGTACGCTTGACTTGTCATGACACGACAAATAATCTGACTTAAACATTGATCGTTTACGGAAAATAAAATAAGTCACACAAGTATCTTTGGATAAAATAGGATTGTGGCTAACAAGAAGGACTACAAAAGTATTAATTAAGTAATGCAATAGTACCTACACCTTTGTGAAAATGAAATCCCGAGTTGTCATTCAGGTCATCTTAAAGTCGTCCAGGGTAGTTAATCGTATCCAACACAGTCTCTCAGGAGCTGTTTTAGAAGGGCAAGTGCTGAAACTGGATTCTCGCTACACTAAATTGTAAATCCAAGACGAAAAGAAACCACATTCTCAACGTATGCCTGCTGTGCTGGAAGGCAGAACAGGTCAAGATAAGCTACGTGGCTTATCACCGGTGACATATTATTTGCAAATATTTATTTGCTTGTCACATCCAACATTCAATGGACTGAACATTACGTTTAGCATTCAACTGTGATTTCGGAAACAGATATTGATTCACGGTGTTAAGGCCTTAAAGAAATGTTTTTCATGACGACCAGGTATTAAATTCTAGGCATCAAATGCACAGAAACTAGATGTTGTGGCAATCGGGGAGATGCAGCGCTGAGAGACTCAAAATCTACACCTTTCTCTTCTCCAGTGTTCTAAATCGTGTTCACCACTAGCACGAACAAGGCATTTGGTTAGTTGAATGACACTGTAGCCACGTAAAATTTTTTGAGCAGAGCCAAACTTTTTAAAAATAACGTCCTTTACCCCACGCTTCCCCGTACGATTCCCTGCAACTCCCGTCTGAAAATGTCTGACTTTTGGCATAACTCGTAAAATTTGCGCGAAAAATGATTTCGAGTGACATGGTTGGTTCATAGCAAGCAATTTGATTGACAGTTGGGAACGGTTAATTGTCGGAAACATGCAGCAATTTATTGCTAACACGGTGAAAGGCAGGACATCAGTTCCATAATGAAGATATCTCAGCGTCTCGAATAGGGGCTTTATCTGATGAGGATGGCGATTATGAAAATACTGGTGATGGTATTTGTAAAGACAATGATGACGGTGGTAATGATGATGGTGATATTTTGATGACGATGATATCAATATCAAGGTCGCTTAAAGTCCACAAGATTGACCTTAAGAACGTCAGGTTGTGTTTCGCGGTAAAGGTGTCTTAATACGTGAATCCACTATCTCATTTTTTCTCCTTAAGACTCATTGCACATATATTAACAAATACCCTCAATCAGCATGATTTCCTCCACCTATAAAATCAATACCCTTCTTCTCTATCCCGTAACCGTTGAAGGTCCTAGGGGCGCTGCGATACTCTGACGAATAACATCACTCCACACCTCTCTGCCCCCTGCTGATCTTAATGTATGTTTTGGT
>JAAAKM020006971.1:60272270-60287134 GCA_010016025.2 Alatinidae sp. Z8VKAUB7J3 | reverse complement strand
GGCCCTTTGCTTAAACTTGCGGTACGATCTATTTGTGACTGAAGACAGTAATCTCAGTGGTTTTACTCCTCTGAGTCCCTTTCCTTTAAATCTCTTCACTACAATAAGTTTTAGCAGTCTCCCATGCCTGGTTTTGTGTGCTAATCATCCTCTCCATCGTTTGTGTATTATTTACAATATTAATTTGTCTCTGCCAACTTTCTGTGAAGCTTCTTCATTTGCAGGTGTCCTCATAATTGAAGTTATTGAACTGTTTAACTTTTTCAATTCCATTTTATAGATGTTACTCTTATCTCCTGCTCTGATTTTTTAATTTTTAATTACCTTCTTCTATTTCACGTTTATTTTCATTCCATTCCTTATGTCCCCTTCATTAAGTCTTTGCTGTAGCCTATGTTCTGTACTGTGTACTATAGCATACTCATATGCAAGTCTCACTCCTTTTATCTGTATCATATTTACTATTATTTCAGTCAGCACCTTTTCTAGTGCCTACTTTGTAAGTGCTTTACTGTAGATGTTAAACATGGTAGGAGATAATGCGGCAGCCTTGTCGCACACCTCTTTCTTTCTTTCTTTCTCTCTTTCTTTCTTTCCTGGATCTTATTCGCAACCTGTGATTATAAATATTGTGTCTTGTTTTATGTAGAAAGACATGATCAATCTTTGGTCTCACCGATAGATACCAATTATTTGTAGAGCTTCAAACAGTTTCTTCCATTCCACTCCAACGAAGGTCCTCCCAGTCTAAAAACACACCTAGACATCCTGGTTGTGTGTCATACTTCTCCTGGCAGATTCAAGATAGCTGTTGCCGTTCTTGTTCCTCTGTTCTGATAGAAACCAAAGTGGCATCATCCAATGCAGCTTTCTACATTGGAGTCAAATGTGTCTCATTAAAACTATAGTAAAAATTAGCTTAAAAGCATACGCTGGGAAAATAATTGCCCTGAGTTTGTTCGCATTTTAGGATGTGTGTTCTTTTCTTTAGTGGTAGAAATACTTCTTCAACAAACTCCTGTGGCCATTCATCCGTGATGTAAACTTTCTTGCATATTTCGGCATGTTATTTTCAGCCACGGCTCCTTCCGGATACCTGTTAGCCAGATCCTATCGCAGTCAGGACACTTGTGGAAGCTTTCTTCTTTTGGATGGTCGGAAAACATTTGTGCATTGCGCAGAAATTGGTATTTCTCTACATATTGCAATTAAACTTAGCATATTGAAAGGCGACCATCCCTACCTACCTAGAATTTAAGTATCGGATCATCGAACCCAGGCGGAATCGATGTCACTTCTTAAGTTGAATGGACGTCGCTGGTTTGGTGTTTGTTAAAATTAACGCAGTGTCGTAGTTTGTACGTTAAAACGATATAGTATTGACGATGATCTAACGTCAGTAACATTTAAATTCAATAAAGACATTGACTTTACCTCGATACAATGTCAGGATAACAAGCAACCCTTTCATTGCATAACTACGTTGGATAGGTAGAATCGATTCCAGTCCCCAAAATAACATGAAAACATCCAAACATCGGCATCGAAGTTAAGCGGGTGCCAAACGGAGGGATAGGTAAAGACTGTTATAGCCCTCTCGTATTTTAGCTGATCATCTTCGGATATTACCTACTCGTCTGCTTTGTTATAGGGCAAAGGGGTCCTCATAAATTTTTCCGGAAAAGCGCGTAAGAAAGTGATATTTGATTGTGATCAATGGGCAGATGCTATTGCATTTATAATCTATAGATGGTAATGGCTGAAAGAGTGCTTGGGGGTCTTTCTTAGCATTCTACATAGGTAACATCACAAAATAACTTAGAGCCAGAATGTCTGGTTCTATGCAATCTTTACACTGTTTTAGGAGACACCATACTAATTAATTAATGGATACATTAACTTCATGGGTCTGTCAATTTTTGTCAGATGTTTTTAGCCGAATTAAAGTTTTAAAAAGAACACTAGAAAAATAAAAAATATGTCACAATCGGGGATCGAACCCGTGACTCGACGATACTTTCGAATTAAAGCGATTGGGTTTTTGTTTGATGACTGTGAATTAAAACATGGATTAGAAAATGTGATTCCTTCTTGCTGCCCTAAAGATTTCCTGAATAGTATCAAGTGTGTAAGGCAGGGGACTTGGTAACGTAGTGTAGTAACTACAGCACCTATTACTGTAAAAGCCTCCACTGGCTGGTCAAAAGGCTTTCCCTTGTCTGCAAAAAAGTTAAGGTAATGATCATGTCAAGAAGACCAATTGTAAAGGTTAAAGTGTCCTTGGAACTCCATCTATTAGCATCGATGAAAAAAGTAGAATCCCTGAAATGTTTATAGACGCCAATTAAAAGATAATTATTTCAAATAAGAATAATCTTTCTTTTTAACTTCAATTTATTGTCATTATTCTTATACAATTCCAGTACTCTCTTTCAAAAAGGTATACAGGAACTGTTATGGTACATGTTTACCACGTTAAGAGTTCTGGTTGTGGCCATTTCTGATTTTTTAAAAAAATTAAATATGTGGTTCGCATTGTACAGATCAATATTTTTTCGACAGATAATCTTTGTTAGATATTAATAGATTGCTTAACATCATTATAAATGATTTGCTTTCTGTAACTATCCCACCTATTGCACTTAAACTAAGATTAATAAAAGTGCAATAAAATTTCTTTCTTGATTCGTTACACAAAGGACTGTTAGTTTTGAAAAGAATACTAGAGAAATAGAAAGCATGTCACCACCGGGTTCGATCCCCGGTGGTGAAATGCTTTTCTATTTCTTTAGTGTTCTTTTCAAAACTTGAACAATGTCAGGATAACAAGCAACCCTTTCATTGCATAACTACGTTGGATAGGTAGAATCGATTCCAGTCCCCAAAATAACATGAAAACATCCAAACATCGGCATCGAAGTTAAGCGGGTGCCAAACGGAGGGATAGGTAAAGACTGTTATAGCCCTCTCGTATTTTAGCTGATCATCTTCGGATATTACCTACTCGTCTGCTTTGTTATAGGGCAAAGGGGTCCTCATAAATTTTTCCGGAAAAGCGCGTAAGAAAGTGATATTTGATTGTGATCAATGGGCAGATGCTATTGCATTTATAATCTATAGATGGTAATGGCTGAAAGAGTGCTTGGGGGTCTTTCTTAGCATTCTACATAGGTAACATCACAAAATAACTTAGAGCCAGAATGTCTGGTTCTATGCAATCTTTACACTGTTTTAGGAGACACCATACTAATTAATTAATGGATACATTAACTTCATGGGTCTGTCAATTTTTGTCAGATGTTTTTAGCCGAATTAAAGTTTTAAAAAGAACACTAGAAAAATAAAAAATATGTCACAATCGGGGATCGAACCCGTGACTCGACGATACTTTCGAATTAAAGCGATTGGGTTTTTGTTTGATGACTGTGAATTAAAACATGGATTAGAAAATGTGATTCCTTCTTGCTGCCCTAAAGATTTCCTGAATAGTATCAAGTGTGTAAGGCAGGGGACTTGGTAACGTAGTGTAGTAACTACAGCACCTATTACTGTAAAAGCCTCCACTGGCTGGTCAAAAGGCTTTCCCTTGTCTGCAAAAAAGTTAAGGTAATGATCATGTCAAGAAGACCAATTGTAAAGGTTAAAGTGTCCTTGGAACTCCATCTATTAGCATCGATGAAAAAAGTAGAATCCCTGAAATGTTTATAGACGCCAATTAAAAGATAATTATTTCAAATAAGAATAATCTTTCTTTTTAACTTCAATTTATTGTCATTATTCTTATACAATTCCAGTACTCTCTTTCAAAAAGGTATACAGGAACTGTTATGGTACATGTTTACCACGTTAAGAGTTCTGGTTGTGGCCATTTCTGATTTTTTAAAAAAATTAAATATGTGGTTCGCATTGTACAGATCAATATTTTTTCGACAGATAATCTTTGTTAGATATTAATAGATTGCTTAACATCATTATAAATGATTTGCTTTCTGTAACTATCCCACCTATTGCACTTAAACTAAGATTAATAAAAGTGCAATAAAATTTCTTTCTTGATTCGTTACACAAAGGACTGTTAGTTTTGAAAAGAATACTAGAGAAATAGAAAGCATGTCACCACCGGGTTCGATCCCCGGTGGTGACATGCTTTTCTATTTCTTTAGTGTTCTTTTCAAAACTAACATTTCAAATCCTCTCTTCTCGATGATACAAAGGACTATATTTATTTATTTTATTAATTTTTTTTTAACTCAATGCCTTTATTGGTAATCTTTATGATACAATAACATTTCCTGCTGTTGTCACCTGGCATGATTCGTGGAACAGTAGAATTTGATATACAGGAGTGTTTAATTAGTATATTTAACCAAAGAAAAGAAAATCAATGGTAATAATAACTACTTTTTTTTCTCTGTCTTCGTTATCACTGCTCTGTGGCCCTATTGACCGTATTGAGCACTTTATTGCCGAATGCCAATTTTTTCACTTTATTATATCATAATGCATTGGAAACCCAAACTCTTGCCCATATGTCCATACGTTTGTGCGTTAAAGTATTCCTCAAAAATGCCTTCCGTGAGATATAACTTTATAACTGGGAAAAAATTATATATTTTGATCTTAGTGAACAAACTTACCTTACGACTTTAAACCAATGGCTTAGCGGCAATTTACTTGTTCAAACTATACAACTATACAATACAACTTTCAGTTAAATTTAGCCAACTCTGAAATTTTTGTATTGATATAACCAAATATGGTATAAATTTGAATGGGTACTATTTTTAGGATTATTTCCAGAGAATGATGAAACCTGTAGCCTGCCCCCTTTTGATATTTTGGAAATCCCGACCGCCCCATCTCTCTTAGGGGGCAAGCTTTGTGAGCGATGAAATGGTAAAGCAGAGCAAACCCAAAATTGTTCAGTCATCCTAGCCGTGCTTCTAACGATAAAGTAATGAGCACAAGCTTTACAATCCACATTTACCATGCACAAGTCAAGACAACAATGAAATTTTGTCCCTTCCAACAGGATCAAAATTTGGAGATGTTGTTAGTAAGAGGCTCCTTTAAACAATTAAAATGTAACAAGTGGAATGCCAGGCGTAAAACGCAGTCTGTTCACAAAAATTACAGCCAGGCTACTGGTAAGTACCTTTAAAGAAAGAGATATATTGATATATTTTTCTTTGCTTTTTAAACTATACTAACATTTCGTCAAACTAAACTGTTGACATCTTCAGAGTTATAGGTAATATAAACTGGATGCTACTGAGTAGAAGAATAATCTGTACGATGAAGAGAAAATGAACTAAAATTAACACTACACAGATGTAAACAAACGCAAAGACAAGGGAAATGTAGGAAAGTGGTAAAAATGTACTTCTAACGTCTTTTAAAAATGAAGACATAGATGGCTTAGAAATTATTTTGTTACCACTGCTAGGCCTATATATGTATTTATTTCTTAAATACTTCTTAATAATAAATAAATAAATAAATAAATAAATAGATAAATAAATATTTCTTAGTTATTTTATTTACACTTATATTTTCTATAGATCATCATTCAAATAAGGCCGGGTAACAATTTAAGGAGAAAAGATTTGAAATACAGCAAATAAATTTGTTATTGAGTAGTAACAATACTACTTGCATTTCTTGGTGTACAGGTAAAACTGTTCTTATTTTCTGAACAACAGCGGCTTGTTTGTTGTTGCGGGTTTCATTTTATTGGTTTTACATATTTTTTAGATATTATATAGTGAGATCTTAGGTCTGAAAGTAGCCTTGTTTTGGTCATGATGTTTTCTTACGTTTGGGCATTATGAGAGTGTAACTCTTTCCACAATATTTGTTATTGCAGAAATGTATATACAAAACATGTATCTGGCAATAATATCAATGTCAGTTCTTCCTCACAAACTTTCAATTTCAACTTTTGTTGAATTATCATAGTCTGTAACGTACAGGTTTTTAGGGTTTTTATTCTAATTTATTTCCAATCCACGTAAGGCAGGTGTACTGCTCTTTCTGGAGTTACTTTTACAAGTTTGTAGGTTTTATTTGATAAATCTCTTCATCTTTTCGCGGAATTACATCACTGGGAACCTTATTCCTTACGCTGAAATATGGAGGGGCACTTTACAGATCTACGTTCCAATAAGGAGAGGTAATCAGTCGAGGATCGAAGATTTGCACCAAAAGATCTTGTAAACGTGTGTGTAACACAAATTTTATGTATCTGGCACCAATATTCTGGTCAGCTCTTACTCATAAACCTTTAATTCTATCTTTCCTTCCAAAATCAACTTCTATATCAAAAATCTTTTGGCGTTTTATTTCAAATTATTACAGTCCAATATAAGCCAAGTGTTTCTGCTATTTCTGAATATATTTTTAAAATCTTTTTGCTTTTTTCAATTATTTACTTTATTAACTCCACTGGGAATCGTATCCTTGAGGTTGAAATACGAAGAGCCACTTTACAGATCATAAGTCGAATAAACCGGTGGCATAAGTAAAGAGGAAAGATTTGCATCTTGTTAAAAATGTGTGTACCCCAAACTTTATCTATCGAGGGCCGAAATCAATATCACTCTCTCTCACACAAACTTTAAATGCTATTTTCCTTTGCAAAGTCTGAACATTAACAGTCTCTAGGTGATTTATTTAAATCTATTTTTTAGTCTAATTAAGGTAGGTTCCACGGATGTATACGCTTTTACTTAAAAAAACCTGTTTTGCCCTGTCCAATTATTTTCACTATCTTCTCATCTTTCAGTTGGACGATATCACTAGGATATTTAATTCGTAGCCTGAAAAATTAAGAGGCCTATCCACACGTATTCATTGAAATAAGTCGGGGTAAGATTTTTGAAAGAGAAGATTCGTATCACAGAAAGAGATTTTGTTTTAAACTGACCTAAAGTAGCAATGGCAGCTGCATTTTTGTTGTTACAGGTCAAATCCTGGTAAAATATGACGCATTAACGTAGCAAAAGTTTTAAAAGAGTGGATCTTCCGAATTGACGTCTACTCTGCAATTTTAATTAAGCCTTAATTCTAGAAAGACAAAGAGGCACAGCAGTGTTTCAATTGTTAATTAAAGAAAGCTCTAATTTGATAATCTGAAAATGGTTTCTAGTTTTCGGAGACGACGAGTATCTTTTGTAAATGTTCGACAACGCAACTTAAAGCTGACGTCTCTATTATCTTATTGAACTAAACATGCGTCAAGATATGACGCTAAACGTCAGCGAACATAATGTTTCATTAGTTAGCATAGATGTTGCAAAATATGATTGTTTAATTCTGAAATATCGGTCCTCAGCTCTGTTAGCTCCTCAGCTTTATGCCTAACATAATGTCAGAATTAAATGGTTAAAATACCAGACTTGCGAGCTCATAATTATAGGCTCATAGTCAATTGGGTTTTTTGAATCACATCATTAAAAAGTTTCGACATAATTTAACGTTAGCAAGACAAACCTCATATTTGGATAAAGCTGAGTTTTGTTGGTAACTGCTGCATTAACTAACCCTCAGAATAGTCGTGTAAAATTATAAGTAAAAACTCTGAGATTCTTTTCTGTAATTGCTCTATTTACTAATTTTTAGAAGTCTTAAAATATAATCAAAAAAGCAAAAACAAAAAAAGGTATGAAAATTGAATGCAATTTTGAGATTAACCTTTACCCGAATACCTAAAACCAAGTTTCTTTAGCATATCACAGATCAGAGGTCAACATGGAGATTGACGAAATTACACAAAAAGATAAATTTAATGAAGCATCCACTTGCATGTGATGAGCGAGAGTAAATATTTATTGAGGTTTCAGTCAGGGCCGTATTAAGGGCAGGGCCCATGGTACCTTGGTGCTTGGGCCTACTACTAATATTTTGTTGCAGTTTGAGATCATCAGGCATTACTAGACAGAAAAGGTAACGACGTTGTCTGCAGACAACAAGTGCTAGCGATTCTTTTCAGTTATAGGTAAGTCCTGTCCACGCGTTCACCTTACCGAATAGACTTTTCTAATTACTTGTCTAACTTCTGAACCAGTCTGAACTGCAGGGAAGTGACACAATAGTTTAATTCCTTTTGTATCTAGGTTGAAGTCCATCCAAAAATTTAACAACAGGATAGAGGTGTATCCACAAACGCCAATTTCTTGATTTCTTGTAATGATTTCATCTGTTGGAGACTCCTTAAATATCAGTGTCGTCTGTAGGGCAATGCCCTTTCACAGTCCATGGCACTGCAACACAGAATTTAGATGGTGTCACCAAGGTAGACAAGTGACACAATAGTTTAATTCCTTTTGTATCTAGGTTGAAGTCCATCCAAAAATTTAACAACAGGATAGAGATGTATCAACAAACGCCAATTTCATGATTTTTTGTAATGATTTCATCTGTTGGAGACTCCTTAAATATCAGTGTCGTCTGTAGGGCAATGCCCTTTCACAGCCCATGGCACTGCAACACAGAATTTAGATGGCGTCACCAAGGTAGACCAGGCCATTAGTTTCGTTTGGCCGGCCTTCAACTATTGCACTCCTCGTAAGTTGGACTTCGTTCCCTAGAGAGTTTATAAGGGAAAGTCACGGGGGGCTACGCCTACCTGAAATTGTCCTATTAATATATAGCTAAATATTTTATGGCGTATGCAATTTCAGGAGTTGGAAGGAGGACCTCCGGCTTTCCACGGCCCTGTTTTCAGTACTAACAAATTCTCCACTTATGTTGATCTATCCCTTGAAACTCAGAAATACTAAAAGAACTCTTTTATGTTTCCTGAAGATTGCCTCAGGGTCAGACAGGAATACTTATGTATCATCAATAAGAGAGGATTTAAAATGCTAGTTTTGAAAAGAACACTAGAGAAATAAAAATACTTTCTAACTTCAATAGGCTATGGATAGATAGACGAGCCGCAGGGCAGTCCTTCCTTGGTCAAATCACATGGCGCAGAGAGGCTGGTCTCCAATTGCTTAAGCTGGATGTCGATGTCCATCGGTGGACGATTGGGAACTAATGTGGCGACTAGAAAAATAGAATATATTAACATCGGAGGTCACCTAGCTGAGTTGGTAGAGCGTACGACGCGAAAGCGTGGGTCACGGGTTCGATCCCAGCTGGTGACATATTTTCAATTACTCTAGTGTTCTTTTCAAAACTAATACTTAAGCACTTTAATCCTTTTATCGCAAGATATGCATTATCAAAACTCAATACTTCTCTACGCAAATACTGGGAACCATCCAACCAATCTCCTGAGAATGCTGATAGATCGTGATTGATGTTGTAGTATACCTTATGTTAACGTACAAGCTAAAAAAGGAATCGATTTTCTATAGGATATATCAATATCAACATTCTTAGTCTATTCTCCTTCATAATGTAAAATGTAGAATCGTGTCAGTTCTAGATTCTAGGCTGTTCAAGATATATTCGTATGATATTTGTTTTTACGTAAGTCAAGAACGTGAGAGCATAAAAAGTTTATGTAGACTGTTCATACAGGTATTAAGTCAGGTATTAAGTATTAAGTCAGGTATTAAGTATTAAGTCAGGTATTAAGTATTAAGTCAGGTATTAAGTATTAAGTAAGGCATAAAGTGCCATTTTCAATACCGGTCCATTTGAACTCACGTACGACTATGCAAACACGTGCAACGACTGAAATGCATTGTATCGACTAAATGACAAGTTGGCTGGAACGACTAAACAGATATTATGAGTCGTGAACGATAAGGAAAGCTGGAAAAAACTATGCAAGGAAACTGTCGAATACTAACTTCAGCCATTACAGATGATGATAACTATGATGATGATGATCATGATCATGATGACTATGTCGATGGTGAGTATAATAGTGATGATCATGATGATGATTATAATAAGGTTAATCACCTTGCTGATGCTGATGGTTAGGATGATTATGCTGATAAACGAAGACGTTAATAAATTAATTTTTAGACAATTTTATATATTTGTCAATCTATCATCCCTCCCTCTCGGGAGACCTATTATCACATCTATGGCACGGAGCCTAGATCTTATTTTAAATCCTCGATCGACTAAACAGAAGTTTTTCCAAGTTGATAGTTACAGATACATTTGTAACTTTTAAGTTAGTACGTTTCCCCCTTATCAGCATCTCCCATATTCATATATCTATACGCTAAGTGGTTTCATGTTTTATTAAACTGTCACCATAAGAAATTTATAAAAATGCGTCATTCATTATACCGATCACTCTATCGATCCCTTTAATTTCTCTACTGTCTGGTGAAACAAACGTATCATATAGTAGAACAATTCTGGTTGCTTTGTCTATTCTTTACAAATGTAATAATTGAATCTAGCTATGTTTATTTTTGCTCATTACCTGTCTGTTTACTGAATGTTTATTCCCTTGCTTCACTACACAATAGTCAATTGATTTTGCAGCTTTTCGTCTCCGTCACTTATATGTGTGGATTCGTCTGCATATCTTTAGATATTGACTTCATGCCCTTAAACCATGATGCTCGGACTTGTTTTTCTTGTTCAAGACATTATCTTCGTAGAGATTAAACATAACAATCAATAGAATACATCCTTGAGGTACTCCCCGTTTTATCTAATTGACCACGAGAGGGCTATACCTTTTATAATGACAGAAGCTTGATCCCTGTACAAATTAAGAATTAATCATATACATTTAAAAGATATATCAAGCTTTGGTAAAATCTCGCACACATCTTTGTATCTCGTATACATTCAGGTCTTTCTTTTAGCTCCACGACTTGTTCTCTTGAGATTCTAAACACAAAATTAGTAATTCGAGTATTTCGGAGGCAATCTCTAGGCAGGATTTGTAGTGAACAATACCCCGCTACCAGTTGGTTAGCTCTAAAGCAACTCGCGCTACCCAATAGTCTAAAAGGGCGCTTGTCGTCTTAGAGTTTTAAGAGCACTAATGAGAACCAGCGTAAAGAGTTAAACTTTATTAGATTTGTGCACAACGTTTCGATATTCACTGCTGCCATTTTCAAGTGAAGATCAAAGTTTGATTGTTTTTGTCGCCAGAGCACCGGCTTCTTTGTTGTGATATTTCTTTAGCGTTTTGTTAAAAAAAAAGCCAATGGGATTCCATTTCAATGCCTTCAAAACTGGTGATAGATGGTAGAGTTTCAGCTTAAAGCACACCAATTTACTTTCGTCACAGTTGGACCTAGAAGAAAGAGACAATTCCCCAATATACCGAGATATGTTTAATCAAGGATAAATTTTTCATGTCTTGAAATGAAAGAAAGATTTCAGATATCTGAGTTTCTGCCTTTCGTAATGCTGCCAACTCAAATATTACTTGTGTTGGTTGCTGTCCACAGGCCTAATTCAAATGCTCTATGAGCATGAAATGGTTTGCTTTCCAGGTAATAATACGAGATACAAAGTTGATGACTTTAAAAACTAGAACTGCGATGAAGGCTGATGGCACTATCTTTTAAGCTCAAACCACTTAATATAGAAACGAGCTAATCACGTCAAAGTTCGTCTTAGAACAGCCATTCCCAACCTTTTTGGTTTTCCGCCCACAAAATAATAACATGGCTCCGTTTCCATACCATAAGCTAAAAATAGATAAATAAACACAAAAAAACATTATGTAATGCTTTACAAGGAAGCATTGTAAGAAAGTACGTCAAAATAAGATTAAAATTAATAGAACAAACATTGTAAAAAACTTTGCGACATTTTTTTACGATCTTTGAGAGCATTTCTAAATAGTGACAAATTCTTGGATTTTCCTGTACTAAAAAAAGCAATCCTGTACTAAAAAAAACAAGAAAGTTCTTTAAAACCTTTCATCTGAACAGAGGGTTTCCGTCTTTGAATATGCTCCAGGGGGGTTCATTAAGGAAATACGGTACCGTCTCAGATATGTTTTTTTCTAGGTTTCAGGTCCAGTGTATCTTTTGTACCGCGGTAGTAACTGGATAGCATGCGTAGCACTAAAGAGTTAAAACTAAACTACCAACACCATATTTACAAACCACGCAAATCTTGACTTAAAATGAAGTGGATATACAATTTTGAATCATAAATCCTAACTCTACAGACAAAGGGTCAAATAGCAAAATTTAAACATATATGAAAAAATGAAAGATCCTACAGAATGCCATTAAATGATTCAAGTTACAAGAAAAATAGGAACGACCGATATGATACGATTTAGAGATTAAGCAAGGTACCGTTCTTGGCTAATTATACGACATATGGTGGTGTGAAGCAACTGTCGACCAATTTTGAGGTAATTGTCAAACGAAAGAACAGTGTAAATCCACGAATTGATGGTTATCAATTTTTGAAAGCAAAGAAACTCTCTTCTTTTCAATGACTAGCAATAAATGTACGATTAGATACAAGATTCAGTTGTCTTTTAAGTCACGGAAAGGGTGGGCAAATGCACCGTTATGTACTTATTGTACAAACACCTTTCTTTCAATTCCTGGCTTTAAACATCTGAAGAACTAAAGGTTCAATAAAGCCGGAGAGGCTAAAATGTTACGTTTAATAACGGAATCATTAGTGAAATGCCATTGACCGGTTTCGTTGCACACTCATCAGAATGGCTCGTGCAAAGAACAAGTTGTTCAAACATTCAAGTATCATTTATGGTAACTCGCAAACAAAGAAAGGGATCGAAGTAAAAAAATTTTCAACCGCTGATTGGACAATTGCAAAGATATATTGAAATACATTGTAGTGTATGCGCTGACCAAGAAGTGAGTACACGAAGTAAATGACCTGCTTTCAATGAGTTCTATACAACAACTCCTGGATATCTTTAACTAACATTTAAGATGATAACAAGATCAAACTCCCCCTCATACAAATCTCTCGAATACGCTTTTTAATGGACTGACCAAACAGTGATTTTTCAATACAAATCCCGCTGTGCAGAGTGTCTGGTTTTCAAACTTGCGCGGAGACGAATATCAGTGAGGGATTGAGAACAAGTGTGGCGACTAAAGAGGATGTATAATGTGATCCTTGGAGGTTGCCATTGCTCATCTGGTGAGACAACATGCCGAGACTGCTGAGGTCTGGATTCAAACCATGGTGATGGCATAATCTCTTTTCTTCTCAAATTCAAACTGTCAGAAATAGTTATGATACTTGCTCCTAAAGGTAAAGAAAAACTGGCGTACTTTCTTAAGGATGAAGGTAAGAAATGAGGTACATTCCGGCAGAAGAATTCTTTCACGAGGTTCCAAGAATACTTCAAGTTATCAACTTAGATTTATGCGCTAGGGAGATAGGAATCAATGTAAACTAGTTTAAAATTTCTGTGGATAATATGGAACATGAAAGTGTGCGAAATAAGGACAAGGTTGCTTTAGTCTATGTAATTGTATTTTTCTTATGATGCTTCTCACAGTACGTCCGCATGAGGTCAAAATGGCAGATTTTTACACTCATCTGTGTTTTTAAAAGAGCTAATCGCAACTCCGAGCGACAATTTACGATGTCGTTGAGTACCAATCAGCATTTGTTAAGGCTAAGAGAATTCACTGAAAATACTCAATGACATAAAAAATTCTAACATTCTATGCAGAAAAGATATTCTTATTTTGATATGACCTGATCCCAGAACAGATAAATGAACTCCGTAGTTTTACCAATATTGTAAGTTGGTCAGCCTTAGATAAATCAGTTAAGATTTAAAAGGTCCTGATGACGTCAGATTGATTAAAATGCTACTATTTTCTTAATGCTGGTTTCCATGTAAGAATTCCGAGCTTGAAAATGTTGCAAGGTTGATTCAAAGAGGATTATTTCCTCTCTTAAATTATAATAAAATAGTACAGTGTATCGACTGTAGAAAGGAAGTGTTTGTGTATCAAGGTTAGGAGTTGAATTCCTCAGTTTTTGATTTTGTTTTAACTTGTGAAAAAGAAAGTCAGTAAAACGTGTTCATCTTTCTTAGCCTCCGGATTGACTTTCCAAAATTTATAATTTTGAGACCAGCTAGCAAAGAATTTGAATTATATTTAAAACTTCTAAAAACAAGATGTGACTCTGACCAACCAATTCTACTGGCCCTTTGTCGATTGTTAGTTGCCCGCCGAACTGCTCTGGCAGCAAAGCTTCACCAATCTACAACCTGTTCCCTAAATAAAATGCTTGCACTAACTCTACAGCTGCGTTTCAAACTTGTATGCCTCATTCACTTAAGTACAAATTGAGAGACTCAACAGTGCCAAGTATACCCTTGCGATATGGTAAGGCATCAAATTAGAACGGTAGCAGAATCAAGCCGGCAGCAACTAATGACGTTCCATTTGCACATAAAATGACATTGGGAGCAACATAGTCTTATCAAACATGAAGCTGCTGATGTGGTGTTAGGCAGAGTACGTTGATGGACCATCGCTAGCCATAAATGCCTCCACGCTACTTAAGATTGGATTAGGAAGACAAGCTATTAGTTGACGTCAAGAGGAGCAATAGTAAGTATAACTTGGATTTGAAATGACTAGGTTTTTTTTGTTTGTTTTTTTTTTTTAATTTAAATTGTAGGACAAATTTCCTACAATTTACATTTTTTTGCTAGAGAAATAGGTTATGGGCCCTGAAGGTATGCATTTCCCGCAAAACTCTAAGTTCAACAAACAAGACTAATTGCAGATATTATAGAAGCAAAATTATGCTATGTTTAACAAACTTGGACATTAGTAAGAAAATATTTCAGATATCAGTTTTGAAAAGATGTTTGAAAAATAGAAAATTTCTTTTCACCATGACTCAAACTGATACTTGTAAATGGTGAATGATAAAAGGGGTAACTAGGCCTTTGTAGGAAATTT
>JAAAKM020006971.1:60219672-60260920 GCA_010016025.2 Alatinidae sp. Z8VKAUB7J3 | reverse complement strand
TTGTATAATCATTTGTATTCTAATTTTATATGAGCATGTAACGTCTATTACATCTTTATGTCGGAGCTGAGTACTTCTGACGTCAGAATAATGTGTAATGCGCAAATTGGATAATTGCTTTATCTCTATATAAACGTTCATACGTTCACTGCAATATACATTTTCTTCAAGGCAGTGTGCGCATACAGGAAAGCTTACGCTGAAGGGCAATGTTTGGCAGAGTTACATGGAAAAAGTACAACGTTGTTAATGCTATACTACACTATGGATTAAGAGTTATGTCGTCGCCCGGTTTATTTAACTTTGTGGATATACGATAACATTAATGCAGTCTCGCGCGTCGCCTGTTATTATTGATGTGCATTTGCATGTACGTGGGCACATAATCTAATACGTGCAAAAAATCTAGGTGCCACTTCAGTGCTATCTTTATGCTACATGAATGGATAATTGAAGGGCACCACTATGTGTGTATGTCTGATATCCTGAAAAGCAATAATCCAACATAATTTTTTTGGATTAGCATTTTTATGCCAACAGCCCTCATAACACATAGGTATCAAAACAAGCTCATAGATAACTTAGTTAGTACATAGTGGTCACGTTTTGTGGAAACTTTAATAATTTTGGCAGTGTGGAATGTCATTATAAACTTGTTTGTGCTACTTCACATCTTAGAAGCTAGTGCTTTTTATTCATTGACTTGAGAACGGATAGTAAAAGCACCTTGGGTCGATTACGGTCTAGTTATGCATAATTTATATTGGTTTATGAAATAAAGTGGATCTGCCTGAGTTCATTTGAATGTCGAAGGACGTCGGAGGCACTACGTATTTATGTTATTGTCGTGTTTTTTCCTGACAGAGAATCGACCAGATGTAAGGTTATTTGGCAGAACTGGGAGAACTTTGGTGCCAGCGTAAACAATGCTCGTCTTTCGAAGAAGGAAGATTCAAGGGAAACGGTCATTGAAGAGGGAGCGAAAAGAGTAAGTCAAATAGTACGTTGTTCTCTAACTAAAGTTAAACAAGAACCTTTCAATTGTATACTAATACGCTTTGTTGATGATATTCTTAGTTTGGATGGATCGATTGCTTTCAAATGATTTCTAAAAGGCATAATTAAATGGGATATGTTGAAACGAGGTATCGCTTCACTGCAGGAACATACTTTCACTCTGTGACAAAACACACCACGCTGCTCCATTTTAAAGTTGCTTAAAGGTTAACTCAGTGTTCGCTTCAATAGACTGAATCAACTTCAGTACCATTTATCTTTCTGTTTCAAAGTATTGACGATTGACAATATGTATATAAGCAAATGTTACAGAATATGTTACAGAAAGTCACATTTCAACCAAGGTTGTTAACAAGGTTGATAACCAATTAATGAAACTCTTGTCTACGAATCGATAAAGGTTCATGAACGACCATAAATACAAGGGAGCAGTTCATTAATTTTCTTGCAAAATATGTCAAGTAGGTTATATAAAGACAGGATACAAGCAAATGTCTTCTGGCATATTTTTAGGTTTCAACTGGCTGCCCTTTTCTGTTTATGATTTTATGATAATTATTGGCTATTAGTTTCTGCAGCAAGTGTAATTAATCAAAGCCGTTAACCATTAGGATCATGATAAAACAATTTTGTTAATTTGGTAGTCTCTTTACTTGATCTTATAGTCATTTGATTTGCAACGTACATTACGATAAAAAGAAACAACCATTGGCTAGATCTAACGGGGTAAGACTTTTTGCATACTTATGGTTTTGACTGGGACAGGTACATTGTCTTAGATGATTGACTACTCAAGGTTTAATTCTGCTAAAACATTCAAAAAGTATGTTAGTGGCTTTTCATCAATTGCCATATATTTCACATATTGAAATAGCTTTCAACAGTACATACCTTTACATACATATATCACGTTGGTGGCATATTTTCTATTTCTTAATTGTCTTTCCAAAACATACCTCTTAAAAACTGTTTTGCAGACTATAATTTTATTTTACGGTTAATGGCTGCTCAGGCTGTATATTTTGTTGCTAAAGAGATTAAAGAGTCATATAGCATTTGAAAATAGTATCTGCTTGATAAGTGTACCGTATTTTATGGCATGGTGTAAAGGTATTCGATCTGATGATAATAGGACTCTTTTAGGCGTCTTGACGACTAGACTTTGTTGATGGATAACCTACAAAGCATATGTCGCGGACTATTTTAACATTAGTTATGGCATAAGGAAGGTTAGGTTCAGTGTACCACACAGTTTGTTTCCCCGCATCAACAACCTAAAACATATCGTTTCGTCATACTACAAACATCTCACTGAATCCAAACTGACCCAGTTGGCCTAAGTGTTCTCAGTTTGTTTGCACTTTTCTGCAGAGGTTGTGCATATTGGTATAAGGTCTCATACATGTACGCAGTGCATTGGACTAAGAAGTCCTCAGCTGTTACTAAACTGTGTAGATTAATTAACGGGCATCAATCTTTACTGGTCATTTACAATGAGTCGCTTAGGAATAGTCCAACAGTGTTACCTTAATGGAAACTCATAGCACTTAAGGAAAACTAAGGTAAGCGATATGTACTACATTTATATATATTACATTTAACTATTTACGTTATCATTTTTTGTTAGTTCGTTCTAGGCTTTCTTATGTTGAAGGAAACTTTGTTTTGTGCTTTCCACTTATCGATATGTCGATAAGTTACGTTATAGCGAGATACAATAGGCCTACTATGCTATTCGGTATTGGTTTCTTTCGGTCCGATGCGTTTCACTGACTATCGAAGTAATTTCATTTCGTTCCGTGTTTTATGCATCGTTAACATTACATTTAACAATGTTGTTGCTGACGTATAACTTGGAAATGAATGCCGATATGTTAAATTTTACTAATTGACTAGTGAAAGAGATGATTGTAATAATTCCAGCAAGTTTTTTCAATGTTTTGTTTTGTTGCAATCGAAGGAATCGAGGGAGTGCCCTAGATACATCTCCACAATGGGTCTTATCTACAGCAGCACATTGGTACTTGTTTTGCTTTACTGTAAGCCATAGAAGCTATAAGCACCTGACAGCGAATAATTCAATACATTTTGTTGATCCTGATATAGATGCTCATCCCAACAACATCAAAAGTTGTTGATGCTTACACAGCTGAAAAATAAACCACCTCGGTACGTACAAGTCTTTTCCAAACAGCTACCTCCAAGAATTTATGTGGAGGGAAAATTATGAGATAAAGATGTTAGTAATAGTAAAGAACGCATTAGTGTTTTTTTCAAACTCCTATTCAGTAGTTTTCAGTTCATCTCTTTTATTTGTTTTACGTTTTAGATCTGATTCTACATCTTGCTAATACAAAATTTGATGAATAGGGCGATTAAAAAGCTGACTATGATTTAAATCAATAAATAGCGTCTGGTGTAATTTCCAGAGTGATGGTCTTCATCATTTAGGCGATTCCCCTACTTTTCAAAACCTGGCTTTCGAACCGCGGGCTTTAAAGATTGCGTCAACTGGTTGGCTAATCGAATCAGTAGATTCCCCTAGTAGATTCCCCTAAATTGCTTCGAACCGTCATTTCGTCGATTGTACAGAACACGGAACGACATAAATCATCCTTATACTTTTTGACTTCTAGAAATAGAATCGAGTTTGGGGTCGGTCAAATACCGCAGTTTTATGCTTTACCGTAACGTATCAGTAAATATTTAATTGAAATAGCCACAGAGCAAGCTGCACTAAATAAGATCATGTGGCAAAACCTGACTCAGCGCGCTATGTCTTCCTAGGAGATGAAAAGGCGTACTAGAGAGAAATATTACTGTAGGTATAGGCGTACGGGATGGGGGCACAGTACACTCCGAAAATCTGGCAAATCCAATTTCCTTAAAACATGACTGCACAAATATTTGGGGAAAAAACTAGAAATAGATTTGCGATATAGTACGTTGCTTAGCAAAATGAAATTTGAAGCGGAACTGTCAAATTCGGTTTGCCCGAATATATCAGCTCCAGTACGATTGGGGTAGCAGGAACAGCAACGAAGAAAAGGCGGAAAAGGTATCGGCGGTGACAAAAAAACTATTAAAGCGAATCAGAAAAACGATACAATCGTGAATAACCATAAATAACATCGAGTCCACCGAGGCGTGTGAAACTATAAGGAAGATGCTCAGAGAATATTTGAGAAAATTCGATGTGCTGATAGTAGAATGAGCTGTAAGCAACACCAAAGGAATGTAGGAAATTATTGATATTCAAGACAGAAGTAAAAAAATCAATCCCTGCCATAAAAAAATCAAACGGTGAATTATCCATTGATTTGGAGCGTATGGAGGACCTATACGCCAATGTCTGTCCTCCCTATGAGTAAGAAATGTTCCCGATAGAAGAATACAAAATCGAATTGGCATTGAAACAAATGCTAAAATTAGCAAAGCTCCAGGTCTAGATGATATAGTGGTGGAACTACAGGAAGCAAGCGAGAAAAGAGTCCTTAAAAAGAATGAAATAGAATTATTTAATTCAGCTTTCAAAACGGAAGTCAGACTGAAGAGATTTGAAAACGGTGTTATTATTATTCATCGTTTACTAAAGGCCATCATAAATTTGAACTGAAGAATTACAGACCGATCGCTATCTTATCACACTATTACAAAGTATACGGTCAGAACAGAATTTGCACACAGCCGCATAAAAACAAGCCAGGAGGCCAAGCTGCATAGAGAAACGAATTCTCGTCAGAGTATCACCTCAACACACTAAATTAAGCACATGAAAAAAGCCATGGATATCAAATACCAACGCTCATGGTTTTCAATGATTATGAGAAAGCTTTCGACTTCATTAGTCACAAAGCAGCACTTACAGCCTTGATAAATGAAGGAATCCCCTATAAGTACGTCCATTTGTTAAGAAATATATAAAAAACGGTACAGCTCAAATAAGAACCAACAAAGCCAGCCAAAAATTCAAGATATGAAAAGGCGTCAGACAGGGGCATTCGTTCTCACCAGTCCTATTCTCTGCTGTCCTTGAGAAAAATATCTAAATTAATTGAGTTCGATGATATAGGCATCAATATAAATAATGAGTATCTGTAGAATCTATATATTAACAGCAGATAGGGATCTGGACAGGGAAATTGCCTGGAGAATAAAATCTCAAGGAAGAGAAAACGCTGCCCTTGAGCCTCAAACGCAATGTCATGAAAAAGATTACTTTTCCAGTGATGACGATTGCAGTAGAAAGTTGGTCACTGTCTAAAAGATAGAAAGACAAACTACTAGTAGCACAAAGGAACATAAAAGTTTAATCCTAAATATTAAAATAAATAAATGGGAAAATCCAAAATTGGGTGTGTCGTCCTTCATTCTCATCCCGTTTACCGATCATTGTCGGTTTTAATAATAGTAAACAGCATAACAAGGCGTTTTGCAATACTTTTATTGGTTCAATATTTCTTATGTTCACTATGATACTTAATTAGTAACTACATATCTTAGTAGAGGTGCGAATTATTGATACGAAAAAAACACTGCAAACGTCCTGCCATTCTGTTTACTATTAAACGTGTTGTCTAATCTATTATACATTACACAGTATCGGTTTACGTTTTGTATGTCATAAGTGGAAGTCACACCTCTATGCTAAATATCTGGCTTATCCAGTGGTCATTGTTCTCATCACACTCATACCTAACAATTTTCCAGGGAGTAGGTGTTTTTAATTGCAATTATCTTTGTCTTATGAATGGTTCACAAAATGACAACCAACGGATATAGCGTTCATTTTTTTAGTCTGATATACCACAAGACATGGTTACGGACTACAAAAGAGTCATAATGAAGATGAAAGTATTCAGTTCCATGTAACGTTTTAACCAAATCAGTGTCGAGTGGTAATCACATGACTGCCGTCGTTTGAGGAAACCAGGACTAATCAAAACGACAGATCATCTTAAGAGCATACCCTCTCAGTGGTCAGTCGTATCGAAATGCCTCAACGTCTCTCATCTGCTGGGCAGAGTGAGCGGAAAGTTAAACTGTCACTTGTCGACGGCCTCGTCAACATAGCTAACAAGAATTTTTTGAGAAGTATGAAGAATATTAAATAAGACGTTGACAGACTGTTTTGGTGCTGCCAACCGGAGAGTCATTTTTATAGCCTTGATATATAAGTACCAGTGCCCTTTGGAGGGGGGGGGGGGGACACGTGGAAACACTAACCAGATCGGCCATAGAGGACCACCTAATAGGCAAGACTGGCTGTACACAAAAGTGCAGTAAGGAAGGTTTTTAAGTTTAAGGTCGAGGACGATCTAAGTTTGGCGTAGTTGTTTTAGAATCTATTTTTATTTAGGGTCTTAAGCCTAGTTTGTGTAGACAGAAAGAAGTTGTTTTTACGTTATCAATATTTTAGAGCGACATCAATTTACGTTGTGTATTTTTGTCTACCTACGCACGCATTTTGTTGTAGCTTTTATCCTATTGTATTTCTAAGCTGTTTCTCGTGTATTCATTACCGATGTAGATCGACTAACGAGAATGGGCGAAAATCTTTTCGATCAAAATGAGTTGCCTGCTAAATTGTGTTTTCATGTTCTCGAAAGCAGATATCCACCGCCATTTTTAGGATTTATTTATGATTTTTCCCATAGGTCATTTTATGATGACCCCCTCTACTTTATGAAAATCTAGAAAAATGTCCACCCTCTGCTAATTCGACCCCCCAACAATTAAGCACTCTAGAGTACCTTAATTTTGTTTTGGTTTACCTGTAAGGGTAAGGGATGTATTTGTCGTCCCCTTGGGACAATATCAGCACGTGAATATGTGCTCTTCACACTGATTTACTTTACATGACACTTATCGGCTGTTCTAAGAATCATCACAGGATCAAGGGTAGCTTGGTTTCGCTCTTTTAAATCTTTGTAGTTTATTTGGTACCTTGGGTACTTAGGATCATTTTCTATTACAAATGGTTCTGTGGCTAATGTTGCTAACTTTGAAACGGGGAAAAGGGGGAAAATTTAGCATGTAGGGAGTTAGTTTGTCAGGGTATTTACAGGGGAGCCAGTGTCCTAGAATTTTATTTCAAACTGTTCAGTATTCTTTGAAAAACCATGGTCAACATTGCGTAATTTTATATTAATCGGATTTCTTAATAACCCGTCGTCATGTTTTATTTACTATTCATAGTTCACAGTGGATACCCATCCTGCCGAGAAAACCTGATAACGGATGTAGAGGTACGAACTTTATGTCTTATGTTCTGTTGAGGTTGCGAACTGCATCTCTTTAGGCTATAAATTTTTCCTTATTCGGCTTTTATTGACGAGAGAGAATTTGAAATGATAAGCTTGAGTCAGATTCTAGAGAAATTGAAAATGTACCATCACTGGGATTCGAGTTAGCACATTCGCCAACTGACCTAAAATAGGAGGCACGGGCGCAACAGAAACACCGTCAAACGTACATTAGGTCTGGTATGATGCCTGGTATGGACAAATAGGTAGGACTGGGAACGTCTCGGAGTGTATAACGTACTTAGTAAGAGCGCACAAGCATTTTCGTGCCCTTCGTGACAGGCTTGATGCGACAAGAGATACCAAATGAAGACACAAATAACAGATTTGAATATCTACATCCATATAAAATCAAGTGGAACTAGCTGAACATTTTTACAAGCACGGAAATCATCGTATTGATCAATTCATGAAGATGCGTAAATATACTATTTACAGATAAAATGGACACGAGCAGCGAGGTACAAAGTTTTTAACGTCCTCTGTACTCGTCGCACTATTATAATATTACAAAAATAAACTCTTTTTAAGTACATAAGAAGTTAACACACATGCTGCCTTCAAGGCTTTGTACAAAAAACACTTGACAAATGATATGACAATCTCTTAACCACTGAAGCATCGTTGATCATAACACATAATGCCTAGTCATCGTTCTCGTGAGTGCCAAATAAGGAAGAACCCATAGTAAACAGAGGACACACTGGGAAAACCGCATGTTTAACGATTGGATTCGGCAATATTGTAGGATATGTTTTCAGACTGAATTTAATAAATTACAATAAAACTCATCTGCTAAATCCGTTTCGGCTCCTCTGCACGAACTTGATAACAAAACTTCCACATACAGGGTATAAAAGTTAGTTTATCCGCTCCCAGCAGGCCCCCCATACTACTCCCGAATACTCAAGGACACTTCACGTCATACATCCTATGATATACGGTGTACGTTCCCTGCTTCTGAAGAATAAAAATGCAGGATGCAAAGAAGGCCAAACAATTTGGTGAAAAGCTAGAATACACACAGGTCAATTCAACTGATGCAATGCCCTTCCGCTCAAAAACAGGCTTTTCTATTTATAATACACAAGGAAAGGCATCTTGTAAACGCGCGTTACTAGCTGTGCTTGCATTTGGAAAATGTGACTTGATACAAATTCCCTAGCATAGCGGCTCCCAAAACTGTCTCAATACATGATTTATACCCATGATTTGGTTACGTGCGCAATCGGGTCTATGATATGGTTTTCACTTGGAAAACAAAATCCATTCTAAAAAAGATGGGTTAAACCCATCCAAATTATTACAGTTGTGATGTGAAATTCAATTAATGGCTAAATCATCATCAGAGCATGAAACTATCATATACATACTCAACGATTCCACAGGGCTGCCGAAAATCCCAAACCACTAATTGATATACAAAAATGGTTTTATTTGGCACTTAGAAGAACACGATTTAACCTAAAAAAAATTACGTTGTTAGAACGCAGGTATCTGACCAGCAATCCAGGTTCCTTAACTTATTCACTAACAATCGGACAAAAACTCGTCAACGTATTTGTTGTATGTCACCTAAATACAACAATGTAATTGTGATTCTATCCACTACTAACTAATCTTAATTAGATGAGTTTGAAGTAGGCGAGTGTGGCTGTGGTGTGTGTGAACAGTAGGCATTATTGGAATGGTGCAACGTGCATCTGACCCTTGAAATGCCTTCCATGACATTAGATTGATAATCAGGACTGGAAATAAGTCGCTGCCAGCCTGTTCAGTGGGTTTCCTGTTTATTTAGGGTACTTTCAATGTCGGACCCAGTGCACGCCAGGGGTCTCTGATTGAGACACTGCAACAAAAATGTCTTATCTGTTGTTTTTTTCTCGGTATTAAAAGTTGGATTCGAATCTGATGTCGGAAAATTTTCTTCAAAGTACTTCCTATGTACAGAACAACGGCGTAAACGAAAGCACTGCTGTTTGCACGCTTGGCTTGGCCAAGACCACATCCACTGAACCTGCGCCAGGCACAACTTAGTACTGACACAGTAGTGTTTCTTTTCTATTTTAATCGTGATATGTTTACCTACTTACCACGTGCGTACTGTGGACTTGCATCGCAATCAGACGAAAAGAAGCGGCAAATTATAAGTTTTAATAGTTTTGTATACGATTATTATACTAATATTTATGACCATTTGGCACATTCCTTATAGCTGGTAAGATTTGTCCATATGGTATCTTTGTACGGCGTGGCTCTTCGGATTTCAATTTTGCATTACTATGGGACATTGGTGGATTGAACGACGTTGGAAAGGCAGTTTTATTTGTTGCTACTGGTATTTTCGGTAAAGATGCATAGCTAGATATTTTCGGTAATTGTGCTTTGCTTGGTTTGCTAGATTTGCTCACTTTGTCTTTGGTAACAGAGTTCGAGGTAGGGTATTTACTAAGCGAAGTGATCCCAAAGGGCTGTGTTGCCATCTGCGTATTGATGCCATTCATTTTAGGTAAGAACGAGTCATGCTAAAATAGACGATAAAATGGAAAATTGATTAATTAGCTGTCTGTAAAAGCAATTTAAATAACATTAACATAATATTGGAATGGTGACTACAGAAATGCCAGGCGAAAATGTAATGCTCTAACAAAACGTAGGAGCAGGCTCGAACTGTTAAGCAAAAGAGGCAATTTAGTCTTTTATTTATACGTTTCTCTAATTTATGCTACAATTATGCCAGCTGACTCTAATGTAATATAGTTGAAGTTATCTTAAGTGGATCTATGTTGTTAATTTCTATAGGCACGCGAACTTTGCTAGCCATTAAATACTTTAAAATATAAAAACGTAGGATTGTGGTTTTACATGTACGCAGTTGTTAATAGAAATGGAGAAGGCCGAACTGGATCTTGCGTTCATGCTTAACTGCAAACACATAATCGTAATACATAAGTTTCTTCGAGGAAGAAATTTGCCAAAATGATATCCTTTTGAAAGATCTTCAACTAGATTACAATGTTGTCGACAGGGATGACAATAGTAAATGTTAGGGAAACTCAGGAATAAAAAAGAAAACCCAATAAAGCTACTTTCGGTAATGGTTTTAAAAGAGGCGCCTACTTAGTAATTTGGAATACGCATGTTTTTGATAAGACACTACCTCAGCGTCCAGCCCTCGAAGTTTCTTAGATATGGACCTTTTGAGCCCTCAAAGTTTCTTGGCAGTTTCTTATTCTCTGGTACCAAATAGAACGGGTTGGAATACGCGCAGGAAATGGAATCTTTTAAAGCCATAACTTTCTTTAACATGAGCTTTCAGAATTTCAGACCCCTGTTGTAATACGCCACGTGACAGGAAAGACGTAAGGACATGTAGATTTTCAGGTAAACCGGATTGCAAGGAAGTTGCACATTCATAGATACCTGCAAAGGCATTGAGAGCGGGACGCAAAAGTTATGAGATTCACATTCTTTTTACCATCCTCCGCCCTCCCCCCCCCCCCAAATATACATGAAGGGAAGCTTAATTTCATGAAATAGACAAAAATTTCATAAAGATCTTATGTCGGAGATTTTTGGGCCTTTGTTTATGGTGTTATCTTAACTAAAATGGCGCAACCTAGCCAATATCTTCAGATTAAAAATCAAGAGAGCAAAACAACCACAAATGAAATTAAAACGGCCACGGTCCCAGTTTCTTATTTTCTGTAAAACAGGCAATTAGCACACCGGTATTTAAAGTGCTTGAAGAAGAAAACGATCTCAAGCGTAACTATTTGTGTTGTTTGTGTCTAAACTCACGTTGTAGGTTTCTTGGTATTTCTCCTCTTTGGATGGATGTTGCACTGCAATTGGTTTCGAAAGGTCCCTAAAAATTAGCAAAAATAATTTATCCTCCTCTGTAATTTTAATATCGCAAAGTCTTGGAAACAGTAAAAGAACAAAGTTACTGGAACGAAAAAACTCAGGGGAAAACCTTAAGCGAGAGAAAAATGTAACAGTTGTAATGGCTGCCATACTGTCTTGACATAGGTTAGTATGAACATGTATTTTATGCAATATATGTTAAAGTCATCACATAAGGCATCTGTTTCGTAGAATTCTAAACCATCTTTTAAGACAAATTCCTCGGCATCGGAAAGTGAGTTATCAGAAAAATTCTGAATGTGATTTTTCGTATCACTAATCATGGTGCGGAAACGTTTCTTAAGACGTTGGTTGCCATTTTCAATGTGTTGTCGATGAATTTTCTTTCCATCAAAATTCAAATCACAGTCAAAACATCTCTGTATGAAGCATTTGTATTTTCTTATTTGGGGATCAAAATAATAATTATGAACCCACAATATTTGAAGGCAGTTTAAAGGCAGCGTGGACGAGTGGTTAAAGCAGCTGTATTACAATCCCCTGGTTGTGAAATTCAGAAGTGCTAGCTCCGGTCGTACTGTAATATCTTTGAGCAAGAGTCTAAATATCTGTTGTTAAGATTCTGCCTAGCACAGAAACGGTGCGATATAAATGCAGTGCGTTTTACTTTTACGTTTAGGGAACCAAATAAAAAGCCATTAAACGAACTGTAGTGCCAGCAATTCCATCTCGTACATCGCAGAGGTTAAATGACAGAATCGGGCAACATGTGCCGGTCTTTATAAGTTGACGCAGTGAGGTTTCCAAAATTTCACCGAATCGCGTAAACAAAGTCAAGTCAACAGATCCCAAAACAGACTCGGCAATAGGACAGCATTTGACTGAAAACCCGTCATGTGCTGAAGACTAACAAAAAAAGGATTCGTTTAGGGTATTAGCGAGAGCCAGCTTTCCTTTTCATCTTGCTGCTTTAGAAGCCGCATTTATTAAAACAAAGAAGCCGGTACTCTCTCGACAAAATTAAATATATTACAATGTACGCCTTTTTTAATAACAGTGGCAGAAAACTCTCGTTTCCTATAAATTCATCGTATTGCTTTCTCATTTCACTCCATACGAATGCTGTGATCACTATATGGCGAAAACGTTTACCAAAATGAATCCGTTACATTCCAGTTTTGTACCACCAACCAACTTTTCAAATTCCATCTCTATTTACGTATTATTTCAGAACACGAACAATAATTGTTGCCATATTTTCACATCTCTTTACGTTCGCAGAATGCAACGGGCTCACCATTTGCCATCTGTCTCCTCTAGCTATTATACGGCCTCCCAATTTTCGACAAAATTTTTGAACAGTTTCTGGGCTTGTCTCTCTCTCTCTCTCTTCCTTTCCTTTGATGCCACCTGTCATGTATATACTCTTAACGTAAAATGTTTGCGTTTTTGAACGATCCACAGTGAATCGTGCTGGATATTTTAGGTGTTTATTCGAGTTTATATCGTTACTCATTACAACAGTATCTATATATATTAGTTCTTATTGCGAGGTATACGTAATTTTTTTTTCATTCCAAGCCATTTACAAACCTAAAAGTTGAGGGCTCCAGCAAATTGATTTGGTCCGATGAGTAATCAGCCAAAATAAAGGGAAACACGGGGTACTGCATTAAGTCGTTGAATGATCTTCCAGCCTTTTTATTTAATTCCGTTAGATATTCGAAATTGGTGATCAGACCGTCTCTCCATCTAAGAAATTAAGAAAAAACTGACTATGAAAATGGTGACTGAAAAGATACTGTTTATGAGATCACGAGTTATGAGAAACTAGGTTCAAACATCATCATCATCGTTTCTTTCACTCAAGCAGAGTGCACACTAACATAAACATCATCAGTTTCAAAGGCAAAAGGGATATATCTGTAACACGCCACGTTGAGAATACGACCTGAACATAACATTAATACCCAGTTATATAGTTAACACAATCCGTAATATGGCATTGAGAGACACTTTCTACATGAAAACCTAACGTTTCATCATCCATTCCACCATATTTGCAAAGCAACTAGTGACTGAGCAAACATAACTCAACAGTACACACCTGAGATAGAACTTTGGTAACCAGTGAGTGCTTTGATCCGTAACAACAAGCCTCGACCCCCATTCTGTATCATACGACACATTTAGTGAAGCTACAAGCATCCGATCTCCGCCGGAAACTTTCAATTTCCAACTAATGCTTCTTTCGACTTTCAGCTTCAGCTCGTTCTTAAAGAACCTGACACACTAGGAAACTAAAGCCCGCGTTAAAAGCAACAACAGCTCTCACACCCGGTATCCTTTTTATCAACATAGACAAAACAGGCAGGGAGGGTCAACGTCGAGAATGTTGATCGATTTCCGTAAAATGCAAAATCGAAATTGCAAATATATCAAAAAGCGCTATAGCATAGACACTGTTTCATACTGACCAAATCGATTCTATAGTGGCAAAATTAACATCCCCACGTTGACAAATCAAAGGCTTGCACACCAATATACTACAAAAACCTTTCGGAAGACTCCTAATTGATCGTAAAAACTCCTTACCTTCCTGCTAATGTAGACAATTCGATTGAATTAGTCACCAAATTCGGTAGTTCTCGGGACATGAGTTGATCAAAAACCTCGTCTCGATTCTGCGAGAGAAAAAGGTAAAGGTTTGATAACATTAAAACTGGTTGTTTGTAAAAGTATTGTAACCACTTCTTTGGAAAGAGTACGAATTACCTGAAAGACTAAACGATTCAGCTTGATAAATATTGCGTTGAACAAGGGTTGTTTACCCACTTTGCTTCAATACATGGAATCTTACCTGGGAATCCAATCGAAGAATCACGTTTGACACAACTATGAAGTATACTTAACTTTAAATACTTTAAGTACTATTTGGGCGCTTCTCATTCTCCCTATCTTTGTAGGTAGTAACTATGGTACAAATTCTTAGGAAGTTTTTGGTTTAAGTAAAAAATCAAATGGAAAATATTTGCTACCGTAAAACAGTATCAACACAACGCTAGGCAGATATCATTGATAAATCTATATATTCGCTCCAAATAACTTCCATGTTGGACATACACTTTTGAGGGCAGTCTGCCGTTTCTTGCAATGCAATGATCAAAGATAAAGTACAATTAAACAGCAAATATACTATTATAATTAACCATAAATGTCTTGTCTAAAGGTTTAACTTTATTAGTTGCAACTTATTAGTTACTCAGATTTCTCTGCAGGTGTGAAAATACACTTCCATAACGGGTATTCTTTCGGCAGCTACTAAAAAGAGTTTAGTGAAGTTTTATCGCTTTAAGTACATTAGCTTGATGAGAACGGTCTTCCTGTAAAATATTTTGTAGCAATAAATTAGATTTGAATTATTTTTATCGCTATTTTGATAAAGAAATAGTAAAGTATAAACGATAAACCATAAGGTCTCATTCTAATCATCGCCAGGAATAGATACTGCGTGCATATTTTAACGACAAAACTACATTTTTCTGACCAAACAGAGTCTTGGCTTGAGACGAGAAGCAGATATATAAAAGTCCGCCTATACCCTTGCCAATATTAGGTGTTCCATAAAAAAAAGATCAAAGCAGCGTCTACATACCTTCGGATTTTCGAAAGACAAGAGGAATGTCCTTCCCGATGTCAAAAATATTTCCAGTGCATTATCCTAAGAAACAGGGACATAAACGTTAATGATATATTGGATTACAGACTCCACTATGAGTCTATGAGACCCTGTACCATGTCAAAACTAAAACAGTTAATATAATACTGGAGACGGAAGAAATTACGTCTAGAGTGTAATGATCAAGCCAGAACCACTCGCTTGTACTATTTATGAATTACTTCCAACACTCTATATTATTCTATCTTAAACTAAATATGCCAGATCTCTTCGGAATATCCTTTTGTGCAATGGCGATGATGGCAGTCCCCTCACCCTTTTCGTCTTAAAGGCTTGTTAGCCTGCTTGCTACGTTTCATGTGTTCAGCCATTCCGCGATTGCTACCAATTGGATTCTGTTGTTATTATTTTCTTTTGATACCCCTTGAAACACTAAAATCTATTATCCTATCTCTAAACGAATCAGAAGGAGCAAGGCCATTAGGACCCCGAGAAAAAGTTCACGTATGGCATAAAATCGAATCTCAAAAATGCTAAATGGATATAAACAATAGGTAAGATGTTGCATATAGACGTGCATGGAGGTTTAAGGTTAGACGGGGCACTAAGGCATTTAAATGAAGGCGTATTTCAGGACTTGAAGAAAAAACAATAACCAAAGAAAAGTTCAAGAAAATGCTCCACTACCTCATTGCTATTACCGATCAAGCACACTGGTAGGACATTTAGGGCGCGTATTGGACTTAAAGTCATTTAAGAGTACATAAATAGTCGATGTCATTGTCGTGGAGTGTTGCTGTCATTGTCGCTTGCCAGACAACCATCAGCAAAGTAATCATCACCAAATGCTGAAGGTACCTCTGATTTGGGTAATATGTCAAATATATAAAACGGACTTTTTGAATCGGGAATTCAAAAACAGTACGGTTAAAACTGTTGCTATTCTCAAAAACGACAGATGTCATTATGCAGCTCTGCAACATGTAATACAACATTGGTCTGTACGATTACAAGCTTTATCCAAGTCGAGCCAAGCTGTTTTACACAAGGAAATCTGTAAACTAACACAAAGATCTGACTTATTATTGTACTAAGAACAAAACAAAAATGACTGAAGTGACACGAGAAGAACTCCAAACCGCAAGGAATTACAAAATTACTTATCATTTGTATAGACCGGTCGGTAAATGTACAGTGTACCAATTATTAAAACAGTATCTGATAACAACACTCAGGTCCAATTCACTGACCTGCAACGAGTATCGCCTCTTTAGAATCTCCCCGATTTCTTCGTAACGCCACGATATGGAAATAACATCTTTGTCGCCGAAGGCAACCTAAAATGCATATCAAAAGGGTGAATACCTTAAAAGGGCAGATAACGTTAACAAAGGTATATGGAAGACATATACGAAAATAAACAATTGAATGGACGAATAAATAGATTTAATAGTTGATAGACAGTAAACAACTGAGTACGAAATGTAAGTAATAAGTCATGCCACTTTCATATGAGTTACATGTTCCCCTTCTTGTATGTATTCCCTGGAAAACTATTCGATCCTGTTAGCGTATTTTACTGTACGGTACATTATTGCATCGCACCCTACCGGCCCGCAGTATAATTGATTGTCGAGAATAGTAATAATCTCGTTAACGTATAAACAACAAGCATTAAGTAATCATTTTTTTTCCGGCAAACCCTACCTGCGTAATGTTATTGTCTGTGAGTATCTCCTCACCCACAAAATACATGTGAGTCTCTCCTAGGGAGGGAAAAGGCGATATATAAAAAATTTACAATCAAACAGTGCGCTTTACAAGGGGGTAGCTTTATCTTGCGAATTAGCTTTTGAAACTTCAAGTTTAAAGATGCCCCGACAAGCAATAAAAGGAGTTAAGTTGCAATGGAAACTGAAAGTTTCACGGCTGACTGCTCGTGGAGGTGCAAATAGTAACTGTGCTCATTTGCGAAAAGCAGAATGCATTCCTGCTTGTAAGTAAGAACTATATTTACAAATCAGCGCCGATACTAATTTTAAGATAAACGGGTTAATAAGTAGAATCAAATTTATCACATGGGGTCAAAGCACCTCATAAGGTGCCGGATAAAACGTTACGAAAGTAACAATGTCGCTATAAGAGGAACAGATAAACAATTCAAGCGAAATTGGAGCTAAACGTATTCCTATTTAAAAGAGCTTATCTCACAAGAACACAGGCTCTAAATTTAATAAAAAATTACGAAACCTTAAGTTGGACAAATACTAAGAATATTCTATGGCTTTTAGTGGTGCAAATTCTATAGTAAGAAGATGGATATGGTGTGTGGATGTTATTCTGGAAGTTTTATCTTTTTACTATTGTTCTTCCTTCAACTTCGGACCTTCGTATTATATTTCGAAACGAGAATATAAAGTACATGAGGGCTTTTTATTATTTAAATTAAGAACGTATTAAATACTATTTAACGGTAAAGCACCGTTTTTGAATACCTAAGAGCATTTTCAATCTTGACCATTCCTGATGAATTTATAAAAAAATACGATCCTAATGAAATAATAAATACACGGAAACACGAAGATAATTATACTTTTGTCCATATATACAACAATAGATTATTACGAATTGCGCTTGACCGTTGACATAATGTGCGCATGGCAAGAAAGACACTCCGATATATTAATTGAGATTAAGTACTCATATAGGGCACTGATGCTTGCGTCAGTAACGTTTAAAATGTATCGAAAACCATAATTACCTATCAAGACTTCTCCCGTTGTATTTGCAGCAGGTGTCACTCTTACACAATGATAAAGGAATCTATAAATAAAGTGATCCACTGACTAAAGTGTATATTTAACTGATTTCAACAATACAGTTACAAATATTCAAAACAGAGTAACTACGTACTGCGTCGAATGTCAATAGGTCGTCTCAATGTATTTCTATTTCCATCTGCAATGGTCGACGTATACCCATTTTAGCAGCTGTAACAGTACATGGTGCATAGTAAAATAAATTTGACTACTCTGGCTAGTTACATGAGATCCTTGACTTATTCGATTACACGCATGTGAATGAGTCTCTGCTTCAAATAAAAAAATTTGGAGGCAATTTCCCTTCCGCTACTGCGTCGCAATATGTTATTTGTTAATTTTCCGTAGCTATTGCGTCCTTCCTATTACTTCTTATTGCGCCAAAATATAAAATTTACCCGAAACTCGTATATTTCTCAACTGAAGACAGTTATATGAATAAAAAGCTGTGGCCTTTGTTTCAACATTCCAGTCACGTATACTGACGGCGAAAAGAGTCAAAGTTGCACATCATACCATTAGCATGATTGTTTGAATTCATGGAAGCCTAACCATGTAGCTTTAACATCTAATGCGTTTGTAATAAAAATTTGCACGCTAATGTCGTTTGAAGTTGGAACTTGGGGAAGTACATAATCCGTCCTCTCTACTATTATTTTGTACTAGTAGATACTATTGTAAACAACCAAGGCCAAGTGGCACCCTGAGTACTTACCTAATCGTATCATTTGTCTTGAAATGGTAATACGTTGGCTTGTCTCCGCTCATGTCCTCTTCAAATAGGTATGAAAGAACACTCCCAGTTTTATCCAATGATTCATCTGTAAATATTCAAACCCATTGTCATACTCCTTTGCAATAATATATAAAATCGTATCAACTCATACCAAATCAACTCAACTCATATCATATTATATCATATATCATATCATATCATATCATATCATATCATATCATATCATATCATATCATATCATATCATATCATATCGTATTTGATACAAGTCAGCCTGATAACATAAGATAAGCTAGGTTTTTGTATAATACCATGACGAAGTCAATAAAGGCCAAATGTTGTGCATCATCAGTTGGAAGCAGGTTGTGTCGTCCCTGGGTGGGATTGAACCACCAACCTTTCGGTTAACAGCCGAACGCGCTTACCGAATGCGCCACAATGACTCGTTGAGATATCAGCGCTTTACCTTAATAGAATTTCCTCAATGCTGATTAATTAGAATATTTTCTTCTCCGGTATTTCATACCTTTCCCCTTATAACATAAGATAAAGTAAGTTTCTTATCTATGTTTTTGTATAATACCATGCTGGTATTCATAACAACTAAGTTTTCTGATATCATCAATTTTAAGCAGGTTGGGTCGTCCCTGGGTGGGAATGAAGCAGTTATTCTTCGGTTAAGAGACGGATGCGCTAGCCGATTGCACCACAGAGACTCATTGGGAATGGAACCCACTGCTGTAATATAATTTCTAGAAAGCTGAATAGTCAAAATTGTTTTTTCTGTATGTTTTGTATAACACCAAGTAAATATTCATAACAGCGAAATGGTTTGCATCGGCCGTTAAATGCAGGTTTAGTCGTGCCAATTGTTGAATTGAAACACCAACCTTTCTATTTAAAGCTGAACGCGTTAACTGATTGCACTACATTTACTCATTGATAAACGAACCCACGACCGTAATAGATGTTCCTCAAAGTTGAAAAATCAAAGGAATTTCTTCTCTATGTTTCTATAATGCCATGCTCATTGAACCACTGTCTTTTTGATTTACAGCTGTAACCGCTAACAGGTCGGGCCACTTAGACTCGTTCGGAAAGACGTTTACTACTGTGATAGTTGTGTTCCAGGGATTAACAAACTTTAACTTGCCTGGTATATCCTTCCTTTCAATGCTTTCTGTGAATAAGGAAAGGAAAACTTTGTGTTTGAGCGGTTTGTAGTTGGTTCAGTAGTCCGTGAGTCTGATGAAACAACAATATTTTTAGATAACTGCCGACCTCTGTAACTCTTTGTGCCACTTCCAGCTGTTGGTTTTTGGGGCGGAGGAGAGGGAGGGGGCAATAGGTCTTTTTATCGATGTGAGGCAAATAACTTTGTGCCTGATGGCCAAAGCAAACTGTCAAATTGGTAAATCGCAAGACCTAACTTTCTTCAAATCAACTTCTGTTAACTTTCTTGTTTGAACATTTATTAATGATGCCTAATTTTATAAAGTACCACTCAAATCAACGGTGAGGAGCCAGGAGGGACCTAAATATGTGGACAGGCGCAGAATTACGAAAAACATAAAAGCGGAGCCTTCGATTGATTGGGGCGTTCGGAATCTATGATTTTATTGATAGAAGCAGACATCGAGGGAGCTCAAAAATATGATAAAATTTACATTTGATAAATTGTAACTAAAAAGCATAACTCAAGTAAAGCGAATGGATACTTGAACACAAGCTGTATAGATGGGGGAGATAGGGAAAATAGAAAACACGAAGTGACGCTTTGAATACCGTCAAGTAGTTCAGTTCATATGTAACACATAAATCAAAGAAAGACAACATCTGGGCAAAATAGCTCACCACTCAACATATTTATAAGTAGACCTAATTTGAGTTTCTGCCTGTAATCATTTCGTCAGTGTTCATTATTTTTAAACCCAAGGATATTTAAAAGGTGATTGACTTAGTTTGATTTCATTCTGATTGCATCCAGAATTGATTAGTTATCAAACCAAATACCATTTACACTGCCGCCAATGGCCAAGGGCTTGACAGAGACCCGTTTAAAAAGATTTGCACTACCTCGACAGTTTCGAAAACCTCAACAAGGACATATTGGTCTTCTCTTTATTTTTTCACGGTATCAATAATCTAAAGAAAATGTTCATTTTGCCTTGATACCTTTTATTTCTTCGAAAACAACTGTTGGTATTAATTACTTATATTTGAAAGCAAACGAGGTGAATTGTTTTGTTTCTTCACAATTAATAGAGTAGAAAAGAATTATTAAGGTCGTATCCAGGAAAAATATATATTGTATGCTAATTGATCCCTCGCCACTTATAATTAAGCGCAAGAGTGTAAGTTTACGCTGAATTGCTGAGCATACATCAATATTGTAACTGAAGGTAGCAGATGTTATATGGAGTAATCAAGAAAAAAAATAAAACTTTTAATGAGCATTCTGTTAACGTTGGGCAACAATTATCTGGGAGTATTGAAACTTGGCTGAACGTCGACTGCTGTAACTTGGAATGTCTAGAAACGAAAGCGAAATTTGAGGGTATGCAATGCGCGATTAAACGCCACCAAAGAACAGCCTTCGTTGGATGGTGGCAAGGACATACTCAGCACAGTATTTTCTACCAGATGATGATAGTTTCTCTAGAGGTATAAAGTTATCAAGTATGAAAGGATTCCCTCTATAGGTTACATGATTGATGTATAACCTATAAAGACTTCTAGGCGCAAACGGCAAGGCTGTCATCTTCTTGCAGCAAAACTAGCCAAGACCAAAATTAATTACTACCAACAGCTTGTTGAAGTCGAAGTGAAAGTGTGTGTTGATAAATTTACAGATCCAGTATTTATGTGTTAGCACAAAGAATCGAACTTAGTAATTGTTGAAAATACAGAGAGGGAAAATCGCTATCGTGCAATATTTACATCATGATTGCAATGGATGATGTAAGATTAACGATACCTCCTTCCAATTTTCATGTGAGATGATTTAACCTCTCAGAAATCTTTAAAACACCTTCCGTGAAGCCTTCAACGGTATAAAATATTTCGTAGTAGCATTAAGAAAACACTGTATTAGCATGTCGTTGCCACCATGTAACTAAGGTCGTTATTGGCTAACGAGCGTTTCCTGTTTAATCGTGTATAAACGTCGGTCAGGAGACGATGTACATCATTATATGAAAGTCAAAAAATGACAAATTTACATAAGCGTATAAAAACCAAACGAATATAGTTATAAATGCAGCTAAAGTCATCTCAAAGCCACAGAGACAAACATACGTGGTTACCGCTAAGTAAGTTTTGAAGCTTAGTGTTAGGGTAGGTAAGGTGGTTGTAAAGTGGCCATTGCTAGGGTGACCGTCAGAAGATCACCTCTTTCAGTTTCACAAAATCTCGTAAGAATTGTCACAACATAAGAATTGCCTCTGACAATCAAGTCTAGCTCATAGCTGTCAAGCAGCAGAACTATTGAGACTGATAGAGGGATAAGCAGAACGTGATTTCTGGCACCAGAAAACAAAGTACTCGTAGGCTGGGCTCGTTACCATGGCGAGCAACCTAGGAAAATTTCTTAAATCAAAATCGAGCACGGCAAGCCTTGTTAGGCATGGTCAGCCGTTTATCTCAAAGATCTAAGTTGTGGCAAATCTAGAGGTGTCTAACCTCAATAAAGTACATTCAGGTTGTCAAAACGTACACTATTGCAATCCATTTGTACATGTACGCAGAGCAAACGTTCTTACAATCGCCCTGCATGTACCATCATAACAGTTGCCTCGCTTGTATTGAAGACGCTGGCGAAGCAGTTTTAGTGGCATCAAGCTCTCTTAGAATCAAACCACTTGAAAGAGATCACTGCCTAGTCGCAGCTCCTAGATAACAGCCTCTTAGGTGCTCGAAATCTAAGTTACAGGTAAGCTATTATGGCAAGGAATGGATGTTGTATCTGTTCTCATTGATGATAGATGCTTTCCATAATCCGCGAGAGGCGGTCCTACTGGGCAGTTGAGCCTGCATCATGGCTTGCTTCTCTGCTCGGTAGTCTAAATTAAGGGGCGTTGAGCTTGGACGCCCCAGCTGCCCTTTATTTATTAGTTAGCCTGTTTGGTGGATTTTTTGCTTATTTAGGGTAGTTTCAATGTCGGACCCACTGCTCGTCAGGGGTCTTTAGTTGAGAGACTGCTATTCTGGCAATCATTTACATCTAGGACAGCCCTCGCCAGAAGAATGAAAATGGAATAAAAGACATATTATTATTACACGTCTCTGGATCTAATAAACGGATTTGATACACTAACCATCATAAAAATTAAAAAGCTTAAATATCTTGGTATCCAAGATTTGCTAATAAGTGGTTTTGTAAGTATCTGTCAAATAGTTTATTTGTGGTACAAAACAAGAATATTGCACGAAATAGCGAAAACATTGTGACGTTAGTACTCTGAGGAGTGTCAGACGAAAAAAGCTTTTCGGTACTCAATGTTTTCGCTATTTCGTGCAATATCTGTCACTAATATTACACACTAAACAACTACATTTTAGCATAAAAAGATAAATATACTGCAAGGAGGTTTCGATCCCCAGCTATTCATTGTATTCCCAAGCGACTTTGAGTCACTTCCGTAATACTCTAAAGGAAACATGCATACAGAAGACACAGAAATAGCTATGTTGCCAATTTGGAGGGTCAATTTTATATTGGCAGAAGGGAAGTCACAAGTGATCTGGTAACACTCAAAAATTAAAGTCACAATGATAACACTGGTTTACAAAAAAAAATTTGGGGGGGTCTGAGGCTAGAATGGGAATAGGTGTTTTTTACTAATCTGGGTGTGCTGAATTCAAAGTTATAAAGTTATAAATAGTTTTGCTCTATCACCTCTAGTTTTCTGGCTTTTAAATAGTCTCATTTTAGTATAAACAGAGAATATATGTGCACATTTCAAGAGTTGCAGCAGCTTATAAAAGATAAAACAGGATAAATAAAGAACACTGATTGAATCAATAAAGTTGGATGACACAGTTACACAATCCATAGTACCACAGACAGTCAAAAGTGTGTTTTCTTAGAAGATGTGGTGTATTTTGCCTTCGGGCTGTCCCGCAAAATCATCCAGCAGAAGTCTCCCATCATGTCGGGGTTCCATTTGCCTTGATTGTTGCTCCCCATCTTCGTAATGTCTTGGTGGAATCTTTCTCCATACTCATCACTCACTGCTCCAAGGTTTGGCGGGAAGAATTTGAGGTGGGAACGGAGAAAATGAATCTTGAGTGACATTCGGCACCCCATATCCTCGTAAGATTTTAGCAACTTCTCAGTACAGGCTTGATAACCTGGCACGCGGGTGTTACCTAGCCACTATAGACTGACTTGAATGCTTTTCATGCTCTCAGTCTATGAAAAGACGCCAGCCTAAGGATTATGTGGAACACCAAGGGACATGAACAAGCCAGGTGTGTTTGTGTAGTAGCACAACTTGTTTTCCATGTCGAGAAAGGAAGCAAGGTCTTGGTTCCAATTCCTAAAACTGGTGATCCTTACATCTTCCTGGACTAGGTTCCATTGTTTAAGCCGAGAAGCCAAGAGCTCTGACTGCTGTTTTGACAGATATAAATCACGAGCAAGATTATTCAGGTCTTCTTGCGTGATCCAGTGTGGCTAGTTGCCACTTGTTTCGGAATATGTAGACTCAATATCTTCCAGAGATATTGACTCGGGAGAATCCTCCCTTGAAGGCATTTCTTCATCTGACGAGGAAAGAAGATCCTTATTTACTAGAGCTGTGGGTACAGGAAGATCATCTGAATTGGGGACGGGTCTTATAGCAGATGGAAGGTTGGGATATTTAATCTTTTCCTAGAAGATGCATTGAAACCAGTTCTAGTAGTTAAACAAAAAAAAACAATCATCTGCGTGGCTTCGTGGCTCTCTCCAAACCATCGGGACTGCAAAGTTGAAAGCCACTTTCTTACCATTAAACCATGCACTTAGTCCATTATAGCAGGGTTTAAAACAGATGTTTGGAGCCCAAGACTTGTCCTGATCACCAATTTTACAGTTAAAATAGTGAAAGTAGGCAGTCCTGAGGAGGGAAGTGATTGTTCGACGCTATGCAACTGTCCCCATACACATAGCAGAAAGAATTGGCCTTGTTGAGATCCTCAATGTTTTGACGTTGATTGGAAAATGGAAGACTAATATGTAGCTACCCAAAAGATGTGTAACACGAGGGACACCAACCTCCTGTGCCGCCTGCGAGGTAACCTCTTTCAATGACTGCCAAAGCACTACTGAGTCTGGATTGAGACCTGCTGCACTAACTGCCAATATCCGTCTTTATATAGAATTATGTCAATAATGTAATGCTATAACTTACATTATATATCATAATTAAAATATAAGTTATAAGTCTCACAATATTATAATTAACCCTGAATGCATATACGCCTTTTGTACCGTATATGCACAAAATGCATACTATGTATATCTCAAAGGTTAGAGGTGATGAGTAAAAACGGATTTCAAATTTGAATTCAGCACCCCCAAATTAGGCAAAAACGGGTATTTTTGTGCTTGCCTAAATTTCTTTGTAAACCAGTGTAATTAATATAAGTTTACAATGCCCTTATAGAAAATTCCTTGAGATTTAAAGAATTAATTTGGGGAAAGGCGATCTGATACTTGAACAAAAGTTGGCTAACTATATGTAATGTGAGCATGTATCCATCGAACATCAGGAAATATACTTTAGCGAAAACATTTAATTTTCCATAGCATGTGAGTTTATTCATTACTTTTTACAATTTGATATATGGATGACATAAATAAGTGAATAATATATTCACAAAATTAAGAAAACCTGATAATGAAGATTGCAGAAGTGAAGAAGTAAAACAGGATATTAATACAACACAACGCTCTACAGAACATATGTAAGTTACATACCATAAAAATTAAGTCTTCACACTTAAAACACAAGCAACCAAACATATGAACGGATAGCAGTACGTTGATCTCAAAATATTAATCAACAATACCCTATCCTCAGTAGTACCACTTTATTAAAGAACTCGTCCCTGGGTGGGATCTAACCGCAAACCATTCGGTTAAATAACAGAAGAACTAATTGCCCCACAGAGAATCTTTGGCAATCATGCTCACTATCTCAATAGTTGTCCCTCAAAGCTCATAATACTAAGATCAGATTTATCAAAACAAAATATTCTTGATTAAAGGTTCAAACCAGACTCGGTCGTCCCTGGGTGTCATTGAACCACCAACCTTTCGGTTAACAGCCGAACGCGCTAACCGATTGCGCCACAGAGACTCTTTGGGAAACATTCTCACTCTCTTAATAGCTGTTCCGCAAAGCTCACAAAACTAAATACTATCCTCTCAGTATTCCTTTCCTGTTATATCAGGTTTCTTAAATTAAAATATTGTTCATTACCCGTTTAAAGCAGGCTCTATTGTTCCTGGGTGGGATTGAACCACCAAACTTTTGATTAACTGGCAAACGCTCTAACCGATTGCGGCACTGGGAGCTGCTCAAGTGACCGGTTCGAACACTTACTTTTTAGTTAAAGCGAAAAATTATGGAAAAGAAGCACTGCCTCCTTCCTATTGGATTTCCTCTCTCAAAGTACAGTACCAAAGGTGTTTCTTCCTTATGACCTTTATCTACAAAGGAAGGGAACAGAGGTTTAGAACAGACAAAAAGCACTGTTGTAATCCGGTCAACGCGTGCACGGAGAATGCCTTACACAGGAACATACGAAAGATGCCCAATCTCTTGCTTTGGTAAAGTTCAAAGGTCAAAAACAACCACCGTGTCGAGAATCCCGAACAATATAATTTCGACTTCTGCATTGGTCACTCAACTTTAAGCTATTTGTTGAGAAAATATCTTGTTGAAGGCACAAATGTACATTCTCACAGGGAAGAAGATTTAGGTAAAACAAAGTTTCTCGATTGGTCTAGTCATTGTCCTTTTAAAATTAGTTTATAATCCTAGTTTATAAAACTAGTTTATAATTTGAGTCATCTTTATTAATTTTTATTTTACCTCGCAATTTATTTTTCCAACACATATCAACGAAATACAGTCGAACACTCACAACTATTAGGCATGTATATCTGATTAGAATACGGACCTTCTAGTTCAAAAAGGGTAAACAGCACCCTAACCTTATAAAAAGAATATAAAAAGAAAAAGAAGTAATAATAATAACAATAATAATAATGATGATAAACAGCAAGCAATAAAATAACGACAAAGGCACAGTTCGATATCCCCTACCATACAAGTAACAACGCCTCATGTACCCTAGCTACATAGGAAGGCATACGTGCAACTCATCACGAACATCGAATTCTGTAATACACTAGTATGGAATTGGGTGCGTCCATACAGTAAGTATTCACCACGGTTTCATGGTAAGGATTCAGTTTGGGACAGGCTTTCTACTGCAAGCTCCCACTTGATCACAATAAAGCACATTTACGAGTGATTCTATCCTTTCATCCCATGACAGATTGAGTATCAGTGGACAGAAGTTGGACGTTCATTTCCCGCCAGTGCCGCAAAGCTACGATGGAGGACATGGTATGTTAACTATCATGAACATTTGTTTATAAAAGCACACTTTATATAGACGTAAATCTGAAATTCCCAGAGACATATAAACATTAAGAGAACCCCGTCCGTACGTACAAATCCCTACCACCCGAGACAACAAAGCTTCAAAAAAACCTCATTTTATGAATGTTAAACTGAAATACGCCTAAGACTTGAAAACATTAAGAGCACCCTGTCAAAACCCGTAATCCTTAGTAGAAATATCAAGCAAACGAACTTAAAACAAAGTTAATAACGTTATAAAATGTAAAATACGCGCGGCGCATCTCTATAGGCCAAGCAGGTGGGAGGTACCTCCTCCTTGCTGCCCCGCTCCGCAGCTGTCAAAGTATTGTGACAACGCTTATGGCGCTCGCAATAAGATTTGACAAGTCTCTTGTTTATTCATTCCAAAGCTCACTTCCAGTAAACTACCTGGCTTTGTCGTAAACATGTGTTCTATATTAAAAACACAGAGAACGCTGTTTACAATGTTGACCTCGGTTGTTCCTGTCAACAATACCAGTAATAGCTGAAGATTGAATTCGTCATTTGGATTTGATTTGGTTATCGTTCATTCACAACTAAGAAATGTAGAAGTCAATGTACTCCTGGACACCCACAAACCCTCAGCATGAGATTTGCCAGAGAAAATGGTCCTTTGTTAACCATGGACAGCTGCAAAATTACAAATTCTGACGTAACAGCTGAATCGAGTATTGAGTTTGGAACAATACTGCTGTGTTCGTGTGGTCCTTTGTACAAGAAACCCACAATTTTTTGGATGTAAGCAGGGTGAAATTTTCTGTTGAATAGGAATCTGTTCGGGGCTGGTAAACAAACGCTTTCAAAATGGTCTGTTTTGTGTAGCCATCCCAACAGCTCGTTGGGGTTCAGCATCGATCTGTTGAGCGTGGAAATTAGTATGTATTTACGGTTCTTATGATAACCACAACATTTCCAAACTCTTGACTACAAAACCCAAAGGTTTCAACCGCACATGAGATGAAGGATGACTCATCAGTCTTTGCTGATAATTTCCCGTAACCCTTGAGTCACTCATGGTGAAAAGTACTCCTGCATAACAAGAACACGCCCTATCAAAATCAGAATCCAAAGGACTTGTGGCAGAGTCTGGGTAGTGGCTTGGTGCCAATTAGTTTTCCTTTTTCCTCCTGGTCCATCGTGTTCAAATCATGTTTGTTTTCGTATGTTGCTCTTAGGCACTAAGCGATGTTTCTTTATGTTGAAAAGGTTTGTCCCAGAGACGTGAGTAAAATTGAGGTATATTAGGTTACTAGAGAGTAAAGTTGGCGAGTACTGTCATTGTTGGGGGCTGCTTAGGTGTTCGGTGTTTGGGATGTTACGAAATGTATCGTAGATTGTTAGTCCATTCAGCATGTTTGACGTGTTTAGTTCTTTTCCCGTACTCGCGGAGTATATGTTCTTTGAAACTTGTTCATTGAGGGTCCGTCGGCTCATAAAATCTAAGCCAACTTTGCACTAAGTTGCCTTTTTGTATTCCTTCGAGGAAGAAGGAGGGGGGTGGGGGTGGGGTGAGCAGCAACAGAGAATGTGGTGATACAGTTTTTCCCGGTTAGTAGTCTTGGAATCGAAGTCAATTTACACGAACTAATGTTTCAGTTTGACACAGGTTCGATCTGTGTAGCTAAGAATTGGCGGATAGATGAACAGAGAAACCTAGTAGATACAGTTATTATGTGATGTCATAAAAACTTGTGGTCGTGGTAAAGGATTGTATAATTTCATCGCCTTAGTACTTAGTGTAGCTTGAATCTAGTTTTATATATCAGATTTGATATGAGCTTCGGGTTCACGTACTGTCTATAAGAATGTTATTGCCGAACAATATTTCCGCATCGTATCATTTGTGTTCTTTACCGTGATCTGCTTCTGTTCCACAGGCTCTGAATATCACTCCCATCCATACACACATTTAGAGGAGGAGATATTTGCAGTAGATGGCAGTGTTGAGGAGTATTTCGCATTTGATAGCATTGATCACAGGTAAGAACGAAGGAGCGATCACCCTGTCATAATATTTCTGTAAAAACAAAATAGATTATTAACAAATAGAACATGCCAGATGACAAACCAATTTCAACAGACTGTATTTAATTGCGAATTATGGAACTGTTGCCCCGAATTTTGAATTTTAATGATCATTTTTGTAAAAAGGCCCTTTTGAGGAAGATCAAAATGTGCTTTCGCTCCTCCTACCCCACCCCCACCCCCCTCATCATTTGACAAGTTCCAGTCGCTGGTTGTGAAAAATATCCAATTTGCTTTAACGTGCAAACGTTCAAGATGTTCTTTGCTTTTTCAGTGGGCTATAGGATTAATCAAGATCGCACAGCTCCTCAGGAAATTGTTGTCCTAAACGGTCTTTATGGTTTATGCATATTAACCAACCGTACTGTAAACTGAAGATAGCCGCCTATACAGCTGTAGCCGTGGCTGTAGCATTTCTTTAAGAACTGTCTTAATAGGGAATAAGGAGCCGACAATGAAGGGCAGAGTTGACACTGTGCAAAGCTGAGCTGTGGTTGTACAGACGCAGAAATGGCTTTAAATGTGACTGTGATGATATGGAATGGGTTTCCTCTAGATCAAAGTTTTCTTACAAATAGGAAATGGAAAGGCTTTGATCTGTACAGGTTCCTGGTAAAGGTTCGTTAGTAGACGGAAATGTCAGTTGTGGTACTTCTTTGGAGCGTTCTTTAATAGAAAATATGCAGCCGGCAAAGGAGGGATAAATTGCAACTGTGTAAAGATGTGGTTACAAAAAGCTGAGAGAGCACTGAGAAAGGCTGCTTATCGGGCTAGAAACAAGGAATGGCCATTCTAAAGACTGAATTATTACAAAAATCGCTGGAACGAGGATACTTTTTTCTATAAATCAACCATAGCATTGTAGTGCGGTTGACTACAAGTAGATCTTGAGAGCTGCCGGACATGTATCGGCAGGTCACAGACGGTTAGACGTACCCGTAAAACAAAAACACGCTTTCTTACTGAGATGTTCACAGATTAGGTAGGCGCGCACAGTTTGGATTCTCGTTGGAAATGTTTCTTGTCGAATCATTGCAGAATTTGCGTTGTACTTTTAAGAATTGCAGACAGGCGTTTGAACAATCTTATGTTTCTGTTTTATTTTTTAGTGTTTGTTCCATGTCCTAATTATAGTAACTTAAGCGTGGCTTAGCTTGTCTTAATTTAAAGCAAGTTTAGCTTTAGCAAGCTTCGTTTAGTGTACTTCGACTTAGAGTTTGGTGCAACTTAGTCTTTTAGTTTGGTTTTGTGCCAGTAACGCTTGAAGTCAGCACTTGATCTGTAATAGAAGTGGCGCCCATCCCTATCAAGAAATGTGGTGGTAGTGAGAAAGAGGCGTGAATGTTCCCTTCGGCGTCGTAGACCATTTTCTCCTCCCCATTCTCTATGTACAGTTTAGCTTATTTCGTTTTGTTTAGTTTAGTTTCGTTTAGTTCTTCTGTAATTCTTCACTACACTTCACTTCAGTTTAGTTCAGCTCAGTTTAGTGTAGTCTATTGCAGTGTAGTGTAGATTAGTTTAGTTTAATTCAGCTTCATTTAGTGTATTTTAGTTTAGTTTAGTTTAGTTTAGTTTAGTTTAGTTTAGTTTAGTTTAGTTTAGTTTCGTTTAGTTTAGTTTAGTTTAGTTTAGTTTAGTTTAGTTTAGTTTAGTTTAGTTTAGTTTAGTTTAGTTTAGTTTAGTTCAGTTCAGTTCAGTTCAGTTCAGTTTAGTTTAGTTTAGTTTAGTTTAGTTTAGTTTAATTTAGTTTCGTTTAGTACCAGTAGTTATTAGCATCGGAGAGTTTTAGAAGCTGATTACCAAGTGGTGTACGAGTTGCAAAGGTGTTTAAACTTACTCAGGTTGTAGATTCGCGCGGTTCTTCTAATTGTCTGAAAATGTATATTACCCATAGTCTTCTGTAAGTTCTACATCAAGTCACTAATTCAACGACGTATTTTCCTCCGCCTGGTTTTCATTATTCCTAAATGCCTGCGGTGATAAGTGTGCAATACGTTCTGACAGTGATTTCTTCATCCAATGAACGTCAAGTGATCACTAGGAACTCGGAGTAAAATCGAATTTTGCACTGCTGAGATAATTATTGGTTTAAATCAGAGCAGACGAATTACTATCGAGATGATGATCTCTGACAGTGCATTGCGGTAATTTTTGCGGTAGGTGGTACCTGCATCGGTAGAGTACTTATGCGATTTGAAAGAAATAAAGATGTCAATGCCCCTCCTTGTTTCATGCAGGCAATTTTTCTTACGATTACCTTTTTCTTGAAGCCCAAATCTAGAGAATTAACACCTCAGGAGACGTCGTTTCGTTGCAATGAAAATTTTGATCTTTGTTTAAGAGCCACAGTCATTCTAGACTTCGCAATTGGGTTCAACAAGATTGATCTTAGTAGACACTTGAGAATTAGCTTGTGTACTCTAGGTGTCGATGTCAAGTAACAATAAGGAAATTGGGGGTAAAAATGAAGTAGGTTACCATCCTTTCACTGGTTAATGCGAAAGAAAAATATGTAGGAACCTTTCTTTACAATTTTTCTAATGAGTGTAATTTTCATTAACTGAAGGGAAATCCAAGTATAAGAATTGATTAACGTTTTGTGCCTTCATCGTTTTCATGACTGACCAATTAACTGACTGATCCATCGACCAGCTGGCCATCCGACAGCTAAACGGACAGGCTAGACAAACAGAATCCTTGTCAGACATCCCAAGCTATAACTGCTTGTCTTAGGCAAAGGTGCCATGGCGTGACTACCATGATGTCACTAACAGACTGGAAAGTTTCATTTCGTGCCACTTTTAGTCATTCACACTCATTCACCTACGAGCTTTTCTCATCAACTTGCTGGTAGACAAATTCAATTAGCGAAATTTGGGGTAAAAATGGAGTAAGTTACCATCCTTTCACTGGTTAATGCGAAAGAAAAATATGTAGGAACCTTTCTTTACAACTTTTCTAATGAGTGTAATTTTCATTAACTGAAGGGAAATCCAAGTTTAAGAATTAATTAACGTTATGTGCCTTCATCGTTTTTATGACTGATCAATTAACTGACCGATTCGTCGACCGGCTGGCCATTCGACAGCTAAACGGACAGGCTAGACAAACAGAACCCTTGTCCGACACCCCAAGCTACAACTGCTTGTCTTAGGCAAAGGTGCCATGGCGTGACTACCATGATGTCACTAACAGACTGGAAAGTTTCATTTCGTGCCACTTTTAGTCATTCACACTCATTCACCTACGAGCTTTTCTCATCAACTTGCTGGTAGACAAATTCAATTAGCGAAATTTGGGGTAAAAATGGAGTAAGTTACCATCCTTTCACTGGTTAATGCGAAAGAAAAATATGTAGGAACCTTTCTTTACAACTTTTCTAATGAGTGTAATTTTCATTAACTGAAGGGAAATCCAAGTTTAAGAATTAATTAACGTTATGTGCCTTCATCGTTTTTATGACTGATCAATTAACTGACCGATTCGTCGACCGGCTGGCCATTCGACAGCTAAACGGACAGGCTAGACAAACAGAACCCTTGTCCGACACCCCAAGCTACAACTGCTTGTCTTAGGCAAAGGTGCCATGGCGTGACTACCATGATGTCACTAACAGACTGGAAAGTTTCATTTCATGTCACTTTTAGTCATTCACACGCATTCACCCACGAGCTTTTCTCGTCAACTTGCAGGTAGACAAACTCAATCAGCGTTACGAATTACTTTGACTTAATGTGCCCCATGCTCCCTCCCTTTGCAGTTCAGGTTTTGTCCACCATAATTATAATCATATGCAAACATATTAGTGTACCATTGTAGATATGCATCTTATCTTATCCGTTTTGTTAGCAAAAAGAGGTAGAGGAGAGGACGTGTCTCTCTTAACAATCATTGTAACTTCAGCACCTGGGTTTAGTTTTTCATGAGATACATTTGACCAGATAAAGTGTGATATCAATTTAAAAACGAGCAAAGGGTTCTTTGATAATGTTTCTAAGTAATCACATCATAGTTTTATTTGTACAAAACAGAAAAAGGTAATCAACTATCAGATAAAAACAAATCTCTGCAAAATCCCGTGTCTTGCGCCCATCTTGATTTCCACAATGTCTACATGCTTCTTAAGCACTGGCTATCAAATTTTTATCACAGAATAACGAGTGAATACGTAACCATAGGTCACGTGTCACAAACGTGGCGAATTGTCAAATTCAGGAAAAACAGAGGTTTTTGTACATGTTCCCATAGGGTGCCACAGGCTGCCGTGAGCATTTATTGGTTATAATAGTGAATGTGACGCATTTTTGGATGCTGCTCTGTATGATGACAGTCCTTTCCCAACTCTTTTCTAGTGACAGAAGTGACTCAAGACAAGAGAAGCGCGCCAGTAGGTGTCAGAGGCACCCTGGATACCCCCCGGTTACCCCAAGTGCTTTTTTCCGTGACACAGTGCTCTCAAAGGTCTTTGATCTGCTGTGGCTTGAGGTAAGCATACTAAATATTAATGCATTTGAGTTTCTCTTCTCGTGCAAGCTTGATAGTGGCGATAGAAATAGATGTATGCAAGCAGTAAATATGGAATTGAAACACATTATTTGGGCGCACCTTGGACTTTTGATATGTGTTGCATCATTTAATATTTTTTTTTAATTTAAAATATAAAATAGGTATGAAGCTTTTGTCGCTATCCTGATTCCAGGAATGCTTATGATTCTGGACGTAATTGATTTAAGCTACCACTATTTCTTTATTACGACATGTAGAATCATAGTTTGCAAGAGGGTTTGGACCCCAATTAGGAAAATCACCCCCCCTCCCCACCTACAAAGACAACCCCCACCTAGAACTCTAAAGGCCAACCTCCACCTGAAGGAAATTTTTGGGGCATAAATTTCCAAAAGTTCAAATCGCCGCTTCCCACCAATAATGTAAATAGAAATGGAACACTAATTTAGAGTTCTTCCATTGAAACATTTCATCACTTGAAAGGTTACACAATGCCACTTCCTTGAAAAAAAACACCCAAACGCCCACGTTCTGAAGGGAAAAACTTTTCTTAAGTTAGGCGAACCAGAATCGCTAATACAATTTTTAATTTGAAGTGGATACCACCGTGTACAAATTTAAATTTAGACTGGTTTACAACCCCACCTGCAAATATCAACCCCCACCAGCAAATATCAACCCCCACCTTAGAGGGTAACCCCCACCTGTAAATAGGATTCTTGTCAACCCCTACCTACACAAAATGTTGGGGAAATGCTTGACCCCTCCCCATCTGCCTGGGAGGGTGCGAACTATGAGAATGCCCACTACCCAAATTTTTGAATGCAACAGGTTGAAAAAGCACCAACTTAACGGGTAACGAGAGTTCAGCCGAGTTGCAAAGTAAGAAAGTAAGTAAGTAAGTAAGTTCTCGTCAAAAAACGAAGTAAAAAGTTTACCAGTTAAGTTCAAGAATAATTTTGCTTTTTTAAGTGTGAATACGTAAATTTAATTTGTTATATTTTGCCCTTCAGCTTGTCGCAACTTTACGGAACTTGTTGAAGACTATCATTGAGAAATGCGGGAAAGGTGAGAAATTCGTTTTACGGATTCCAATCCGATTTTTAAGTGCTTGTGTTGATCATTCGATGTGAAGTTGCCATTTACGGAGTAGATTAACCACTCATTCTGCTCGGGGGGGGGGGGGGGCTTCTAGGGGACCCCCTCCTATAAATTCATCGCAATAGCTTTCTAATTTCACTCCATACGATTGCTGTGATCAGTGTATGGCGAAAACGTTTACCAAAATGTATCCGTTACTCAACGCAGTTTCCGTTTCTACTTTACTTGTGGCATAAAGTCACGGCAGAAGCTTTATTACAACAAAGGCACTCTCACTTTTCCAGAAACCAAGTATCGCATTCTGTCATGCCTCACGAAACATAATGAAACTTTGATCATGCAGTAAATAGATCATATAATGGTTATCTGTTATATATCTTATTATCGTATATATGTGGCTATGTTTTCTCACAATGAAAATTTTAATGTATAATACCAGGCTGCAAAATTTCCAAACATGATACAAAAAGAGTTGTGAATATTGTAAGTTGTGCATAGAAGGTGTAGCAACCGCTAATAAATAATACCCCGTTATGTCCAAAGATGGAGGTAAGGAGGCAGTAACCTCGTTATATTTTAACCATTCCTACCTCAAATATATTCCGTTCTCAGGTACAAGAAAGAAAATATGATGCATCGGTTTTCGTGCCTAATTAGAGATGACACACTTTGGTAAGACAAGAAGAGGCAAAATCAAACTAGTGAAGTGGAGCCCTTCTATGCAAAGCACCATCGGTTCCACGTAAGTCTGCTTTGAAGAGACTATATTGTAGAAATGATCACAAATACCTTAATGTATTTTAGCGTCATAAAACGCCATTTGCATGTAAATGTATAGTTTTAGCCAATAAGTGAGGGGCATAGCACCATATCCTCGTTGCTGCGTGGTTGGATTAAAATGAAATATATTTGTTGTTCTAGTGGGCAATGAGATATTTGATGAATTATTTCAGGATGCAAGACAGGAGCCTATAGGATCAAAGACTTTCTAATTTTTAGCCACAACTGTAAGACGGAACTCTTAGCTATAAAACGTTTATGAAGTATGCAGTGTGCTTGAGCAGTAGGAACCGGAGCGTTAAATGAGCTATCGACGAGAGTTAAATATGTATGCAGGAGTTTCAGTCACAAAGCTAGGCAGCACAAGACCCTTCCTCACAAATTAAAACACGCCTTATTACTAATAGATTGAGACGGAAATACAGGCCAACAAAATATTAGCGAAGACAAAACTTTCACAAAGACCATTAGCGAAATAGAAAATATGTCATCATCAGGTATCGAACCCGGGACCCGGCGGCGTGCGCTCTACCAACTGAGCAAGGTGACCTGCAATGTTAACATACCCGGAAATATTTCTCTAGTCATCCACCGGTGGACATCGATATGCAGCTTAACGCAATTGGAAACCAGCCTCTCTGCGCCATGTGACTTGACCAAGGAAGGACTGGCCTCCAGCCCGTCTATCTGCCCAAACCCCATTGAAGTTAGAAAGTATCATAGAGAAGAGAGGATTTGAAATGTCAGATTTAAGAAAAGAACAAAAGAGAAATATTGATGTTTCCCTTTATATATATATATGTTCTTTTCAAAACTAACATTTCAAATCCTCTCTCCTCGCTGATACAAAACTTTTTCAGTTGAAATGCAAATAGTGGGCACATATGAAGGCTGGACATTGGCGCGTTCCCACTGCAATACTTCAACTGCTGATATGGACGACTGTGAGTATGTGAAAATGAAAAGCCTTTGTAGATGGATGGATTTCTGTTAGTTTTTTAATCTTCTTTTACAATTAAAAACAAGAAAATTTCGGCGTTATGCGTCAGATTATAGGTTTTCGTTTACCTCGAAGGATCAATTGTATCTTCTTCTGGTGTGCGATAGCACTTAAGATTAAAACAAACACGAAACACACACAATATTGTCAACAAACTCGTAATGTTTTAATGAAAAAAAAGTTCATATTTAAAACATCCATAAGGAGTTCCTTTAGGCTCTAGAAAGGTAATAGGTAACACTAGAAAACTTTTCACTTTGATAAAATTTTATTGGAAGCATCAGTTGAACTTTTTCCTGTTTATCAAGTTAGAGTTCATGCAGAGACAGACAGAAGTCTTTGGTCTCTTGCACAAAGTAATGAAATAGCATCATAAAGTGTCATATGTCTTTTCAACGTTTGGAAGTATATCCCTCTTAATATGATGAAATTTTTAATATTTCTCCTTTCGAAAATACTATACTGAAAATACAAAATATTTAAAGCTTTTGTTTCTCAATGTCAGGAAAGTGCACTCTCACATAAAAAGCTGTCAGTGTACAACATTGGAAGAGAACACTTGATAAAGGTTTCAAAGAATTAAATCAATTCCTTCCGTATCTTTCTAAGTGTTCCGTATCAAACTTGCTTGAGGCGGCGTTGTCTTTCGAATGCAATGATTCACACTTCTGACAATAACATCAGAAAATATTACAGAATAATTAGCAAGAAATAAAATGCAAATCTCCAATTTGTTAATACATGAATAAGCTTTTAAAAGGTGCTAAATTAAAGAGCATTCCTAGTGGTTTTTATATGATAACGTAAAAAGGTGTTAACACTACAGTTTTTAATTCTTTTTGTAGTCGAAAGTGTACTCTAAGCTCAACAACATCTGTTACTTGTTGTTAGAACTCAAGATGTAACACCTCTTTACATAATTAACGCTTTATATATCCTTTCCTTCCACACAATTAACCCCAAGTGACAGTGTAACAGTTTGTATTATCATGTTTCTATTCCTTCATCTGGCTAATAATCCAAAAGTTTTAACACTTCCTTCTAATTAGAATCGTCCAGGTGATGACATGTGTAGTACAGTTAAATCTGTATCAGAAACCTAGACACAGATCGACGAACGGAATCGTGTTATTTCTGAAACTTAAATTTCAGGAAATCGACTGCAAAACCATTTCAGTATTAGTGGGCAAAAGAAAAGGATTTGCACATATTGGAGAATCAATCAAAACATTTTCCTACCATAGTTCATGAAAATATGCGTAAGATTAAATTAGTTTTGAAAGAAACACTAGAGAAATCGAAAATATGTTACCACCGGGGATAGAACCCGTGACCCACACTTTCGCGGCGTGGGCTCTACCAACTGTGCTAGGTGACCTCCGATGTTAACACACACTATTTCTCTAGTCGCCACATTATCTTCCCATCATCCACCGGTGGACATCGACATCCAGCTCAACGCAATTGGAAACCAGCCTCTTAGCGCCATGAGACTTGACCAAGAGAGGACTGGCCTCCAGCCCGTCTATCTGCCCAAAGCCCATTGACGTTAGAAAGTATCATGGAGAAGAGAGGATTTGAAATGTCAGTTTTGTAAAAGAACACAAGAGAAATGTGGATATTTCCCTTGGTATATATATGTTCTTTTCAAAACTAACATTTCAAATCCTCTCTTCTCATTAAATTAAATTACGAGATCTATAACTTTCTCTGTAACTAGTGACACCTTTCAATGCAGGAAATAAATGACTAGAAAATGGAGCTATGTCAAAGTGAATTATTTAAATTGTGTAACAGACTTTAAAAACTGTATGAAGGAGGGGAAAGTTCATGAGATGGACATTCAAAATAGATATCAACGAAATATGAAAAAGTCCGTGGCAAAAAAACACGTACAAACAGAATTTATAAAAAGATGTTCAAAAATGAAAAGTTTACGATCTAAACAAAATAATCTATTTATCGATGCGGACAGATTAATGCATATCTCTACACAACCAAGACCAAACTTCCTTGAGTACATTTTCTATTGACGATCATCTAATTGTATCAATATACAGAATCTGAAGGCTCCTGTAGAAGGAACTATCGTTTTTAAACATGATTGTATCACATTGATGAGTTTGTGCCATCACTTACTTTACCGGCTGTTGAAGTGAGCTCAGGTGCTCACGTCCCAAAGATGCCTCTGCAATGACAAAATACTTTATCGTGCTTCCTCTTGTCGACGTAGCTATGCATATGTAGGTCTACCTAGACCATAATGGGTTTCAGTTTTCATAAATACTAAATCTCCATCTGATTGTATTGATTGCTATTGTGGTTTGCTTATCTTAAGTCTACCACAAGAAAACCACTACTGTTACGTAACAATTTGTAATATTGCGCAACAGATACCTTGCGCAACATTTTGCAAGAAGCTAGCATTAATCTGATAGTCTGAATTCTCCACATTTAGTGTGGTTACTCCACAACAAGGAAATCGGTTGAATAAGTTCAAAGAGAGATTTTGAGCAGTTTTAGTCACACTAGAATGACCCACAGTAGAGAAAGTACCACAATCATCAACATAGGCTTCGACGCCAGCAGTTGAAACGATGTCTAATGTGTTGCTAAGCGCTGTTAGTACAAAAAATTGCTTTTTTTCAGATTCGCAATTCAATACAGGTTGTTAATGCCAAAGATTAGTGTTGAGTAAAGGCTTTTCTGGTACTAGCGGAAGTTTTGATAGGTGGCCTGAGAATACAGATATATGTACGCTAAACCTGTTGCCAGGCAACACACAGCAAGAAAGGTCTTTCAAGAACGAACGGGTAGCTGAAGAAGGACCCCATTTTTTTAAAATGAAAATGAAGGAAAGCATTTGTGATCACGTGATTTTTTATAACTCTCTTCTATCTCGTTTTGGTGGCTTGAATTTTTGGCTGCCATCAATCCATCACTGGCAAAGAACTATGAGATGAATAATAATAACATGAAGTTTAATTTAGAAACGGTAAATGCGGAGATGTAAAATGGTTTCAAACAAAATTTTTTACATTTATAACGAAATGTTAAATTGTCTATCAATAATTGACACAAGGAAACTATGTCATAAGGCACACACTCTTACGTAATAGCACGTGTCGACTAAGTAAGCAAACTGTCACACGAGACTCTAAGTAAGTGGACACCTATTACTTACGAGGTTTGCATATATTGCAAAAGACACCATTGAAATTATCTTTCAGCAAGCTATACCTTTGTGTAACTTAATAATCTACTTGTTGTCATAATCCATCAACCTCTCAAGCAGATTCAAGTAAACAGGTCAACCTGCCTCGCGATATTTTCATACGCAATTATAACCTTTCTTAACAACCTGTTTTAAAAGTGACCATGTTCAAATAAACTCTAAGCAAGAGTAGTTATATGTGTAAATAGGTTTTACAAAATTGCTATTTTCCTTTGGTAAACAAGTTCTATGGTTTCACAAATCTTTTAAATGTACAGACATTTGAGGTTTGCTGGTAATTTTTATAAATGGTTATAGACATCAAACGAGATAAGTTTGTTCTGTTTTTTTGCTGATTCTTATTGTGGTAAGCCAATCTGGCAGCTTTAGTTAAGATTTAATTGTAATTATCATCTGCTTATCCCTCTAATGATTTCTGTTGCTAGCCTCTCTTACGTATCTTATCTGATGTCTTTAACTACCTCTGACTACAAATCGTGCAGCCATTATGTTTTTCTGAATTCTACGTTATATTAGGCCTTGGCCTCCAAATTCGCGAAGACAATACAACTTGGCTAGAAGCCATAAGACAATGCCCTACAATCTGGGCTCTTCTTGCCCATACCAAGGTGACCATCTGTAATCTGTAAGTCTGGTGTGCACTTTTACACTTTAAATATTAGTCTTACTCGCAACTTCAACCAAGTTATCTTCCTTTGAATATGGACCATGTACACTTGACTGAATGTTTTCCTTAGTTCCAGAACTTTAGCTTGTGGATACCGTCCCCTAAATTTATCCCTTCAACATCAATCACCCAGCTGCTATCATGAAGACAGAGGCGTAAATATTGCCTGTTTGAAGATCTGTAAACTTAAATAAGTAAATGAAAATTGTGAAGTTCAACCTAGACAAAAAACTGCTTGAATTTCAGAGTTTATCACTTCAAGATTAAAATCTTCGTGGTGTTGTGGTGTCCATGACTTCTCCCAACCGCGCTTCTTACTTTATCAGGGTATATCATGAAATGTGTATTTCATTTACTACTAAAGAAAGAACGTTCTAAGTTAATTACACATAATCGAACCAAACCATAATTGCGTCTGACCTCTTCTACGCAAGTTGCTATAAACATGCGTTTACTATGTTATCCTCCACCTTACTTTTCCAAAGAAAAGCGGCAATTACATGGATTCAAAGATACTATCTTTATCTTGTGCATCGAGGTTGTCGTCTCTCAGAGACAGATACAAACATTTGGTCCATAGAAAACTACTTTGTGTTTGTGTTAAAACAGGAAGTAGATTTTCAGGCTTTTCATCTGGAAAGATCTTGTAACATCTACTTTTTGTTTGCCTGGTCTGTTCCTTCTGCTGTATTTTCAATTTGGAAAATTGTGATCAACATTTCATATACCATCATACGTATATATCGAAGTAGTTGCAATTTAAACTTGGAGGCATAAGGTCTGTAGGGGATTGCTACCACCCTCGCTTCCTCAGCCTTGTGTAGATTA
>JAAAKM020006971.1:60191139-60212861 GCA_010016025.2 Alatinidae sp. Z8VKAUB7J3 | reverse complement strand
ATAAAAGATTGGATAATACTTTTTCTGTATTAATTTAAGGCTCATCTCGTTTTACTCTATTTCTAGGGCACAGCAGAATGTCATCAGCTAGTGGCCAAATCGGAACTCGACAGCCTCACACTCCACTTTGACGAAGTTTTCTCTGCCGACTGAGTAATTTTGCAACCACTTTAATTACGTTAACTACTTTTAACAATAGTATACATTAATATTATATTTAGAACGAGAAATGCACATCAGCTAGTAGTATTACATAAATGATGTTTGATTAACTATTTTGGCTCCTGCTTTGCCAAAATGTTTAAGAAAAGGAATTACACAATCAGTGTCTTTCATTAAGATTCATATTACCTTTTGGCTGATGTCAGGACAATTAAATTGCTTTAAAATTGAAAGGAGAGAGCAAAAAATATAACCATTGGGCATTATCTTTAGAGATGAGTTCTGATAACACTCCAAGTTTTAAATCCTTGATAGCGTCCAGTTTTACCAAAGTTTCGAATACAATAGAAATAAAACCACAAAGCACAGAACTGTGTATTGCCGTTGTCAGGAAATACCTAATTTAAACCTTGCTGACGTATTAAGTGGTAATTTATGAAGTTCGTGATTATGTGACAGCGATCTTAATGGACAGCAGTGCGATCGGTTTGTTTGTATCGCTGAAAATATCTCTATGCGGGCAAATTAATCAGTTGTGGAAGTCATATTTTCAGGCAAGCTGCGTTGCTTCAGAAGCAATACAACTAGGCTGGAGTACGTAAACAGTTTTAGTACAATATTTCTTCTGGATTGCAAATTAAATAATAAAATATAGTTTTGCAATCAAATGATGATCGTGATGAATGGTACCACACTAGATACCAGTGAAAAGGAGCGATGCTATCGACTGATGTCGGTTGTACCTGCAATCTTATTGTCGACATTTATACTTTTTGGACATGGAGCATTGGCAGTGATCATGTATAAGAAAGGACTCTATCGCTATCCTCAAGGTCGCATACTGGCTAGTCTTGCATTATCGGACCTTATGATTACACTCACAAGCTACACAATTTTAACAACAGGGTTATTAGTTTATGAATCAAGCAAGGAATGTAGAGTTCTTAGATACTGCATGTCATTTATGTTGCCATTCTTGGTGTTAAGTACCTCCTTTAACATTCTGGCTTTGGCAATCGAGCGTTATGTGCACTGTGTCCATTCGCTCTTATACTATGCATACATATTTGACCGAGTCAACTGGATTCTTGGACTGGTTTGGATTTTATCATTTGTAGCTAGTGGACTACCTCTGATTTGTATTCCTACGGACTATAATAACTACAGAATATCGTCAACGTCGGTGACAACAGCCTGCATTTTTCTAACAAGCGCAGTCCTAATAGTAACTCAAGTGCGATTGTACCTATTGGCAAGATCAAAAATTAACGCGGAAATGCGTGTAACAGCTGGAATTGGGGATGTTAGGATAAAGCGTTTCTTGTACCGACGGAAGAGAATGAAGCTTGCTGCAACTGCATCTGTTCTTGCCATCTTCTACGTAATATGTTTCGTGCCTTACGCGGTTACAAGACTTCTCCAATTAAGTATGTGCTCCGGTGCATGCGCCACTGCAAAAACTGTTTTCGGAAATATGGCGATTATTAATGCGCTTTTAAATCCGATCATTTATGGCATGACAATTAGTGAAGTCAGACAATTCTTCAGGATGTTCCGCAATAGAAATTCTGTCATTCCTTTAACGAACTCCTCTTTCGAATATTCTAGAGATGCAGTGAGAGCATTTGGAGGACAAGAGACCGTTTTGACAACGGTAGGATAAAAAAATATAGGCATTTATGATAATTGTATGGATGGTATCAACGTGTGTACTTTCGGTATATACATCGAATGGAAATAGGATATAAGAAATAAAAATTAAAGAAACTGACTTATTAAAGTCGTATTGGATATGGTTTTTTCTCTTATTTACATTACAATGGAGATAATGAGGCAATCGTTAGTTATTTTTGTGCAACTAGTCCAAACATGGAAGGTATTAGATCTATCAAGATTTCTAGTTATTTAATACGTCTAGTAATACATAGCACAAAGTGCAATTTAACATATTTTGTCACAAAATAAAACTTTAAATCTTAAAAACTCTTACAAGATAATTCAAGGCAACAATAATTTTTTATTCAATGCAACCGCCTGCGTTTTTTGCAGTGTATCTGCACAGCTCTCTCGCATGTCGAAAATAAAACGTTAAAATGAAAATACTTTTAATCATAACATAGTCTCGAATCCAATTGAGTGTAAGTCTTTATGCGCCTCCATAAAAAGCATTCAACCATTGCAGATCGGAAAAAACTCTGAATTCTATGCTCGTCGTTAGGTCTAAAAGAATACTATATGCATGTATCTGTGCCTTGCCTTAAGAACTATTTGAAACATCATTTGAATCTGTATTTATTGGTGTTCGAACTTAATATCATAAAGCAACAATAGATTAAAAGATAATCTATCATGTCTCTATATTATAATATAGACAAACTTACAAATATAAACATTTTTTAAAGATAATATCAAAACTTTAAAGTAAAAAATATATTTATAAGCGAAGGAAGACGTCGGAATTTTATTTGTATTGTGTATTGGGCGTATAAAAGTTATGTTTATTATTATAAAAGCTTGATGATTTTAAAGTTATTATATATACATATATATAAATCTAAAAGTATATACATTTTCAATTTCGTTTCGATATTATTTTATAAAAATATATAAATAAGCATAATACATACATATATATAAATATGCAAATATATATGCAAGTAAACATTATGTATTTTTGGTATGTTAACTGTTATTTTTATGCTTCATTGAATTAACTCCATGTCTTTTCTGTCACTGTCTACAAATGCAGGTATTTCCAAGTGTAATTCTGTATTTCAACTAATTTTCCTGTGCCACCTCCACCATATCCACCTCCTTCTAGCCCATCAACACCTTCTCCTTTAAGAACAAATCCTGCTCCACAATCACCAGTAGTCCCTGCCCCTCCCGTAAGACAACCGCCTTCTTCGTCTCCTGTACCCTTAGTACCCCAAGTGTCTCATCCCCCTCCTGCTCCGCCCTATTCCTCTTCTTCCATAGCTTCTTCATATGACGTCACTGTTGGAGAGTCTCGGGCAATGATGGCACAGCAGAAGCCAGGCGAGGCTGCAGAAGAGTCCAAAGAATCACCTTTATTGTCCACTAAGATTACCAGTGATTCTTTAAGTTTAATTACCAAGTCAGGGGAACATACAATCTCAACCAAGCAGGGTGACGAACATAATACGAAGGAAGACCCAGCTCTAGCTTCTTCCATTTTTGCCATCCTCTCACCCATGCTTGCAAACAGTGGTGTTGGCGGAACATCAAATGACCCATTTGATAAAACAACGAAGGACACGAAAATCAAATCGGTTTCACTTTCTCCAGAGGCATGTACAGAGGTTAAGAAAATAAGCCCCAAGGCGTCATGTACAATTCCCATTTTATCATACTCTGCAGCAGCTAAAAAGGGTGATATTACCGCAAAGAGAACATGGGTTGCAAAACGGCCACCTGAAGGGCGCATTAATATCACAAATGGTCATGAAATAATTAGCACTTTTGAAGTCCCAATAAACTTAAAGACGCAATCTGGTGAATTTTCCGGGAAGATTTTTATCGGCACCGAGAGCGCAAAAAGCGAAAATAAAAAGCCAGATAATCATCCCTGGACTCCAGTCATTAGTTCCATGTACAAACCAGTGGTAACTGGTAGCAGCAGTGGCACACCGGTAACTAGTAGCAGCAGTGGCACACCGGCAACTGGTAGCAGCAATGGCACACCAGTAACTGGTAACAGGCAACATGGACCACATGATAAATACCTAGGTAAGTAAATGCACATGTTCCGCATTGCAATGCAGGTTTAGTAATGCAATCATAAGACCCAAACATTTAATGTCTACATTCTTAAGTTATGATAAATGTCTTTCTTATTTTTAATCATTTATTTTATCTATACGCTATTAAACCGGAAACGCTTATGATTAAGTTAACCTTTAGCTATAAATCGTAGAGAGAATTCTCTTATAGGTGAGAACCCTAAATCTGTAAGCGCCTCACAGAAAATACTGTGCTGAGCATGTCGTTGGCACCACGTAACCAAGGCCGCTCTACCTTATGGTTTAGTAGCGTATTGTGTTATTGATCTGTCTATCTATGTACATTTTTCACTTGATGATTTATTCATTTATTTTTCATTGAGTTTTTATTTGTTTACTTATTATTCTATTTATTAAGAACTAAGAACATCCCCTCCCTAGTCCTCGCAGATGTCATTATTTAGAAGTATTGGCATCTCTGAAATCTCTGGTATCTCTGGTAACTCTGGTAACTCAGGTAACTCTGGTATCTCTGGCATCTTTGGTATCTCTGGCATCTTTGGTATCTCTTGCATCTTTGGTATCTTTGGCATCTCTGGTATCTCTGGTATCTCTGGTATCTCTGGCATCTTTGGTATCTCTGGCATGTCTGGCATTTCTATACACTATTTTAAAATTAAAGTACCATAGTTGCCACAGTGTTGAAACCACTTCTTCAGGGCCTCTATTTCACATTTTAAAATATAACTACTAGTATCACCTTGAGGACAGAGTATTTATTCAAAGCCGCCGCCCCTTTTTCAAATACAGTCAGCCCATGTAAACTGTCTTTCTTCGAAACCTTGTGATCCCTCGCGTGTAAGTTAAATCGCCCATGATGATAGGACTAGAAAGTTGCTTCTTATTGGCATCGAATGAAATTTAATTAATGCCATTCCAAGTAGTTATAAATTCGATACAAACATTGTGTTTTTATAATACTCTGTATTGTATACTATGTAATTGTCGTTGTTTTTTACCATCAAGCATCACAAAATGGAGCCGCAAGAAAGCGTAACCCACTCTTCGATGTACCTGCTGGCGATTCGATGGGTAAGTGACGACAATATCAGCAGTAATTTGGGCTGGTTAAGTAGTAACAGAGTTTTGATAGTTGTCGGTGAGTACGGGGTCAGACCATGATGATAGCCAATCAACGTCTTTGAAGTACCGTGAATATGTTTTGTGTAGCTTGCGTTGCAGACCCAAACAAAGCCACATGATGTGTTCAACTATCCTGTGTTTCAAAATGTAATTAGCACAGCTGGCTTTGTTTATTTAGTTGTTTGAACCTGTACAAGTACTTTTAAAAAGTTAATTTTTATTAATCTGTGGTTCATTTGCAAAGCGTGAAATGCTTCACAAATAAAAAGTTATTGTTACGCAAGGTTTTAATTGTGGAGGAGGAGCGTGTTTAGTCTATCTTGAGAATTATCATCTAAGCTTAAGGAAAATCATGCAAAGAGAGAAATACATTTTATGAAATTTAGTAAGATATCATTATTTCCGCAAGTTCACTTCAGCTGAAGACGTTTTTGCTTGAATGAAATCTGCTAAAAGAGTCTGTAATAGACCAAAGACCACAGCCCTCAGCCACTTATGGTGCGCGTCCCTAATAAATGAATATCGTAAACACCAATATTTCTGTGCAGTAGGAAGTTAAAACAGTTTGCTTTCGTTTAATCGACTTCATGACATAGACAACTGAACAATATTTATACGGTATGATAACAAAATGGAAAAGAGTCCTGTGCGTCATTCGGACAAAAACATCTTAGCTTTGTTTTGTTGCCCTAGATTTTCAAAGGTTATCAAGTGGTGTCTTTCTTTGTCCTCTCTTCTTTCTTTTAACTTCTCTTATCTCCTGCTTTAAAAGACTCCCTCATTTTTTTGCTATCACTCATCGCTATCCTTTTCTTATTATGCAGTTTTTTATCCCTACAAGCTTACGAAAACGTAATAAACACCGTCTCCTTTAGTAAGTACTTCCAAGCTCTTTCTTACCATACTGTCTGCTTTTATTTTGTAGCTTTCAGCACCTACCAAATTCTTGGAAACCATGATGTTGTGTTTGAGACTCCAGTTGTACAAAGGGCCACACGACACGTCAAGGACCACAGTCTGTTTTCATCAAGACGTTCAAGGCGCACCAAGACTATACAGAACTTGCTAAGGAGTAAGCTGTTTGGACGTTCGCTGAAGAAGAAGACTGGTACCAAGCGAAAGGACTAGATTCTATAAAGTTGAAAAGTGGCTGGAACAAAAAGGATTTACCCTCAGAATTATCCACTCAATTGATGACCAACGTTTAAAATTGAGACACAAAATGAGATGTATTTTTAGAGTTAGACAACGAGCAGCCTTGAAAGAAGTAACAGGTTCTTACTATAACGGGCTGAGTTACAAGATTTACACTTAGGATATTTTGAGAATTAGAAGATGCACGATGGGATGCCATAATCTTGACACTTTTGACATGCCTTAAGAAAGGTTATTCTGAATCATTAATTAGTAAACAAAAGTCAAGTTTGCAGGCACAAGCGAGATTAAAACTTCTCCATCCTTACGCATTCTAACCATATCAGGTCATTCAACAGACAAGATATATCCTTACTATATTTATCTGATAATATACTCAAAAGACATAGCACAAATCAATAAAGAACAGTTTTTGATTTTCGTTATTTTTGTAAGGAACTGAAAGTTACTAAGAACTTTTGAGACAAGCAGTGTTTTTCATCTGATGATTTTGCATTATAAAAGAGAAAATGGAGTCATGCTCACACGCTAAGGACAGATTTAATGCCAGATAATGCAGGATGTATTTTTACCACACAAACACACGTTGGATGTAATTGTACATGATAAACTTTTCCCTGAAGTAGACAAACGCTCACCATATGTAAGAAGTATGAGCCGACAATTGCAGTTTTGTATCATCATAATTACTATTACCATTATTATCAATATTACTACAATAGCTTTTTAGCATAAATATCACAGCATGGTTGAAAGCTTACTCAGTCATGGAGGGCAACCAAACATCACTTAACGGAGAGTTTAAAGCTTATATATAACTATTTCTCAATTGACGAAACCTTTGCAAGCTCTGATTTAATTTTGATAGGTAATACCACATATTTTATTAATATTACCTACAAGACAGTTTAAAGGCATACACTTACAGTGACAGATCGGTCTTTGAATGTATAAGAATCCTTTGCTGAGAAGACTGAGGCCGAGTTGGTATCCAGACTCCGTGCGTTTATACGTCATCGTTGTCTTTAATGAATCAAAGTATGCACTGGATAATCTTTGTATCACGCATTTATAAAATAGTCACATTTACTTGTAAATAAACATGAATTGGTAAATGTGTGAGTAGTTGGAAATATCTAAACTATTTGTTCTTGATTTGAGTTATTTCTCACCAAATCTTGCGCCTTAACCCTTGTGTATTGCTTGTCAAACCTCATGAAAAGAAGCTCCACATGTCTCAATGATGACTTACAAGCATATCACCTCAATCGCTTACTGACTTGTCCACTGACTGACCCACTAATTCACTTGTTAATCCAATCACTAGCTAATGAACTCAAGTTATCACACTTCTAATCACCAACACACCAACTTTAAATCTCAATTATCTAATCAATTACCCACATAATGAATTCTATATTTATTCAACCAAGAAATCACTCACCCTCTTACCAACCCCTCGCCCACCAATTATCAGAAAACACCCATAAACGCACCCCCCTTTCAATAACTCACTTAAAAACCAATCAAACAAAGATTATCTTCTCACAAAGTAATATGCCACGGAAGACTTCTTTCGTCGCCAAAGAAACAGGCAAAAGTAAATGACTATTTCATCAAAGTTGGAATTAACCTGCTATTTTCCCTTTGCAATGCTATTATGCTAATGTTTTATTTTCCTTTGAGACAAAAAGCTACTGAAATTGTGAAAGACATTTTCTAGCGATTTCCATTCGTTCAGCACGGACTGCAGTCACTAAATAGCGTTTGTTTAATTGCTATAGAAAACACCTCCTCTAGGAACTGTAATGACGTGTACGTAGGGTGGAGCATCGAATTTGAGTTTCCTTTTCTTGGCGTTGGTTATGCCGTGGACAGTTCTATGAGACGTAGACAGGAAGATATTTTTGAGAAGAACATGGCAGTTTCTGACGGGTCATCCTCTATTTTGCTATCTGACAAGGAGACAAGTGAGTTTATGTTTTGATTAGAAATAATAGTTTGTGAATTATATCTTATCACTATGGCCTCACGCATTAAGTCAATTCATATGCAACAGAGAGAAAGAAATAGATCCCAGATAAATGGCACATCTTCCTTGAACAAATCCTATCTGATGAGGTGATTGCAAATGATGTATTTAACTTCGGATATAAGCGCAGATGGTTTACAAAGTGAAACGGCTTTCCTTGTTATAACAAGTTAAATGTCAAGTGATGAATGGACGATAGGCGGTGCTTGATAGACTATCAGATGAAACACGAGCTATCATTTCAGCGAATGCAAAAGTACCAAATCCTGAGCATACCATTTCTACAATGGAAGTTTTGCAAAACCATTGAGGTACGAACACCAAGTGTTATCCAACTCTAAGAATGTAGGTACTAAAATTTCAACATATTTTAAATTGTTCATTAGTCACTACAAGTATTTTTTTAAAAAGTACCTATGAATACCTGTTAATGACATGTATTGTGGACTGTATATTGTGTAAGAAAGTTGTCCATATGTACTCCCTTATTGGAATTAAGATTTTATTTGGCCGTAAGTAAGTGTGGGGATGCCTGGTCAATCATGGGCAATTTCAGTCGATCCTTGGTCAAGTCACATGCCGCAGAGAGGCTGGTCTTGCGTTGAGCTGGATGTCGATGCCCACCAGTGGATGATTGGGATATAATGTGGCGACTAAAGAAATAGAGTATGTTAACATCGGAGGTCACCTAGCTCAGTTGGTAGAGCGCCTGCCGCGAAAGCGTGGTTCACGGGTTTAATCCCCGGTGGTGACATGTTCTCTGTTTCTCTAGAGTTTTTTTCAAAACTCAAATTTCAAATCCTCTCTTCTCGATAATAGTAAAACAGCAAATAACCATTTCCAAATCATTTTAAAAAACAGTTCATTAAGACCAGCGTGCTTTCCTCTGGTTATGTTGCTGCTGGGTTGAAAAAGGTGCGCCTTTTTAGACCATATGTCTTGGATAGGCTACAGTATCTGTGCCATTGGAAACGGATGCTTCCCATGATCCTTGAGGGGCAGTTATATTAAACGATTACAGCCCCTCGTGGCTTTCTTCTGTATCTGGTGGCCCCAATTAAGGGCAGTCGTCCTTGACTCTCCAGCTACCCTTTATTCATTATTTTGATAATCTACTTTATGGTTTTTACTGTCTATTTATGATAATTTCAATATCGAGCCCAATGCTCATTAGGGGTCCTTGAGAGATCAGATTTTCAGATTTGCCATTTAAACCTTCTCTTTAAAAACGTATTGTTGTATCCGCTTTACGCATTAGTGCCAGACCACTTCCGCTTGGCAATCTGTAAGAGGGATGCAAATTTCTAATTACATGCTTTTCGTGACTCACCCTTTTATGAGAAGGTCGTACTAAGATAATACAGAGAATCTTGTAAACGGATTCAATTCTACGATTATGAAGTGTGTTTCATCAGGATCAGTTCTAACGCGGCCATTCCAGACATTATACGTAACTAGTTTGAAGTTACCCGGCAGTATAGGCTATCCGGGAAGCAAAGACCATATTGAACAAGTATTGTTCAAGTTACTCTAGAGTACCTAATAATCGGGGGGCTGAAATAATCGGGGTGATGGTGGTGGAAACTTTCCGAAACTTTCAAAATAAGGGAGAATGATACATGGGGTGGGAATAAGCGTAGAGCATGATTGGCCGTTTTCTGCCCAAAACCCCCAGGTTTATTGCTATGAAAATCACCTTAAACATCGGTTAACTACGACACATCCCGCTTAAGACACCGTAAAATATAAATTACCTTGAAAGACCTCTCGTTCTAGAAAGAAAACGGTAAATTTTTCTTCCATTTGAGCCGATAGATACACATCAATGAACTTTACAGGTCAACTGTTTAAGTTGAAGCCTTACAAAAATACAACTGTCCTTTAGGAGAATCTTTATGCCTTCTTTCGTTCCTAAACTGTTTGTGTCTAAGTGGAACCAATATTTAGAAATGAGAGATTTAGTGCAGGTAAATGCTATTTTACATTTCCGGGTAAAGACTCCGGGCATTTGAGGTGCAAAGTTTCTAAGGTGTATCGAGCGACAATTGGTTAAGTAAACTCAAAAACTCATTAACATCTTTTTATTATTCTACACAAAAAATCAGTGACCTACGGTTCTATGAATTGCAAAAGTCGTAGAATTTAATAATAGGGGGGTTCGAATAAAACTGGGGGGCTGGAAAATTTTATAAAATTAATATTCGGTTGAGGAGGGAGGACGATTATTCGGTACTGTAGAGTAGGTCTCTTCTATATCCTACTAGAGGACAAAAGAAGTGGGTTCGAATCCTTATGACGACATATTTTCTATCGTATCTTTTCAATTTTTATGAAATTATCTGTGAATAAAGTTCGGATCTGGGTAATTTAGTATTCCAATGCCTCAAAGAAAGAATCTTAACAAATATTAATTATTTCTCGCTGATGTTTATAGGTGTCCTTGGTTTTGTATATCTTTATCTTCAGAGCTACGAAACTATATATGTATATATATACTATATCTATAGTATATATATATATACCCACTATATCTATTTCGTAAAGCAAATGCTTATTCTCACTTGTGTATGTTTCCTGTCTATTGATAGGGATGGAGCATTTTACAAGCGCACTCAATTGGGCCCAACTGATTCGCTACTCTAGCATGGTAAGTTTGCACGTTTTGTGTTTTGTTGTTTTTCATTAGACACTATTTCTGCTTTGTTTTTGCTTTGGAAGCGTATGTATGTATGTATGTATGTATGTATGTATGTATGTATGTATGTATGTATGTATGTATGTGTGTATGTATGTGTGTGACAAAGACGCAAAGATCAAACTGTTACAGTAAAGAAGTGGGACGTCACATTTTCAGAAAATTTTAACGCTTTTTGACATGCGGCTTACTCTGGAGTGCCGAATAAACGGGGAGGTTGAATAAACGGGGGGTTATCATCATGGTCTAAAGTTAATAAACGGGGGGTCCAAGTAAACGGGGAGATCTGAACTGCAGTCTCAATGATGTGAAAATTTTAAATAAGGATAACTCCCATGAGGAGAGAAATCGTAGTAATTGACTAACTAGCAACTGTTTCAGGGTCAAATGTTGCATGGGAAGTTATTCAAGCGTATTTAGACACCATTTACATTTTAAGCACCGGAAAAATTCCTTGAAATTAATAAACAAGGGGGTCCTAATAAGAAGCGGGGGAGTTATAAATTTCAAAAGTATTAATAAGTGGGGGGGTGCGATTATTTGGCACTCGAGAGTAACGGGCCTTTCCTGCTAATGAAAGCATCGATATGCCTTCTTCCCTAGCAATCAGCCGAAGTATTAAGGAAGTCAGAATCGGTATGTTGCTACCTCTCAGTGTAGGAATGTAAATTACGAGGTTCAAAGTTTATTGTAACGGGACTCCTTTTGCAATCAGTAAATGTTCTAAGAATCTCTTTCGAATCACATGTGTTAAAGAGGTCCCTGGGTAGTCTGGTCAACAACAAAATTTGCTTCAAGGCTCATTTGTATCAGGCTTATCACAAGTACAAGTGCCCCAATATTTCGTTAGCTTTAGGTATGTGAATGGTTACTTTATACTAAAATTTCTAAAAATCCTGTTTATTGAGCTGAAACTTCTTTTTTCCTTCCTGTTCCAAAGGTTTTGATGTTCAGAAAAGTCCGTTCCCTTAAATGTCTTAAAATGCCCTTGTTATCCAAGGAAAATGTTAGAAATGTTCGGTCGTAGATTTTTGAAGGAATTTTTCCATTGGAAATAAATATCCGAATTTCAAATTTTCGAAATCATTAGGAACACATTTTTTCATAATTAACATGAGCTGCGGTACAACAAATACTAAACTGTCCCTAAAACCGCAATATAAAACTCCAAAGGATTTTTTAATCTTATTAGCAATTGCCTAATCAGGGTATAGCAAGTCCTGGCGAGCCTGCTTGATGGCATGCTTCTCTGCCCGTTAGCCTAAATTGAGGGGCGTTGCCCTTGGACACTCAAGCTGCCCTTTATTTATAAGTTTGGTGGTTTTCTACTTATTTAGGGTAGTTTCAATGTCCGGCCCACTACTCATTAGGGGTCTTTGATTGAAAGACTGCAAGTCCTGGCGATCTTTATCACACCCATCTGTCAATTTAGCTTTGAAATAGAGGCTGTTGCATATCTGATTGTTTAGTATGTGTTAAATAGAAACTAGAAAAGGAGCAAATAACAAGGAAATTAGCACTTGATTTTCTACTGTTTGAAACCAATGATTTCTTAGTAAATTTGGTCTCAGTTAGATTGGCTATATATAAATAAAGTCAATGAAGTTTTGATGGTAAGGGAGCGTTTGTTTACGGCGTTTTTATTGGCTTCATACTGAAACTCAAATATATGACAACGAAACTCACGGATGGACGTTATGTTAAGTGCCCTTCAAGAAGGCACTAGGGAGGACCGGCGACAAGCCATTCCGCCTGCCGGCAAGTTGATTGTTTTCCATAGAATTCCCCTATAAATCCTACTGCATTAAACGGAAATCTTTCACATCTTTAGCAGTGAATGGTTGATCACTCGGGTAGGCCAAACAATATACCCCCTCCAAAAAAAGGTTATATGACAAAATGTTTACAGTAAATTATAGTATTTATGCAAATGAATGGTCCATAGGAGATGAATGTCGCTTTAAATGAACTAAATAACCCAGCTGAACAAAGACAGATTGCACTCAGCCTCTTTAACTGCTCTGTAGACCTCCGAGCTGGTCACAGCTTGTCCCAACCTCAGAACATTCCTGTGGGCTCAATTCCCCTCCCACTATATTCCTTCCCACGGTAATGGACCAACGTAGCATTAAAAGAGAATTTCTCACATACCGAGCAACCAGGGACCACCCTTCATAAGCAATACCTCTCGAAAGGAAGTCGCCAACGCGTACTCTCAACTTGAACAACATTTGAACGTAAACATCAAAGGAGGGTCCCATCCTTTATATGAAAGGGGATCTTTATTTGGGCATTTCTAAAATACATGCAGATATAGTAATGAATAGGACTAACAATCGTGTATTACTTTGCTAAATTTCTTTACTTTATTATTAACCTAACTTTTAAGTGATAACATACATAACATACTCACTACGGAAAGTATGGTCCTAAAACCCTTTGGTGATGTTTCCTCTTCTGTTCAGCCAAACTATACTCAAACAGTCCAAACTTGTGATATTGTCTTTGTTTCGTTTATTAACATTTGTACAAAGAGAGAGACTCAAATTATTGATATCCAATTTGAATAAAGAAACGATATATACAAATGCAAATGTTTAAAAAGTCGTAATAACGGAAACGCCAGGTGGATATCGTAATCTGCTAAAAAGAATTACAGCCAGGCTGATAAATTGAGATGTTCCCCAATCATGTGGATTATTATGTTAGTATCCCAATTATCTTTTATTCTTAAAAGATTTTAGCCTGTGTGTTGTTATATAAGCAGAGTGTTTAAAACACGAATTTATTATTTGTTTCAACAATTGTCTTAAGCATAACTTTAATACCTTAACCACAAACATCTTATTTCTTTCAAAGAAACGGCACTCTTCTCTCTGGGAGGATTCCCACCAACTTTAGAACCTTAGCTATAGTAAATTATAGTATTTTTATACTACGTCACTTAGCCAGACACATCATTTAGCCAGAGCAGGAGTTTGCAACCTTGGGAACAACTGCCAAACGCGGCACCTCAAGACTTCGTCACTTGAATCACGAAATCAAACACAATAAAAACGTTTCAAAAACCCTCTGAAAGGAAAGTGAATGAAATAAAATTACTCATTAAATTTGGCACACTATATTCGAAACGTTGGTGAACCGTGATTAGTAGAATAAAACCACAAGACTACATAAGTACCCAAAATCAGCCCCTCTGGACAAGTCACCCCTTACAGTGATCTATATCTGATAATATAAACGACAATACCTGTCTCTATTTACATTAGGGCAGTTATTGATATTGCCAGAAATTAAAACTGAATAAAATGCCATCCGAGCGAATAGTTTTCTCAAGGTCAGACTATGCGAATTAAAATGCATATGAAAAACGCAACTTATGCGAAAGGGACAGACATTATTTCACAACACACAGATATATTTTGTTACAAAATAGGACAAAAGGTATCAATAAATTAAATTTGTTGCACTCTAACGCCCCAGAGGTATCAGAGATCTTCTAAAGTCTGCACAACTTAGGTTGGCGTTCCCAAAATGTGCAATAAAGAAAGATATTGTTTTGCAAATTCGGAAGTACATGCACGACTTATGTAGTTGGATCATTTTGCATCGTAATTATGTTTTGAGCTGATGGAGTACAGATCATACTCGTCGCCCACCTATTTTACCGCCGAACAATTGTTGTCCGTAGATGTCCATATTTGTCAGTTTCCAGAAATCTGCATGATGAACATTCAATGTAAAAACGCCTGCTCGGTTATGTCCAAATTCAAAAGCCTTTCGTTTTCTTCAGCTGTAGAGTTTACATCCGATTACGAATCAGTCCAGTACCTTTCTTCCTTCTAATCAAATGAATAACATAATGGGCTAAATTACTTACCTACTAACTTATTTATCTATAAACACCAACAGTGGAACTTCGCCCACTCACCATTAAACAGACCTTTACTATCGATCTCTATTTGGGCTAAACATCTTCACCCAATATAGTCTTCAGGTAGAAGAACTGATTAATCCTAGAACACCTTCCATCAAGTTCGTTTGCAGTTGCCCTTTCAGTGCAGCTTGTATTACAGTAGAATAAACCGTTGCGTTGGCTAACTTAATACAGATTTATAGGCAAGTAAACTGGAAACACTCGTTAGGCCGAAATGACCTTAGTTACGAATATTGCTCAAGACACTATTTTCTTAATATCGCTCCCAAATGTATCACGCACGACCCCTCAAGATTTTTGATCGATTAGATGAACTTCCAATTTATTAGGTCGACAGGAAATAACTCTAAATTTGTAAAAAGATTTTCAGCATCCCGTAGAAAATACTGTGATGAGTAAGTTGTTGCCACCACGTAACCATCGTCTTTCTAGCTTGAGGTTTAGTCACGTATAGATCCAAGTAGATCCGATCCGGTATGAACATTCTTGAAAGGGGGGTTGAATTCATTGGATCCGAAACCTTTTATATCCAACCTCGTTGAAACCTATGATACACCAAAAATGTAAAGGAATGTCTCACACTACAGTCTCATTACTGGTAAAATGTACAGATACAGCTAATTTACTAGGGGAATGCCTCGTGGTGTCAATTTACGTTTGACTCATCATTGGTTCAGCGAGGAAATTCAAAGATGTTTTAAAAGAAAACTTAGTAGTGCAGAAAGTTAAAAAGAGCTCTGTTTGCCTTTACGAAATGAATGGGTTCTCGTTGCTCATGCATTTAAAGAACAATGTTCTGACAACTTGATAGATCAGCCACAAATTGTTCATGGAGGAAATTGTAGCAGACTCACGACATAACCTCATACTTTTAACTGCTAAATTTTATCGAGCTTGATAAGAAATAAAGCACAGAAATAGTACGCAAATTATGTTCCAACACGGCCTACGATTTTATTGAAGCCCTAGATAGTTTTGGTAGAATTAAAGAGTAGTACACTTAAAAACAGAGAAGACGAAATTGTTTGAAACAACTTTATGACCATTATAATGTGTAATAGAGAAATCATGTAAGAAGGCTGGCAAGAGCAAGCATTACCAAAATCCTGAATGAGGCCATCCAACGAAGACCCATACGAGTCACTATGTAAACATTGCAAACACAGCGATGCATTATCAAACATGTCCTATGCAATTTGTATTTCAGCAATAAATATTTATCCTGATTTGTATAAATTACAATTTTAAATCAGCTGTATACAGTAGAATTAGATAATGAGTAATCTTTTCCTATCATACTCCATATTTTTTCTCTTTTTGCTCAGTTGCGACGACAAACTGACTGCTTTTTTGGTGGACGAAGACAATTTTGTGTGCGCCAATTTAAACTGGGCGAAAATAGTAGGCCTACTGCGTAAATTTCAACAGGATCAACTTACATCCTTGAAGATTGACTCCAGGTCCCGTTGACAATAATTTCAAGAGGCAAAAATATACTTGTTAGTTTGCAAGTAAATTAAGCAGGAAATAAGAAAAAAAATAATGTTAGATGCCCTGATACAATTTCCGAATGGGCTCTCTGCAAACCGTCCAACAGAGTACTGGAGTATGACGTCATAATTTAATAAATATCAGGTGTTCGTTTGTACTGGTTGCATTGTTCTTGTTGATATAGATAAGCTGTCCAAATTTAACACTAATATCTTGAGGAATTGTCGAGAAGCACCTTTTAAAACTTTGAATCATGCCTATTAAACCCTTCTGATTTGAAGCCTTTCTTTTGAGACTCCTCATAAGAAAGGTATTGTGACGTCATTACGTTAATACCCTGTTGTATGTCTTCGCGTTATCTCTGTTACGAGGGTGATCAGCAATTTCAAACTAGGGGCAAGGGGACAAACGGTTGCTCACAAAGCACACACTTTTTGGAAATTATAGAACTCCTAAAAAGTATAACCGAAGTTATTGTTAATTCTGTCATTGCTTATTATTAAATTAAACCAATGCAAACAGGTACAAAATGTATAATTTGCCAGTGAAAATAGCTATATGTAAGACAGAAAGATTCTAAATATGACGTACGTTTGCGAGATTTTATTAGCTTGAGCATTTTTACGAATTTTGGCTAGCCTAATGATGGCATTATGTCCCAGGCAATGCTAATTAGAACAAAACCTTCTGTCCCACAAAGCTATTTCAGGTTAAGATCAATTTGAATATCGAACTTTCTCAAAAGTGGAGGACATGTTTCCCCAGTCCCCTTGTAGTCACTCCTTAGATATCTGAACAAGAGTCTTGGCAAAGCTTTAAACATCAATGTTAGGTATGTTGTGCATGGTGAGTCATGCAGAGGGGTGCACAGAGCCGCTATATTTTTGTAGATTCAAAAGACGTCTTTTAGCGTGCGTTAACGTCAACACGTGGGCGTAATAACAATGTTGGGTGTAGATATAAATGCAGTTTATCTTGGAGGCGGAAAGGAAGGGCAGAGGTTTTCACAGTTGTTAATTAACAGCGCACTCGAAGCGTTTTGTAATCATTTACTGTACATTGTTGCCATGTTTTGTTGCCCTTTCCCCTAAGTTGTTACTACGTACTATCACTTTAATTTCATGTTTTATTTTACTAATAATTCTTACTATTGATCTACTATTTTATTAAAGTAAAACTAGAAATATATTGATGCTAAAGATAAAAGTGCAATGATAAGCCTGTTACTTCGCCGTGGAAACACCACTGATCTTTAAGAGGCAATGAATCAAACAATAAACATACTCTGTTTGCATGGAACGTTTCAGTGAGTTTATCCAACAAGAACACAAAGGCTTCAGAAGATACACACTCATGGAGGGCGTGGCCGTAGCTACGGGGAAGAGTTCATTTGGGGGTAACGCTCTAGTGCTGTGTCATTTAGCTTTAGACATCTCAGCTGGAATCATGCGAGGATCTGATTACTCTGTGGCTTTGTGTAGCCTTCAAGCTTTTCAAAAACGTCCGGTTGTCTCCTTCAGCTGTCCACGTTGATGTGTTGTAAATTTCCAGGCCTGTATCCCGTATCCATACTAGTTGCATTCTCGCTTTGTATGCTTCCTTCTTGTCTCGTAAAGGCCCATCAGAAATGAGATCAAATATCTGCTTAAAAAGCTTGAGGATCTCTTGTGCATGTCCCCTGGATTGCTCCACTCCATCTCTGGTGCTTTGTACTTGTCGTCCAAGGTGCTCTGTGACAGCAACCATTAACAAAAATGTAGTACTTCTGACACCACGTTGTAGATTGGGTTCAATAGCAAAACTCCTTTTCATCCATTTGTATAACCTATTGACTTCTAATCATGTTGAATTAAGTTAGGCTGAGTTGTATTACAATCTAACGGTAATAGAGGATCATTCTGCCTATATTTGCTTTATTGTGGAACATTCTAGAAGTTTAGAGAATAACATGGAATGTTCAAGAAGGTTAGGGAATGTTATGGAAAACTTAGAATATACAAGCATGTACTGGATCGATCTATTATAAAATATGATCACTATTCTAGAAGGTTCTAGAAGGTTCTGGGATAGTGTAGAATGTTCTGGAATGTTCTGGAAATACGAGGAATAATCTACAAACATCTTATAATATGACAATCACTATGATTAATACTCAGGACAGTATAATCATGATAATATTGATAAAGATATAATAAAAACTCTAATATTTTAGTATTAATATGTTTCTGCCTTCTAGAAATCAGTAATCCAGATAATAACTTCACAGGTATGTTTGTGATGAATAGCAAATGTAAGATAACACGTATTAAACGTCAATAACAAATATTAGCTAGATAATACAAAAGTTACAATCATTTTTGTCGACAGAGTTACCGGCTTCTTTGTTTTGATAAATGCGACAAAAAGAATTTGTTTACAATTTACACCTTTTTCAATAGCGCTAGTGGCAGAAAACGTGTCGCTCTTGTGACCGTTATTTTCTAGGGTCTTCTCGTTTCCTATAAATTCATCAGTGAAATGCCATTGACCGTTTTCGTTGCACCCTCGTCAGAATGGCTCGTGCAAAGAACGAGTTGTTCAAACATTCAAGAGTCATTTATGATAACTAACAAACAAAGAAAGGGATCGAAGCAAAAATTTGTCGACCGCAGATTTGACATTCATTAAGCCTACCAACAATTTGGAGGCGCCAAAATTATCAGAACAATTTCAGAGAAAACACAAACTCCTTTTGTCGGCAAAGTAAAGGATCCCGGCAAGGAAGAACTGCCCTCCGGCCCGTCATCAATCCAAAGCCCATTAAAGTTAGAAAGTATCATCGAGAAGAGAGGATCTGAAATTTTAGTTTTGAGTAGAACACTAGGGAAATAGAAAATATATCACCAACGGGGATGAAACCCGAGCCCAACGCTAAGTTGGCAAATCTCCAGCATTCTCATTGTCATCAGTTGGCAACATGTACAAGGAACAACGGATCAACACTTGCATAAGTAGTAACTCAAAGAGCATGCGTATTTATGAGATTTGTTTATTTCAAAGTAACAATCAATTTGATTTACAGGAGTCTCAAGATCTAATAACACCACAAATGTAATAAGAACATGAAAATCTTACGATCTTCAACAGAATAGCAATAGAACTGTTTATTGGTCAGACAATGTCTTGATGAGATTTGCAATACCTTGCGAAGCCTCCTGGTGTACGTGCCATCTCGTTTGTTTCTAGGCCATATTCTCTCTGGCAATTTATAGGAATACCATTAAGAAAACATTTCAAGCTCAAATCACTAATAATTCATAAATATTGGTACTAAGGTAAGAGTTTTCATATATTATAAACAATCATGTACATCACTTGCAAAGCAATGAAACTGACTGATGTTAGCTTTTGACAACTTGATAATACTACTGTAGATATACATTTAATATGGCAGATAGCAAAGAATGATCTATACTACAGCTGTGTAGCTTGTAAATTTGGTGTTTGTAAAAGATAATGCAAATATTGCTCCCATGCTGAGCAAAAACGTCAAACAAAGGAAATATGTCAATGTGGCTGGTCCACTAAGAAGAACTGATCCTGTAAGTACAATACTTTCGGTCACACAAAATATTGCTTGAGGAAAACTCTGATTTTGAATGTTAAGGCGAGTAGAAACTACTATCTTCACTGAGGTTGATATAAAACAATAACCAACCAGAAATCCAGTACTATACAAAAACATAAACACTACTTGTCCCCTGATGCCCACTCCCTCGGCTATTAGTGCTAATGCTAAGGACGACCACCCTATGAATAAACCAACAAAACCAACCCAAAATAAATCTATAATATCAAGACCAGCTAAAAGCCTCGTACAACTCCAAAAAAGGATAAATGCAGAAATACTCGATACAATACACACATAAGTCAATGATTCTAACTGCATTTCCGAAATTGACGTACATATAACTGGAAGCAACCATAGAGCACTTGTCACGCTTTGAGCGCAAACTACCTGAATACCAAGTAACGCAGAAAAGTCCTTACTCTTAAAGAATTGCCACAGCTCTAAAGTAATGTGACATGGCTGTTTTAAATTTGTTTTGATATCAACTGTATATGCGCCATCTCCAGTCTTTCTTTTCTGTAATGAACAGTTTCCATTTATTTCTTCAACGTCAATTTGTTTTCTTTTTTGCATTGTTTCATCCATACCATGTTCAGCCTTCATCCATATCCAGTCAACTTCATAATAATTGCTTCTATGAAAATCACCTTGGGATGTTTGTTTCCCTCGCCATGAATCCACAATACCGAGTATTGTTATCACAAACAATAGAAAATAGCCATACAATGGTAACATACGTGATATTCTGTTCTTCATGGTATCTTTAAAGAAAGAAGGACTCTCTAAGAAGATATGAAACCCAGATCCAGAGCACAAACCCACCCCAAATGTTGTAAACAAGTCACTAAATTGTTTTGTGATCTTAACAGGCGTCCAGTGTCGGCCCAATTCGCCGTAAGCCAATGGTAGAACAGAATCGATTGCACCAGACAAACACAAACCAACGACTTGCCACACTTGATCTGGTTTTACTACGAGGAAAGAGTTGCCTAGAATTGTTACCACTAAAATCCCCATTTGTATAAACTGAAATCTCAACAGAGTATCTGCAAGTCTACTTACGATCAATGCAAATAGCATACCAGAGACACAACGTATTAGAAGTGGTTTCATTTCATTGAAGGATATACCTGTGTCATGACTTCTTGTAAGAATATATGGCAGATGTTGCAGAATAGTGGAATATTCAAAACCCAAGAAGAAGACGCTGGCAAGAAGAATACACTTCAGTTGACTTCGTTTATTAGAGAACTCATCCATCTTTGCCTTGAGTACTGTCTGATATTAAGAACTCTCTTTCTATTTGCGGTTAAAGGTCAGGATAGCAGTTGTTTTCCATCTTGCCTTACTGGGGTAGTAAAAGGTTTGTTGTGTACCTGTTAAGTCAGGAGAATTCTACAGCTGAGTAAACACAACCATCAATTCTTTGTTCACTGCACGATATTTTTGAATCATAAATAAACTTTTTGAGTAAGGAATTCAGAGATGTATTGTTGCTAAACTGTTAAGTACCATGAAAATCTCAATTACAGACATCACCTTCAGATTGATAAAGCATGGCCTATTTACTCAATGTACCATTAAGTGATATTCATCTCTCCTAGAAATGAATTGCATCCGTCAGGGTTGCACCTATTCTCTTGACCTGTATAAACAACTCTCTTATAATTGCACTACTAGGGTTCTATAATCAAACAACTTTGCTTACATGAATATAAATAGCTTACTAGAGGGCTGGCAAGGAGGATAGATTT
>JAAAKM020006971.1:60167819-60189396 GCA_010016025.2 Alatinidae sp. Z8VKAUB7J3 | reverse complement strand
TCATCATGGGAAGCACCTCGCGTTGTCTCTCAGTTTCGTATTGAAGAAGATCTTCTAGGTTCCCTGTGAAATAAAAGTGGTATGTGATAGTTAATAGGCACAGATCAACAATGACAACACCTTTACCATGACAAGAGGGTCATGACTTGCAAATGTAGTATGTTTTCATATTTCATTCCTATATGCGGCCGACATATCCATTTCTTAGTAATACTCACTCCCAGTCGTTTCTTTCTTTTTCACAAAAAGGCGAAATTGAGATGTTTGAAATGTAAGAGGAAGTCTCAACGTTTTCCGTACTAACTAGCCTGGCAAATAAGCTTGGCAATATCCGTAACACTTTCATCATGTTTAGGAACTGATCAAAAAGTGTGTGCATTTTAAGAGGTTACACCACCAAAGCCAGCCACTATTGCTTCAAAGCAAATGGAGAACGGGGTGTTAAAAACTGCAAAAATTGAATGAACATATTTTTTGAATGATTCCTAATCGTATTTTCTACGCTAGCCCATAGGACGTACAGGGGCTGGGGGGCAATATTTGCCTTACAGTGTAAACATGAAAAGACACAGACTAGACTTGAAAGGTTGGTCTGCGCTACTTTCTCCAAGCAATTTTCAAACCAGTGTCTCTATTTAAAGACCACGTATCTGATCTGCTAACAAGACCTACTAAAAGGTGAGTGACGTTTCTTTTCCCTCTTAGCTCTCTTATTCCTCCCTCGAAGGAAATTCTACAGCTATGGAACAAGGCCTTGCAATCAATGTTTGAAACAAAGGATGAAAGTGTATGCATTTTGTCATTTCGTACATAAGAGTTGCGATCAAGTTGCATCATTTTTTCTTACAGGCTTGCTGTTGATAAAGTCTATTCCTACTCTTTGGTCCTAGTGTATTCAAAAAGTATTTTAGTTGCAAAGAAAAATAGATTTTTGCTATCAGAACAAATTCATACATTTGCATTTTAATATTTCACCCTCGGTTTGGTAATCTCGTTTTCGTTTCTTTTGTTACCACCTATTTTCTGTAGGTCATTAGCTTTTTCTATTGTAACACTTGTGTCTCCTGTATGATAGTTCTCTTTGTGGTTATTAGACTCAGAACTTAATTGAGATTAACGGAGTTCAGACGACTGTTACATTCGATTCTTGTTGCAACTATGCGTCTCAGATATAGCTCTTCAGATATTAGACATTTTTCAGATATTAAAGACGGCCTGTGTGCCTACTGTAACAGGTTTCTCGAATTAGCAAGTTTGGGGGGGTTGTACCTGGTCTGGTCCGTTGCGAAGAGTTCTCTGTACCAGTAGCAATACATATGGTAATAGAGCGGTCAAGGCACGTTTGTCTTTTTTGAAATTCCATTCTGGTTTGGTCCTGGTCTACAAATTTGATCATTGGTATATCAGCTTCGATTTGCTATTTGAATGTCATGCTGTGCCTGCGTTACCATAAATAACTATCTACTACGCAACTTAAATTTTCTCTAAACATCGTATTGTTCAAAATGTGTCCGCATCTGCTTCCACGTTCAGCAAGTTATTTCTGGTGGCGATTCATTTCCCTATCCAGCCCTACTGCGTTCTTTCAATTTAGCGTTTTCCCTTTACAACTGGAAAATAATCTCCAAAATAAAATTAAAGCGAATAGCATCTCTTACCTACATCTTCACCCGTCTGCACCGACGCAGCCAAAGTATTTGCTAGTACCATGGCATCAGCGAATCCAAGATTGACACCCTGTCCTGCTAATGGGTGAACCCGATGAGCAGCATCCCTAAAGGCAAGATATCAATACAAGGTAGAAACGGTAGGATCTGATGGACAAATAATTGTTGATTGATAATTGATAATACAAAACAATAGGGTACTAAAGTGATGACGTCACATAGACCAGTTTTCAAGAAAAACCGCCATTTGTATGTGGACTCGTTTCGTAGCCTACGCTTTTATTCTCCAAAATATATAACGGTAGTACAGCTAGTTTGGATCAAGGTCAAAAACTACTGAACTGGGTTGAAATAATAAGATTTTGATTTCATCCATGAAAACTTTGGGTGGTCGCACGTCCATATGCTTTCAAGACAGTCTATCTATGTCAACAAGAAGAATGCAGTGATTGAAAAGTACTGTCAAACATATCTTTTGATTAAACTGCGACGTTACAATTATTAAAATTTCATTCAATTTGAGAATAAAGGATTTATGAAGCGATGAGTAATTCTCGAAGTATCAGGGATTGTTAAACTATAACTACTATATGGCATATTGTGCACACGAGCTAACTGGCATTACTTCTTAAAACCGAAATTGAGGAATTCTGAAACGAAGTCCACTAGAACCTTGTGGCTGTAAAACAACAACAGGATGCAATGTTTGTTCTTATGAATGTCTGGAATTGGCGGTAGAACTTGACTACCCTTTAGCAAATGCTTTTAAAATACGTTTACGTTGCATGGCTGTTTCCCATGGACTCATTGTTTCCCTAGGCCTTGCACGGACACCTCATGGGATAAATTGGCCAAGCAAACAAAAACTGCAAACCATCACTAATATAAACATACAAGCATGGGTGCTCTTTAAAAACCTGACTGCGTGAAATACTCATAGACACTCTTTGGATCCTAGCCTAATCGATCAGATCTGTAAGGTAGAAGGTGCTGGTCTTAAAAAAGCAGTTAAAGTATTTGCACGCAAACATAACTACCGTCATCACTCCTTGGAAGCCACACTCTAGTTCCCAGTGTACAGCCATGGAATAACTGCACGCAAGTCCAGGACTGAAACGTACTGCGGTGACAACCGTGCATCAATCTTATGTTTATGGTAAGTCAGCAATTTACATACATTTAATAATAAAATTCTAGAGCCCCCTCTTCCCACTAATACCCCTCTTTACAATTGTAAGCCCTCTTGGGTCCTGCAAAGTACAACCCCTGGTCGTCTTAATATCGTAACTAAGAGATAAAGAGGACTTTACAACTTGTCACTATCAATGTGAAATAAAAATGATTAAAAAGCTTTGGCATCTCTAGGACCATGTGTTACTTATATTCTGGTTATTCAGCTGGTGCTCTTTTGCCCCGCACTTTGTCCTTCAACATTAATACAAACATTGTTTCATCAAGGCCCCCGGCAATATTTTTGTCCACAGGCTAGTTCGGGGATTTAGAGGAAAATATGCACAGTGGGCTCCCAAGCGGACATCTGGATTTTTTGCAACTTTTCCAAATGACATTGAGACTTAGATATTTGAAAAGTTTGTTTTCTGTAGTATCAAAAAATGGTCTTATTTGTCTTCTAACTCCAAGTACTTCCAAAGATGTGGCCATCTGAAGTTCAAGAATTCCGGATTCTCACGACTTAACAGATCTGGTGATTTGACCAATCAATAAAATCTAGTATAAAGCTACATTTAGTCCTAAATTGCCCCCAAAAGCCCCTAAACCTCCATGTAAGGCATTAAATAGGCCCACAGATATACAAAATTGAAATAAATGTAAAACATTGGATCATTTGAACAACTTTCCAACATATTCATAGGTTTTTTTGAAAAATTATGATTTGAAATGGCATACTTTCGCTGCTAAAATATGGTCAAATTTGGGTCGGGCTGACATATTTTAAGTAAGAACAACTAAAAAGCCCTGAGATGAATTTTTTCAAGCTTCACAATTTTGAACCAGGAGATGGTAAGCTGTCTAAAACTGTTTGGATGGGAAAATTCACTCTCGGTAAGTAAGTAAGTAAGTAAGTAAGTAAGTAAGTAAGTAAGTAAGTAAGTAAGTAAGTAAGTAAGTAAGTAAGTAAGTGTGTATTATATGTTCACTCTTTGTATCAACATTTACCACAAATACAAATACTTGTGTGTTTCAAGTTGTTGAAATGGTTTATTTTTCTTAACAATAAAGGAAGCTTTTACGGAAACTGCACATAACTTAGGAATATACAGTAAACAAAATGATACACCTTGTAGTACTGTTCCAATTAGACTGGCATTGGTCAAAAAATTTTGATGGAACTACCTTACCTTGTAACAATATTTGTTAAGTTAGGTATAGTAACCGCTGATTGGTTCTGCAGGCTGTTATGCGGTGAGCAAGTTATGTTAAGATGGTGGACGTTGAAATTCTCTGAACACGAGTGAGTTTATTTCCTTTATCTCTGAGCTCTTAACATCATTACATACCTCATCATAGTAATATATAATAATAATATACCTTTCACAAATTGTCGCATGATCAAAATCATTAAAATCAGTGAGGTTGATCTTGAGGTATTTGGTACTTTGAAGTAGAGAGCTCAAGTGTAACACATTATGACAAGATGTTTTCGTCAGTTTTACATGTTAAAATTGCCATCGCCCTACCATACACCACCCCCCTTCCCACCACACACACATACATACACGCTGGCTTAAGTCTTAAACAGAAAAGTGTAAGTAACATACAGTATTTCTTCCAATAAATGCTCCCTCTTGAAAATAGGTGATTGTTAGAAACAGAGCAAACAAGAAGTAACAAATAACTTATACAAGTCTTATTTGCTTTCTATCAACCAATTCTTCCAGGCCTAAATGTAAGCAGGTAACAGTAAACTGTTGGAATTTAAGGACCGGTTACTATCTCATTTTGACCTAGGACAGTATTTAAATGAAGGCTTTTTCATTTGCTGTTTTTAGGTAAGGGTACATAGTTCCTTTTTGCTCGTGACCTTGCGAGTGTACCTTTTTCGACGGTAAAGGTCACCTTAGGTGAGAAACGGTTGTGTACTGTAATATATGCATGATGATTTTTTTAGCTACAATAGGAGTTAGTCTCCTTGATTAAATATGAAGTAAACTTGGCAACAGTATACGTAAAAAAACGTTTTCCAGCTACAAACCTGTTCGTAAATGGTTGAAACTGAAGTATTCACAGCTGGTAGGCTGTCATTTTCTATATATGGTAAAGTAGTAATACGTATCATTATCCAGAACTTACATATATTAGCCGTTGCATGACTATTGTGTTTGACTTGCCACCTGTCCCTAAGACCAGGCAAGTCCACTCCAACAAGTGGCAGACCATCCCATAGCAGCCAATCTGGAGATAGTTGTAGTTACTGCCCTTTTTGTTTTGAGTTTTCCAGTGCAAATTGATCTCAATGCTAGTTGTGATAAAATTCAGAACAACCACTTGTTTTTTCGTGTCATTCAGTGCTTGCGCCGACTTTACATAAGAATAAAAAGAACTATTACTTTTTCTGCTTCAGCTGCTCATCATGATGAATAATTGCATGGATTTTATTAGACTTATCACATTTTATTTTTTGTTTGGTAATAAATACTGCCTTTTAAATATTAAACACTGCCCTCTCTTAAACACTACATCCAACAGTTAGAGTTTGTAACAAACTGGTGGCGTTTATTGAAGGAAATACAGTAGTCTCCTCATAGACAGGTACAAAATCTATATTTTTACTATGATATAAATCTTACCCTGCATTGTTGCTTACAACAGTTAAACCTTTAACTTGGCTGCTCAGTAATCCTGATATAAGATTTTCTGGTATTCCACAAAGCCCAAAACCTGAAATAAAAAATTCAACAATATAAGCTATTCACTGTGTAGAAAACTGAAATATTGAGTTCAAGGCAATAAGGTGTAAAACAAACCTTATCCTTTTCTTAATAATTTATGTATCTATAAAAAAGAAAAGGCTTCAAAGACAAAGCTAATAATGATTTATTTGTCAAAAAGAACTCTTCTAATTTTGGGATATCTATCTACATGTCTTGAATAAAAAATTCCTGTCTGTTAATTCATTTTGAATACATTAGATTGGGCAACAAGTTTAATACTAAAGAGAATTACAAGAATTTTTTAATCATTTGCAAAATTTCTTGTAATTCATTATGCTTATGATGCTGATAGCAAGAATATCCTTCTTACTATTTACAGTGAAACTGAGACACACAAAAAACCTCTGTGACTTTAAAATCGTGGTAAATTGAAAAATATATATTAAATTCCAATTTGTTCAGTGTAGTCACTGCATCAAATATATAACATGTTGAGAGAACATACAATAGCAAAAATTTATGTGGAAAACATTGATCCACTTTTATTTAAGATGCTTTCACTTCATATGAGATGGGTGCCACAACTATATGGCTATAAAGTTAAATTCTTAAGATATCATTTTCACTCTTTATACGATGCAGAAACAATGCATTGTCAAGGTAGCCAGTGACCTTGCCCCTACTCATTAGCACAAGTTAGATATTCCAGACAGAATCTTAGTTATATGATATATTCATCCAAACAGAAATATATCTTGCAATATTTCTGACTGTCCCATATACCAAATAAACTTTTTATTTTCCAAAATACCAAATGCTGGCAAAGTGCCCTTTTTACGGTACCTCTGAAGAGAAGAAAGGGTCACATGCAATATTTGGGAATAGGAAATGTAACATTTAAACTACTCATAGGTAGTAACATCATACTCATCTGGGGGGATGTTATTTACCTTATTCCTTGCTAATACTGAAAAGAAATGGGATCATTACTAGCTGACTCGAGTTGCCTTGCATCAGGTACCTTGGGAATAACTATCTGCCACTGTTGAGTCTGAGTTTTTGCTATGTCTCATGAGTATATTTTAACCCACAATTAGAATGCTTTCATTGAAGAAAATGGTACATTATATACTCTCACTAAAACACTAGCCATTAGGAGCTAAAAGGTATCTCGTTAACTACTACAAGTTATACTTAAAAAAGACCGAGAATATAAAACCACAAACCTCCTACAAGCAACTTTGAGTTATCTGGTATGTCCTGTACCGCTTCCTTTGGATCAGTATAAAATTTTAAATTGAGTGCACTCGATGTGGAGAAGGCCTGTAAACACAAGAAGCAAGTTCAAGTTTGCTAAATCTCTCAATAATAAACACCAAATGGACTCTCAAATGCTTCATTACACTCTCTCAGCTAGCCCACTTTTCTGGGGAGCTTTTATCTACTGCATAATAGTACCAGTACTAAAGACATTACCTTGACCAATAAGCTTGTATACATATATGTATCAAAACAGATGCCTCTCAAAGATTTAAAATTATAGAAAGGATGGGTATCACATCATGCAACGTTTTCAAAGTCAAGTTGTAGCTAAAAATTCTTTGAGATCTGCGATCTTAAACTAAAAGGTGTATTAATTGTCCACCTTTAAATGTTGAAATTCATATTTCTACTAAGCCCCAATCCAGGATCAAATTCTTCTAAGCCTAAGTTTTACCATCAAAGTAACCTCAACAAATATCAGTAAATCACTCACATTTTATGTTTAAACTACAACCTGCATTGCTTGGAACTGCACTAAACGTAACCTGAGTCACATAAACAAACAGATTTTTTTGTTAAGGTCTGTGAGTTAGAGAGCAAGTCATTATCCAGGTTTTGACAGTCATGATATATACTTGCACACGATTTTGAGTATATTGTTGCTTTGTTTACCCTTATGTGAAGGACTGGCAGATGAAAAGATGTCTTTCAATAGCCTGGGCCATAAAGATACAGAAAAGAAACATTATTTACAAAATATATCTATAGGCAAATTTACAATATAAAATTATGGTGACAATCAAGTCAAGCTGATAAAATCAATGGATAGTACCAGCCATCACAAAGTTACAATGGGTGACAAAGAAAAGTGTGTGCCAGGGTAGCACCTCTCATTTCCGACAATTAGGCCCTATATTGGCCTATAGCCTATATAGTATGTATTGCATGTGAAGGTTGTAATTGAAGTTGTATACATTAATTTCTGGCAATGGCACCAGAACAACATTTACAATTATATATTAGTTCTTAGTGTGGAATAAGTACAAAAATCTGTACTCATACTAACTTATCTGAGTAAGGAAATCTTAATTCATTGATTATTGCTCTATACTACTATCGAAGATGCTTGACGTGACATGAAAATTGTAAATATATCCCATTCCTGCAAAGATGCAGACACGTGTACAACGTAGTTTATTTTGTCTGTACCAGTAATTAAGGAATGGCAAGGGGCTTACTGCTCAGACAAAACTTGTAGCTAGAGACTTGGAAATGCAAGAGTGATAGTTTTGCTATCAAGTTGGCTGAAAGAGTGAGATATGACCTACAAAAGCTGCATGAATGTAGATGAAATAAGTAAACCTAAATCTCACCTTAGGGCATCGCCTTAGTAAGGGCTTGAAAGTACGAAAGGCTAAGACTCGTGACATTGTTAGCTGCACTCTTGACAACTGCCTGCAGATCGTGCGTTGCAATGCTACAAGACTCACGATGATGCCAACAGGTTTCGCTGCTTGTTGATCTTTCTTTTAAAATGCTGTTTCTTTGTGTCTTTACCAGTTGGCAAAACACGCGCATATTGAGATCGAGGCAGAAGGGGGCTGGTTTCTGCAGGTAAAAATGCCGTCGGTGTTTTATTGCCGCTTCAGGAGGCGATGTACCGTATACTGTACCGCATTGAAGCATTGATTCTGAGAATTGAAGTCGCTCTGTTCATGGAAACCAATCTCCAGGGATATCTTGAGCCGTAATAGAAAACACTCTTTCCCAGAAAATCTCCGAAATCTTTTACGTCAATGCTTCTCTTATGGCAACTCTGCGACTGCTGTCGAGTTCTGAGAGATAAAGCACAAACGGTACACGGTAAAATCCCCAATGGAAAAAAGCCGCCTAGGCTACAAGAATTTAACAGACCTTGACAAATTATCAAGAACCCGCAACAGGAACTTGTATATAATGTTAAGGTTAGTCATATCAGCAAGCCAACTAGCAAGTATGGAGAACTTCAAAACAAATATGTTGGAATTTTTCCAGAGGGATATTTTCGTAGGTGGAATTTTTGCCATTAGGTATGTCTTTCATTAGGGATTTTTTTCCGTAGAGATTTTCTCCGTAGGGATTTTTTCTTTTGTAAGTTTTACCGAATACCGAACCACAGTATGCTAGCTCAAAACAGGCGCATTTGGCAGAGCATAGTTACTGTTTTATATCAGTGAAGGAAGAGCCTGCGCGTAGTAGTAGTAGTATGATAAAAATTCATTTTCACTGAATGAGATATTACAGACATTCTTCCATACATTTATTCCTCTAATGATATCAAATCGACATAGGCTACTCACATCAGAGTTTTTCTTACTTTCGAAAAAAATTATAAACAATCATATATAAGTCAAGACTATAAAGGGTGGCTCTGGCACCCCTCTCCTCTATCCGGGGGCTAGGGTTGGGTTTGCTAGAAGAGACATAACAAGACCAAATAATTTACGGAAGACATGGCTCCATATACCGCAAGCCTGCTAGCTACCTGTTTGTACGTATAAATACACACGCACGTTAAACAATACATCAATTCCGATTGAAGACAGTATAATGCATCCCTGGGTTGTTGCACTTAGCATACGTTTGCTCCATAAACACGTTGTCAGTGTTCGCAGGATTTTTCAGCTTTCGAACGTCCCTTGTCTACTCCATATTTCTATTGTTATTGCATCTATGCCTGGTGCTTTCCCTTTGGACAAAGGTTTAATTGCACGTGTAAGTTCCTGTAAGTTCCCAAAGTTAGAGTAGACAAAACATGGCTCGCCAACGTAAAATTGGAAACTTGGAAAAAAATCGACCTCTACCATATGCACAATGACGTCATTGTGACGTCACGTTACCAAAATTTTTAACAAAGTTAATAATAAAAGCAAAGGCAGCTGAATTTAAGACACGTATCTGTAGCGACTTTTGCGCTAAGATTTAAGTTTAAAGTGTGGGAAACTCCCTCGATACACGAGTAGGGTTTTCATGCCGTTTAATAAAATATGTGTAGTGTCCATTCATAAAATTATATGGCAAATAATACAGCGGCTGCTGTCCCACCTCCTGCCATCCAGGGCATTTCTACATCCATCGTAAACATTTTAGCTATGTTAGAGTATCGTACACCATGACTCCCAAATAGTCTTTCGCTGCTCTGTTTCTATCTTCGATTCTTCCAGTGGTATAGCAACGGATGTATATTCTTGCGTCAGATCGTTTTGTTGTCGACACTCGAAGGAATTACTTACATAATTCTGTTTTATTGTGTTTATATTTTGCGATTTCCGTCTCCCCCTTACTTCGATCGATTTCCCATGTGAATTTGTTGTAAATCTATCGTCTCTGATATCCTTCTTGACCCTACAGTTTAATAAGAAATCGCCGCGATAGTTAGCAAACTCTTTAAAGACCCAAAGGCGTCTGTTATCCAATGACCACCATTTTCCATCTCTTTTTACAACAGATATCTTAGGTATGCTTTCTGGCTTGATACTTCCCCTTTTTAGATTTTCCAGAGTATCATCTATGAACTTGCCATCCTTGAATTTTCTTCCAATTGAGTCCTGCGTATAAAGGATAGTGGACACTTTTAGACTTACAGCCATAGTAGATATCGAAAGAGAAATATGGATGAAACGTTTGGTTACATCGAATTCTTTATCATTGATGAGGGGACAAATTTGACTTTCCTAGAACTTTCGAGCGTCGCCGCGAAATAGGGGATTTCCTGAAAGGCAGAGAGATTTAAATTACTTATCTAAAAGATTATTATTTTAGATATTCTAACGTTTTTCGACTCATTGCTAGATATGGTAGAGTTTATCATGTCTCGAGACTTTGTTTTTGAAAGCAACGTTTCGCGAAGAAATTTCTACCATCTTTAGGCTCAGTAAATATTCAGACAGAGGCAGATATCTACCACATTAATATTGAATATTGAGTCAAAATTCTTCATTGATGGCGTTACATCAAATTCCATTGACACACAATAGAGACTTTGGTTTCATGAAGCTGCAGTTCTCTACCAGACGATGATATCATTTGAAAGTCAGCAAGTGAACTTTCAGTGTGCTGATCGTAAGTTTTTAATGTGTCATTCATAACCTTTGACGTAATACTCAAAAGTTGCCATACAGTAAGTAATATCTTACTTATCGAAGTCGAACTTACCAAATGAAAGACCATGGAATTTCTGTGTCTATCCAAGTGCCATATGTTCCATCTATCAAAGGTAGTAAGTACGGAAGAGATATTTTTAATCGTTAAATTCATGCAATTGCTGGATAGGCTTCTATTTTGTTCTGACACTCGACTAAACCTAGATAGTATCAAAAGATTAACGGTGTGTGTGTGTGTGGGGGGGGGGGAGCTCAATATGTCGGGGTCGAGTATTAATATCTCTGGTAAAAGATTGTGTAGTTATCAGAATTGTTGTCGCTGTAGTCATCATCATCATGATCCTCATCATCGTCATCGCAGCCATCATCATAATCATGATCATCATAATCGCCATCACTGTCATTATTTTTTCTATCATCACCATTCCCATCTTCATCACCACCACCATCACCACTACCATCATCGTTATCATCATCGTTATCATCATCAATATCATCGTCATCATCGTCATTATCATAATCATCATCATCATCATCACCGCCTCTACCATCATCATCGTTATCATCATCATTATCATCGTCATCATCATCGTCATAATCATGATCATCACCACCACTACCATCATCATCGTTATCATCATCATTATCATCGTCATCATCATCGTCATAATCATCATCACCATCATCATCATCATCACCACCACTACCATCATCATCGTTATCATCATCATCATCATCGTCATAATCATCATCGTCTAATCATCATCACCATCATCATCATCACCACCACTACCATCATCATCGTTATCATCATCATTATCATCGTCATCATCATTGTCATAATCATCGTCATTAGGAAAAGCTTCTACCCGATTTTTGAATGTCTCAAGACCTGTTTTGAGTTCAATCAACTGAGCTTTTTTGAGTTTGGCCACAAGCTCTTTATTTTGAGGATCTTTGGCCCGCAAAATTTCAAGCTTTTGAATCTGCTGTTTGACACGCTGTTGGCGAATATCACCGATACGCATTTGAATGGTTTGATTAGAGGGGTCAAGGGCCAATACTTTTTCAAGAAATTCGATCGATTCCTTAAAGAGTCCCCCTTGACGATAGCGATCAGCTATCTTTTCCATAATTTTGGCAATCTTGGGATCTTCTTCAAGATCCTCTAATAAGAATTTAACTTGTACTCTGGCATCCTCTGCATTACGAATAACACGGTTTTCGATTTCCCGGCGCAACGTCTCTGTTTCATCTTTCAAAGCAGCTCGTGCTGTCGTCGCCCCTGTTGCCGTGATGTGCTCAGCTTCCATCTGCCGCAACTCTTTGGTGATTTCATGGTCATTGGGATTGAGCTTCTGGACCATTGCGTAACAGTCTTTCGCTTTGTCAATATTGCCCAAATGGTCTTTATAAAGTTTGCCTAGATTCTTCCAAACAACATGGTTTTTGGGCTCCAATTTTGTCAAATCGTCTAGAACCCACTCACTGACATGATAGTGCTCAAGCTTGTTAAGGTTTTCTGCCAGCTCTAAAAGGATTTCGCTATTATTAGGATCTTCAAAAAGATATTTTTCTGCTTCTTCGATAAACTCTGCCGGATTTTTTTTACCTGACAATCTTGATTTTATTTTGGCCAGTTTGGCCTGATGTTTGATTTTACCTAAACCACTAATCTGATTTTGTACACGGTTTTTACGGCTGATGGCCCTGAGTTTCTTGCGTACCTCCACATCATCACTACACACCAAAAGCCCGTACTGAAGCTTTTCAGCGGCTCCAGAAAAATTCCCTTTTTTTAGCTCGTTATCGGCCCATCGAAGTGTTTTCGGATCAACTGGCATGAAATACAAATTCTCCTAATTCTTTTCAATAAAGTCGCAGAATTATAGTAGATAACGTACTTTCGTCAATTTCAAAACCCACTCATTCAAGTGGTTCAAAAACGCTTTTTTAACAGATTCAAGTTATAATAATCAATATTAGTAAGAAACTGCCAAAATGGATCAAAAAAGCCCCCTACAACTAGTTATTTATCCTCATCCCTTGCTCACCAGGAGTTTGTCAGCAGTAAAACGCTTTGATCAGGCTTTGGAGCACGACTTAGCAGAGATGTTTCGCCTCATGTATGAAAATCAGGGGATCGGCTTGGCGGGCAATCAGGCTGGTCTCGACCAGAGGATCATTGTCATGAACCTTACCGGAGATCCTGAGCAACCCGAACAAGAACTGGTTTTGATCAATCCCGAAATCAAAAACACCTCTAAAAAAATGGTACTTGACGAAGAGGGGTGTTTGAGCTTTCCTGAAGTCAAAATCCAGGTGCCGCGCCATGAATCTCTTGTTTTCAGCGCCCTTGACGAAAACGGGCAACCGCTGCTCTATGAAGCCGAAGGGCTTTTTGCCCGGTGTTTTCAACATGAACTGGACCACATCAACGGCATCACTTTTGTTGAGCGCCTCGCCCCTGCTGACAGAGCACGAATCAGCGATCACCTCAAAACTCTTGAAGCTCAATATCAAAAAATTCTGACCAACGAATGACCCTCAAGTTCATTTTAGGGGGGAGCGGGGATTTTGTACTCCCTGTGTTTGACACTTTAAGTGACAACAGCCTTGTGCCCCTAGCCATTGTCACCCAGCCTGATGCTCCCCGAGGACGCGGTCGGCAACTTGATGAACAAGAGCTTGCCAGGCGCGCAACCTTAACAGGCATTCCTGTTTTCAAACCTGAAAAAATCAATACCCCGCTAGCTCTTCAAAGGCTTGAAAGTTATCAAGCCGATCTTTTTCTCACAGCCAGCTATGGTCAATTTCTTGGCTCAAAAATTCTTCATCTATTTCCTTTCGGCTGCTGGAATATCCACCCTTCTTTACTTCCCCAATACAGAGGAGCCGCCCCGGTGAATTGGGCTTTGAAGGAGGGTCAAGAGAAAACGGGAGTTTGCCTGTTTAAAATGGTCAAAGCTATGGATGCAGGGCCGTTGGCAGCTTGTCAAAAGGTGGCTATTGATCCCCTAGAGACGGCTGATCATCTACTTAATCGTTTAGCACTCATCGGCGCAACATTATCTCTTGAAACTCTTCCTCTTATTGTGTCAGGAAATATTGTTTTACAAAACCAGGATGACTCCCAAGCTACCTATGCCCCCAAACTCAAAAAAGAAGATGGCAAAATTAACTGGTCTTTATCAGCTCTTGAAATTCACAACTTGATCCGCTCAGTCCATCCCTGGCCAGGTGCTTATTGTTTTTTTAAAAATCAAAAACTGCAAGTCTTCGGTTCTTCATATGAGCAAGAGGCCGCACTTGAAAAACCAGGGACTCTTGTTGGCATCGATTCTGACAAAATCACTATCGCTTGTGGGCAAGGACGCTTGCAGCTACGTCAGTTACAAAAACCCGGAAAGAAAGTTTTAAATATTCGCGACTTTACCAATGGAACGTCTTTAAATATCGGGATGCTACTTTCTTAATGAAAATTTATTGTTTGCTTGCTCTGTGCGTCTTTTGGACTTTACCTTTGGTAATTCAAGGACAAGACATGACCTGGAAAGTTCGCCAGGCCTTCCCCCAACTCAGTTTTGAAGACCCTGTCGATGTGAAAGTGATTCCGGGAACTTCTTATCTCTGTGTCGTCGAAAAAGAAGGGCGTCTTCAAATTTTTCTCAATGAACCGACTGCCACCAAAACATCTTTGTTGTTAGACATCTCAGATCGAGTGTTGATCCAATTTAATGAAATGGGCCTGCTCGGTTTAGCCTTTGACCCAGAATATGAAAAAAATGGTTTTTTTTATCTCAACTACACCAGCGGAAAACCCCGACGTACTGTTATTGCCCGCTATCAGGTAGATCCTCAAAACCCTTTAAAGGCTCTTAAATCCAGTGAAAAAATTATTCTTGAGATCTCTCAACCCTATGTCAATCACAATGGAGGCTGCCTAGCTTTTGGACCCGACAACTACCTCTATATCGGCCTGGGTGACGGAGGAAGTGGCGGCGATCCCCAAAACCATGGTCAGAATCGTCGCACATGGCTGGGATCCCTGCTTCGCCTTGATGTAAAAAATTTATCTCCAGACCAGTCTTATAAAATCCCACCAGATAACCCTTTCGTCAACAACAAGCAAGGATGGAAAGAAGAAATCTATGCCTGGGGACTGCGCAATCCCTGGCGCTTTAGCTTTGACCCTCAAACAGGTGAACTATGGGCAGGTGACGTCGGCCAAAATCGCTTTGAAGAAATCAACCTCATCAAAAAAGGCCAAAACTATGGTTGGAACCTCAAAGAAGGTTTTTCAGACTTTAAAGATCACGGCCAACAACATCATACTTCCTTACCCATTCATGCCTACAGTCGGGATGAGGGCATTAGTGTGACTGGCGGGCTGGTGTATCGCGGCACTCGATTCACCGAGCTTGCGGGCAGCTACATTTATGGAGACTTTGGCTCCGGTCGTTTGTGGGCTTTAAAAAAAGATCCTCTTTCAAAATTTCAAAACACCTTACTGACCAAAACCAATTTGTCGATCTCCAGTTTTGGTGTCGATCACGAGGGAGAAATTCTCATCGTTGATTTTTCAGGCAAGCTCTACCGGCTTCAAAAATAAAAAAATTATGTGAGTTTGATAATTTTGATGTAAACGCGTTCCCCTGCCCATGATGCCAATTGCCCAGTGCATCGTTTTCTTTGTTTTGTTGGGTGACGATGAAGTGATGAGTGGGCGAAGTTGAATATGTGAGGGTGAAGTTTTGCTCGGTTGCTATGAAGCAAAGTGTGCTTTGTTCACTCCTGGGAGCGAAGGCTTCATCAAACTGAGTTGTGATTTCTTCCCCCATCTATAAAAAAGAAAGTCAAGAGAAAAAAATCTCCATGTCAAAAAGTCTTTTTCCTTTTGACTTTGCATAATAGCGAAGTAAACCGCCTAATCTCTGGCGTTTTCTCTTAGTGTGTTGTGTCAGTGGTTGGTTTTCCATACTTTGATGATTTCTTTCATTATTATAGAACTTGATGTACTCAGTCACAGCATACCAGAGGGATTTTTCTCTCAGGAGTATCAAGTGATCGAGGCACTCTTCTTTTAGTGATCTGATCCATCGCTCGGCAAAGGCATTGAGGTTGGGTGAGTTCCGAGGAATCTTCACAAGGTGCATTTGGCGACTAAGAATCTTTCTGAATTTCTTATCTTTAAATTTACCATCATTATCGAGAATCAAGTATTTGGCGTTTTCCATTGACCCATAATCAGTCATGGTCATGTTTTGACTCTGAACTTTGAAAGAATATCGACTGTCAGAAAATCACCAGCAAACAACACCTCTTTGTTAGCCTGAATAAATTTGTGCCATCTTGATCGTCTCATTCTGTCTTTGATTGGTGGGATGCCGTGCTTCTTCAAGATACGAGCGATTGTTGTGGTGGATACTCTGTGACCGAGGTTTTTCAAAGCTCCTTGAAGTTTGCCACAGCCCCAGTTTCTATTTTCTCTGGCGATCTCAACAAGTTTTCTTTCGATCTCTTTGAATGTGGAAGGACGACCACCCTTTGTTCCCGTTTTATTAAAAGTATGAGACTTTCTAAGAATCTTTCTGTACCAACCAACAACAGTTTCAGGTTTGAAAATGGTGCAAACTGAATCAAAGTTTTTCTTTTTGATCTTTCTGGCAAGTTCACTCAAATTGAGTCTCTCATGATCGGTTAAATCCCACAAGGAACCGTGTCTTTTCCTGTAGGTGAGATTTTCTTCAACGATGTAATCAATGATGTTGTAAAGTTCTTCATCAATGTTTTTACCCTTGAGTAGTGTCAAAAAGATTTTCCAACGCATGGCGACCTCCTTAGAAAATAAAGAGGAGGATTTTATCTCATGGGACTCTGGGGGGAAGAGTTCTTTCTTATCGTCTTTTCAGAATGCTCAATGTCTTCTTGGCGAATTTCAATTACGTCAGCAGGCTGACCATCAAGATGTTTTTCATATTCTCTGATCGCTTTAATAACTTCGGATTTTTTTTCTTTAGCCATCTCATAGTCCTTAGCAAAGGCTTTGTCCTTTTGCTTTCTTTTCTCGATGTAGTTCTTTAAGTCACTCACAATGACCTCTTCTTTCTTTCGAAATAACTCAAATGGAAATTTATAAAGTAGCCAAAACCTTTCGACCTTTCTTGACGACAATTTCTGCCCCCAGTGTGTGCATAATCTTGCGAAAGTTTTTAAGGGTTGTGTTAGCCCGCTTACCTGATCTCATATCTTGAATGACAGTTTTTGAAATGCCAATTTGCTTGGCTAGTTCTCTGACAGATACATGGTCCTCATCCATAAGAGCCAAAAGAAGCTCAGACATCACAAGTTCTTGATATTCCTGTTCATATTTTTCACGTTGTTTAGGAGTTTTTTTCTCCATAAACTTTTCATAAGTCGTTTTAACTTTGTTTGCCATAATAAGTTCCTTTTGCCGTTCTCTTTAAATAATCTTCTCTTGCCTCTAAGGCCCTTTTCTTCTCTCTTGCGGGTAGCTTCTGAGAGTGTTTTTCAAAAGCATTCGTGATAATGATCTTTTTGCCTTTAATGAAAAAAGATAAAAATCGATCAGGCTTTGGTTTAAAAGCGAAAATCTTATCTCCTTCATTTCTAAACTTCTGAATGTTGCGAATCTCTCCTGCTTCTGCCATCAATTGAAATAGTTGCATTATTTTGTCACGCCTATCTTCGGATAGATCCTCAAAGTAGTCTTTAACAGAACTTTTACCTTGAGCGTTGAAATACCACTCAATGGTGAATTTAGCTCCTGCATAGGCTACATAATCCATACCTAAGTGTACCAATATATTGACCTAGATGCAAATTCTTTATGGAAACTTTATCGAAATGCGCTCAAAAGACCCACCGGCACAATTTACCACCACACTTTTTGAAAGAGTCATTAAAAAAGAAAACCTCGGCGAACTTAGCGGGTCAACCGAGGCTCTTCAATCTAAAACTCATTCACAGAAAGGAAAATCCCATGAATGATAACGCTATTTTACCACAAACACTGACGAGTGCCCTTTCAGAAGATCATTTGGCTCTTCTCAATGGCAATAACTCTATGGACCGATTGAACCTTGTCACACCGACTTATCGTATTGAGTATGGCAAAGGAGATGATCCGAGTCTCAAAGTGGGTCACTTCACAAGTTCTCTAGGAGATCAATATGAAGTGATCAATGCCACTATCTTAGCCTTGTCGTTTTCAAGACAGCGCTATGGTGATTTTGCCCCTGGTTCAACTGACAACTCACCTCTCTGTGCTTCAAGCAATGGTGTGTCACCTGGTTCAGGAAGCTCACCTGAACTGGGACCATGTGAAAAGCTTGATGCGCAAGGAAATCGCGTTGCTTTTTGCCCTTATGCTCAGTGGAGAGAGGGGAAGAGACCGGAGTGTAGTGAAGTTTTTACTGTGCTTGGCTGGGATTGGAACGAAAATCAACTCTTCAAATTCTCCTTTAAGGGCGCCAGCATCAAACATCTCAATCGATTCAAAGCTCGAATCTCCAATGCTCGCAAATGGGGCTACCCTGAGTTTCCCACCAACGCTTGTGTGAGATTGAAACTTTGTGTGAAGCAAGTATCGAGTTGGTATGAGTGTCATATGCCACCTGCGGGAGCGAATGGTGAAAACTATTGGGAGAAACTCCCACTGGAAGAAGTGAAATCTCTTTTAGAGGAAGTCTCTGATTTCATTTGTCAGTTTCAAAGGATGGCCTCACCGCAAGGGGCGTCTGAACCTCAGAAAAACCCTGAATATAAACCCTGATGATGTTTCAAGGTTTAATAATAGCCGTCAATTTGCAGCTTATTTTGGCATGACGCCCAGACTCGATGAATCAGGGAATGTCAGAAGACTAGGTCATATCAGTAAAGAAGGCCCCAGTTGTGTCCGTTGGCTCATTGTCGAATCCATGTGGACAGCCGTTCGAAGAAGTCCTGTTCTCAAAGAATTTTATGAGCGTATTCAACATGGGCAACAAGGAAGAAAAAAAATAGCTGTTGTCGCCACAGCCAGAAAGGTTTTGACGATTATGAGAGCCATGCTTCAGACCGGCGAACTATTCAATGAAAAACTGGTTCTTAGACATTGTGTCGGGAAAAAATAACAAACTAAAAGAATGAATCAATGAAGGAAAAATTGAAGATCTTGTGCGGGACCCCGTAGAACCTCTGCAAGCTATTAGCATTGCGTCCCCCAGAATGGGGCCTGCCTTTCGCATCTCATCTAATGTGCCGTTTGTTGAAACGAGTACGAATAGGAGCCTGAAACTCAATCCTTCCTTCTTTATTCATCCGATAATATCCGTGTCGGACCCAAACAAAAGTTTGTATCTTTGGGCCCGACACTACCTGATTCAGAAAGGAAAAATTAATGTGAATTTAATATCTTGTTAAAAATGACTTGACGGGATCCTATTCATAGGAGAGGTTCGCATTCCAGGTCATAATGACTGCCTTCTTTATAGACAATTGTGCCGGCAGCACCGGCCACCACAGCAACTTCTTTTTTGGCCATCTTATGCCACATGAAAGGCCATAGTGCAATATCCGTCCCTGTATGGTTATAGCCATCAGGAAAAAGATCCCCCGGAGGGAAGTCATAAGTCCGATCACCACAATTGTAATCTTGAACACTGTCATATAAGGGATCGTGATCCACATAGTCACAGTGAAACCCATAACCATAATCTTTGCCATAATATTTAAGGGGCCATTGAAAAGTGATTGGCTCTTTCGAAGTATTTACCACGTTGAGCAATCCTTTACTTTTTAAGATCTGAATATTTTCTCCAATCGCTTTTCGAATAGAGGCTTTTTCAGCAGTAGTCAGACAAGGTTCTCTTCCTGAAGACAAGTGTACAGCGCTTCCTGTAGATTTAACATCACCTGAAATGTCAAAATAAAGAAAGTGTCACGCTGAAAGAGTGCGAAACAGACTCAAGCTTGTAGCATAGGCCATTTGGCTTCAGGAAATGGTGAAGCTGCACATGACATATTTATCCAGAGAATAATTGGCTCAACAGCACTCTCTCTTTAAGCGCCGGACCTGATACAGGCTTTGGCGATCATACGTCTCCACACTAATCTACCATAGCAGGTATGAAGGAGTTCACAGTAGCATAAGTTGCTATTGGTTGCCCACAAGTTAAGGGACTGCAGATATGTTATTCTTTGTCTTCCCCGTGCTTTTTTACCTTCGACTTTTCCTAACAAAGGCAACCTTTCCAATGGATGGTGTCTCACAATGTGACCAACGAATTGTATCTTCCATTTTCTGATTGTTTTTATTTGTATCCTCTTTGAGTTTGCTAAGGAAAGGACTGCCTCGTTTGATATGTGTTCCTCCCATGAAATTTTCCGCAATCTTTTTAAGAACCACGTCTCTACCGCTTCCAGTTTCTTCTGGATTTCTTCGCTGATAGTCTAGCATTTACGGCCATATGTCAAGACTGGCCATACGTAGGTTTTATGCACCCTTTTATAGTGTCCAATTTTATATAGCATAACATATAACATCAGCGAAACCTATATCTAGTATATCTGGTATACATATCCATATTAAAAGGCATTCGACATGTGGTATGCTGCCTTGTGGTGAATCATATAGAAAGACAATAACAATACCAATCATGTCAGAGTGATCGAATAACTATATAACAAGGCTGCAAGTGCTGGTCTCTTAATTACTAACACGGGAGATTCATTCTAAACAACAGTTGGGGTCCTATAGGTATATATTATAGGACAATGGACATGGGCAACTGTATTCAAATTTTGTATTTGCCCCCTAACATAATTTGAAAATTGAAATAAGTTTGCTTGGGTAGAGGACACCAAGAGCTAAAATACGCTGAATAGGACACAAAATGGCATCGAACGTCTAGGAAAGGTAAAATGTTAAATTGGATTTGATTTTATTCATTGATGTAAGTTAAAGACTTCTCTACTATAGGTAAAGACCTAAGCCTCAGATGTTGCAGTGTCTTTGTTTATTGGCAGTCCAATCACACGGTAGTGCTTAGATTGATTGCCGATGTCGTTGCGCTAATAATATTTTCAAAATCTCAATAAAAGTACTATTTACAAAAAAGGAATTTTCATTGCCATCAGGTGCTAAAATGAACCTGACCGAAGACTGCTTTGTAGTAAATATGGAATGTACTGAAAATCAAAACGGAAAAATTAAAAATTTAATAAAGAAATCTCTCGTCGTAAGATAGATATTCATTCTAAGAATATCAGAGACTCATTCGGATATGAACATTTCTAAATCCTTTGAACAGAAGAATTATGCTTTATTCTTCTACCTAGATATATATTGTTTACATGCAACGTGTCACTATTATCAAAAAACATTACGCCCAAAAATTTAACCAGCTATAACATTGTATCTGAACTATAAACAAGTGTTGAATTAAACACACTTATTGGCCCACAAAAATATTTTATGCCTATATACTTAATAGTAGCTATGATAATGCTGTTATTGATGCTTATTATCAAAAGCATCAGGATGAAATAAACAAGCTATCAGCAAAGAGAAATGGAATGGTATTAGGAGATTCAAATGCAAAAGTAAAAA
>JAAAKM020006971.1:60157143-60167719 GCA_010016025.2 Alatinidae sp. Z8VKAUB7J3 | reverse complement strand
GCATCAGGATGAAATAAACAAGCTATCAGCAAAGAGAAATGGAATGGTATTAGGAGATTCAAATGCAAAAGTAAAAAGAAAAGAATGGCAACTAAACTGGACATTAGTTGCTAGACGTTTGGTGTACGCACAGCAAATGTTCATGGAGATAGACTTTTGCAATTCTGTACTATTAAGATCCTAACAGTGGTTAATAACAGAGTGTGCAGACTGGTGACATAAACATTCCCAGATAACACAACCAGAAACCAAATAGATTATGTCATCACTGAAAAGGAAAAAATAAAAATTAGTCAAAAAATGGTGTGCCTTCGACTTAGTGGATATTTCGTCGTATTACTTCATATCAATGGCAAATACAAAGCGAATAAGACCTTTGTCAGAGCAGATCAAAAAAATTTGAAGTAGGCAAGTTAAACGACAAATAATATGCAAAGATCAATAAACAATAAATTAAAGAAAGATACGAAGCACTAGGGATTAAATCTAACTGTAGACATTAATAAACTATACAACAGTTTTAAAAATAATCTCAAACAATGAAACAAAGAAAGTTGTAGGCTAATAACCAAAGAAAGCTGTAGAGGTGATATCTGAAGAAAAATGGACTTATCGTGCCTAAGACTTGGGGCCCGAAAGAAAATGTTAAAAGACCCTCCAATCAAAATTGTGGGTCTTACCACAAGCTAAGCAGACAAGTCAAAAATGCAGTAGGAAGGCCAAAAAACACGGAATTTATAAGAGAGGATTTGTAAGCTAGAAGAGCAACATCAAAGAAATGGCAGCCATAGCTTGGTCAAGGCAATTAGAGAGCCAGAAGGAAAATCAGAAGGAAAGTGCTCAAAAATACTAAAGGTAAAAATATTTGCAGGTAGGTGAAGTTATTGCTCTTATGAAGAATCACTTTGATACTCACTTAAATATTATCTTCCTACAAAAGATGAAATGCGCTGCCAAGCCTAAGTGACACAGACATTAGGCCAGATACCTTCGATGGTCACAGTAGCACAACCTGAAATTGGCAATACAATAAGTAAAATGAAGAGTGAAAAAGTAGCTGGATCAGACGTAACCACTACATAAGTAATAATAGCTGGTGGTAGAGAATTGTTGACGTATTAGATAAAAGTATTAAACATGATCTGGGGAAGCGGAAAGACTTTTACCGAATGATCATATCACCAGTCTATAAAGAAAGGATCCTACTTCACTTCCGCTTTTATTCATTAACTTTAAAGCAGCATTTGACACAATGTGGAGAAACGCCCCATGGAAAATGCCAAGAACAATCGATATCAATCCAAAATAGCAAATAAGCTGGAATTCAAGTGCATAAATACACATTTTGTTATATGTCCCTTCCACCCACATGAAAGTTGCTATTCTTATTTTTCGCGCCAATTTCAATGGGGGACAACCTTACAGCGTTTTGCTGCGTCTCGCACTGTAAAACCATCAGTAAATACGAAAAAGAGAAGGTTAAATAAACTTGCATCTTGTTAACTATTTCATTGTATTACTGTGCGAATGTAGTAGTAGTAATATTAAGCGGATTTTCTCGAAAAGTAAAAAATTATAAAAATTACACAAACACAAGAAACAGTGACCACCTTAACAAAATTACCGTGTAGTACATACTCGTTAATTTAAATTTCCAGAATCCTAAAATCTGCCTAAATTCCAAGTACCCTTTGGTGCCTTCAAAAGTGTATGTATGCTCAGAAGGGGAGGGTAACACTCGACAAGGAGAGTATCTGGAAGCGAAGAAAACGAAGCAGGAGAGGTAAAGAGAACACCCTCTCAAAAGTTTTGTTGACGATTTTTCGGTTTAGGATTTTCGGTGGATGATATCTAGAGACAGTATCAATTATCATGCAATCAAAATGTTTTTTCAAAGAATGGTTTTTATAATGTACCATGAGAAACAGTAATCACTTAAAACTTTCACAAGATAAAGATATATGCTGGTGCGATATACTGAAATCTTAAGATAAGAAAGATATATCAGTAGCAGAAAATCTACTGATATGTCAATGATACATCAGGTTAGTAGTACCTAAAATTCAAACTTTTAAGATGTGCATTTGTTCTTTAATTTGGAAGGAAATGAAGGTAACTACGGTTTTAGTTAGAAGAACTAGGTAAGAGCGGGTCATTTAGGTTTGGATCTTTAAGCGTACATGCTTTTTGAGCGGTTCCTTTCTTCATGAATCCTTAAATTCGCTACTCTATTTGTCTGTGCGACCTTTATGATGCTAGACTGTTTCTTGTCCGTCATAAAAGTTGAAATATTTAGTCATGTATCTTGCTGGCCTACACATTTAACTGCATAAAATTCTCTCTGCGAAAGTTTGTTTGTCTCCAGGATTCATACTTAAAGCAGGTCACTATTTTCAGTGGCATTTTGACAATAATACTATAAGACTTTACAAAAATGAGTTTGTAGCACTCTTTGATTGCCACAATTGCTGCATAGGTATTAGAAATGTGAACACTATAAGTTGAAGACTCAAAAGTGTGCTAGTATCTGGGAACGACTATTTCAGATCCTTGCTTGGAAAGAAAATAGGCTATTAATGCAAAATGACAGATGACAGGATGAAAGAAATACTTTGGATATCATTCCAAAAAAAAGACTGAACGGATTCTGATATATTGTAAAAAAAGAGAAAGACAGCTTTGTATAAAAACGTCCCCTAATTAGACCCCTAAACGATGGTTGGAGTAAATACGTAAGGAAACGCACACTTGGTTCTTCTTATATGAGAGTGATTCATCGGAACGCAGTCCACAAATGAAAATTGTGGACAGCAGAGATGCCAAGATCTGATGACATTATGCCATTATTACGTCAAATGAAGTCGATTTCCTCAAACTCTTATCTTTTATGTAAAACATGATGCTTATCTAATAGAAATGCGGATAAGACGTCTGTGTATATTACCGAGTTTGACTAAATAAAATCCATTTACGGGTTTTTTTCTTGTTAACCGTGAAAGAAAAAGCCCAAATGACAGAAGTGACAGATACACTCTTTTATCGCGAAAAAGTTAAGCTTGCTACAACAAAATTTAACAAAAGAGAGAGAAAGCTCTTGGCGATTTTAGTGTTGGAAGCTTAAATTTGGCTTTATAATAAACAAGATGATAAACCTCTCATTTGTTTCATATGTACAAAACAGGGGTGACAGAGGTAACATAAAAAGTGAGAAAAATGAGGATTATGCATCTATCAACAGAGATTTTAAAGGAAGCAGGGGAATGCGTTAAACTGCATCAGTTATCGTAAATCCTCAACTATGTCTTATCTTTCTATGTTATTTTTTTCAAGTGGAAAAAACATATTGAGCTACGCAAATCTTATCTAACGAAATGAAGGTTAGAAGAATGGTTGTACTTTCTCAAAGTCAGTAATATCTTTGCAGAAAAGGGTTAGGTCTTCCGTAAAAGCTGTCGACGCTCTTAAGACCAAAAGAGACTTTACGTATTGCTAAACGGCTGCAGCGTAACAAGAGAGACAAGAAAATATATATTTATACTGATTGCCAAATCGAATAACCACTAATTATGACTTACCAAGTTTAAACATGAGTGCAGGATAACTACTACAAAACCATTGTGTGTGATGAATAGACCGACATTTTCAACAAGTCAGATAAAGTTATTATTTTGTGTCCGCTCCATAGACTCCAACCTAAATGCAAGGGAAAACTTCCTCTGATTCTGCGAGATCAATACTACAAAAGGGAATACGATTATGTCAGCAATAAAATATATGCTAATTAGAATACTATTGTCTTTATCAAACTAGTACAAGTTATATTACAAATAATTTGCAAGGGAAATTATGAAGCTGCAGCATAAATCTAAACTATTCTTTTACGTTCCTTGTTGGTCACTGCCATGGCCTTTCTTAGCTGTCACAAACCTAACATCAAGTTACCAAATTTCATCTCATACAATGGGAGATACAGTATGGCATATGTGTCTTAGTCAAGTATTTCAAACAAACGTGAACGTTGTATTTCAAAAATAAGGAGAGCAAAGACGGAGATTTGATTGATCAGAAATTTCAAGAAAGGATAGCGACCTTACATAAACTGTGTGTCATCATATGGACAATGCACGCTTCAGGGTTTTTAAAGGAAGAAACAAATTAAAATGGCTGGGTTTTACTTAATGGAAAGACGTTTTTGTTGTAGTTTCAGCTGTCTTTAAGTAGCAGATTCTAATCTTTAAGTGATCATTTCATCTGTTAAATTGCAAAAGGAGAAATTATTATACAACGTATCCATAAAGAGAAAAGTCAACAAAAACAGGTAAGTGGAACAAACAAGATTATTACATTTTGTCACAATGTCCTTACTCTCAAAAAGCTAAAAATCATTATCCCCAATATGTTATGAGACCATCGACGTTGTTGTAGCATCGACTGGACGTCCCTTTGATCAGCTTGGTTATAAGACATTGGCAGCCTGTGTATCGCTCCTCCTCAAACAATAGATGGTAAACAATTTAGCAATGAACTGTAGCATCTCATATGACGTAGTATGGCCAAGGGGGTAGAGTAGCTGCCCTATTATCCAATTGGTATTAGGTTCAGTGGTTTGATCCCTGGTCTTGGTACAATATCATTGAGCATAATAGGAATCGTCTGTGCTTTGCCATACGAAGGTATAAAATAGGAAATACACGTGAGTGCCGTGTGTGGCTGTGATATATCTACACTTCCCCAGTGAGCGAATCAGAAAATAATTATTAATCGCAGTCCAGAGCTGCCTGGTACTTGTCACTTGTAAATTGTCTTCAAGCCTCCCTAACACAGGAAGGGCGCCATAGAAATGCAGTGTTTGCTGTACTTTACAAGATGATGATATGCAAATTCTTGTTAGAATTGATAACTTTTAGAAAGCTGTTGCATCACGTGTCATTAGGATGTTTTTGTGACATCGATGATAAAGGAAGAATTTACACTAATTCCAAACATCATAAGGATTTGCAAACTACTACTTGGTAACACAACAACTAACACTACACAAGAGATATATTTTACTCATTTTTTGTGTAACAAGTAAAGGCATTGGCTTCCCTCGGGAAGGACCCAGGAATCCTGTTGAAGACAGAATTTAATCCTGTTGCAGACTTACTCTACTGTAAAAATCTCCTTGACGGCCTTGATTTCGTAAAAGTTGACATAAAATCTGTTTCGCTATATGTATTTTATTTTACCATTAGACTACACATTTTCTTTGTAAGCAACCCAGTTGCTAAGGCTTCAGCCCTCAAATTAGCCAAAATATTAAGCAACTTTCTTAGCAACCCTCAGCCCTGACAGTTAGCTACTTTTTTCGCAGAGCAAAATTACAAATTTTCTTACAAAAATAAGGGCAGAATAATTCTTTTTCTGATTTGAAACTAACACATAATAAACTATTTACATGTATAACTCACTGTACGTAGACAGAAGAAAAAACAGATATTGTATATATTTATATGATTCGGTATCACAGAGAAAAAAATAACCATAGCAACCTCTTAAGAAACTTTACCCCTGAAAGTGTATCGTAACCTTAGCAACCTTAGCCATGACCCTAAATATCGAGTTGCTTATAACAAAATGTGTACTTAATTTTAAACATGTTAAAAATTATCATTATTGAAAATAAGTTGTATCCTCTGTGCTAATTTGATGGAATTTAAGCCACGCTTGAACACAGTCATAACAACTTCTGTTCTTAATTGTTGTGCTTTTAGGCATAACTGGGGTACCAATACTCCTGATTCTACGAAAGGTATTTATTAAGCTGTATCCAGTACATAATGCAGACGTTCAACGAACAGACAGCACTAAATTGTGGAGATCCTTGGCATGTGATGCAGTGAAATGTAAGGACGGCGACCCTCGACTGGCGAGGATGCCAAAATAGAATAGAATAAACATTCTTCCTGCAAAGTGTGTTAAAGACAAAATAAAAGATTTGTTTGGTTCTGTTTATGATATTGGCTCATGTATCTCTGGCAAACTCATAAATAGAAATATGAAAGGTAAATCTAGGCTTCACAAGTTGCCTTCGCTGTGGGTCATTTTCACAGAAAAGTAAAAGTTTGCCACGATGGCCTTCTAACTAGTAAATTATCATTCACGATAAGGGGTGATAATATCTGCTGGGCTTCTAAAATTTCCAATATCAACTGAATTGTACTAAGACGCTACATGAAATTGTAGGATTCAAGATAAGAAATCAATTTAAATATGTTATTATCTTCACTTGTACGTGGTTTGAATTTTTATCATGCAAAGTTACTCTTCTTGTTCTTCTTGTTCTTCTTGTTCTTCTTGTTCTTCTTGTTCTTCTTGTTCTTCTTGTTCTTCTTGTTCTTCTTATTCTTCTTGTTTTTCTTATTCTTCTTGTTCTTCTTGTTCTTCTTATTCTTCTTGTTTTTCTTGTTTTTCTTCTTCGTCTTCTTCTTCTTCTTCTTCAGCAAATGGGCCTTAACAACATTGATAGTGTTTGCAGATCAGAGTGGTAGTCTAGTGAGGGGGCGGGGGAGAGGGGTGATTAGTGTAATACATATTGCCGTAAGCAAACTATAAATGACACAGCTTTTGAATAACGGATTCTGTGGATTTTGTAGAAACACAATAACTTTTGCATCTTGTTTAAAAATTTTTCCGACCATTTTAACGCAAGAAATACTGGACTCCAAATTGTGAGCTTAGTGAGTCTTAAGACTGATATTTTCAGGAGTGTCTAAATAATTATTTAGATTACCCTAGATATTTTCCAAGATACGGTACTTTGCTTCTCGGATGAGCACATACTCCTTTAGATAAGGTGACAGCACATCAATTCAACTACCATATGAAGACAGTGTCTCGATGAATGTTTTAGAGCGATCATAAATTGGAAATGGAGAGATTTTTACCAAGAATTTTAAAGTTTTGTCCTAAACAAGAGAACGGGGAGGATATAAGACCATGAACTCGTGTCATTCTTTTATAATTCATTAAGGTTTAGGTACTACCATGTTCTGTTGAGGCAGAATACACACTGCAAATATTAACCTACTTAAAGTTATGAGCCATATTTTATACCTTTGTACTTCTACAAAATCGTCTCCTTCCATCACTAAATTGTAGAAAACCATCGCAATGAATCATCATATAATAACCATATCATACTGAAGCTAGTTCTGGTAAGTTTTCCTTTTTCATTTTCAAATAGTTTGTGTGCGGTACAAAACAAGAATATTGCACGAAATAGCAGAATCATTTAGTACTTAAAAGCTGTTTTCGCCTAACACTCCTCAGAGCACAATCGTCAGAAATAGTAAAAACGTACAAAAAAATATACCCAACTGTATTTTTGAAAGAACCAATCAGAATCTGAACTGCGTGTATTGCATGTGTTTTTGGACCAATCAGCGTCCATTACAGCTAGATTGATTATATATGCCCAATAAGAAAACGAGTTCTTTTTGCCTGCAGAACAAGCATGTGGAATGTAGACCAAGCCTTGTGCTATTTCGTACAATTCGTTTCATTCTCATTGTATATCCATTACTCCCAAGTGTGCCAACGGCTGTAAAATTGTATCCTTGTCGCACACGTTCTCACTAAAATCTAATCAATGTGTTAACTGTGTTGAACCAGGTGCACCCACGGTGGACAGTAAGACCTGTATTGGGGTGTTGGAAACATTCAAAGCGGCGTTGAAAGAAAGCGGGGATATCGCAAGTAGACAACATATTAGCAGCAAATTTCTGATTTTATATTTTGATTTGGTTTACGAATGACGACCTCTTGCTTGTTGAGTTTCATTGTTGGCTAACTGGAGTGTACCCCTCATCAAAACGAGGCTCAAGACGTACAATTTGGTTACATGACTGTCCTCGGCTACGCTAAGAGTGTGTCTCGAGAGCCATAGAGTGGCATGAAATTTTGCGAACTACTCTATTGAACAGTACAGTTGTAATCTCGATACAATTGTATATACTCAAGGAGCTAACTTACCAACTGCTCTGAATGTACGTGAAATCTGCGACATGCTTTTCTTTAGTAACTAGGAAATCAGGACCCTCTTTAAGTCAGCTATTGCAACGAATTTACCTCTATCGATTGCAGTTTAGTTGTTTTGAGAAAGTTTCTTTTTCGACATGTGCGGAATTTAGGGCAGAGTTTGTTAAAACTTATAAGCTCTTGGTAACGTCTACAAAGAACGTGCAAAATTTAATGAGTACATTTTACGAAGAATTTAAAGTTTAAGAAGAATTGTTGTTGCGATTGTATGCCCTTAACGTGTGGCTTGCTACTCGAATGCATCACGGTAATACGTCACCGCAAAGATTGTCAGTAGTAAATTTGATGAGAGAGAATATTGGCAAGTTCACAACTCAAACTACATCCGAACAACATTTTAATGAAAAATTCAAAGGCAAACTTCCAGATCAAGGTAGTGTCTGATCGTTTAGGATAGCTTAGTTTCCTTGCATGTTCTGAAACTTTCAATTGCATGTCTTAACATCACTTCTCTACTTCTCCAGCTTAGGAATATGTTTGGGTTTTTGATTTCTACCTGGAAACATCTGCTCTATGTGATCAAGGCCCTTCCTCTCATTTCTAAATGCTGTTGCTATTTTTGTACAGGAATGTGAATTTCAAAGCAGTAATGTTCCTCCTAACCCATCCCTCTTTGAAATGCTCTCCATCTAATTCCTTTCCATTCACATGAATTTGAGAGCCAAGGGCGTCCCATCTCCCCAACAACCATTCTACCAAGTGTTTTCCCCACCAGCATTTACATAATCTGCACTACAGCAAAGAGATTAACAAATGTTGTATTTTTGATACCATAATAAACACAGTAAGGTTTTAAATACAAACTTTATTCATTCAGGAACCTCGCAACCGTACAGGCGCTAAGAAACACGAACCTGATACAACGCAAACTCCAAGAAATATTTGCGCTCTTAACGTAAGTGTTTGATCAAGCCATTCAGCGCATCTGTTCTCTTTTTAGGTCCATATGCATACCCCCGCCCCAAGTAACTCCACTTTAGAGCCACAAATTTAAAGCCATACCTGTCGAGTAATCAACTTCCAAGGCTTGTAAAAGTTGCTTGTAGTTAGTTTTTAATCTGTTGCCTTTTGCTTCTTTCTTGTTTCCACAGTTTCACTTTGTCAATAGTTTTCTATCACTCTTCTACATTGCGTTTTACTTACGTGACATGGAGCTGCTCAGACAGGTAGGGTCTCTTAGCTATAACATTGGTAAGATAATGTGGTTAAGTTTTATCAAAACATTTATACGCAGGGTTAACATTAGGAGGTATGATGTCCTAGTGACTGTTGTTTCGTCTTGAACGTGTTTGTCAGTCGTCTCATTTTGTCTAGACAACACATGTGTGTAGGTGGAGGGGTGTTTGTGTGTTTGGAGGGACGGAACTTTATACCGTCTCACTTTTCTCCCACAAACCGTCCTTGTAATTTCTAACACATTTTTCCCCTTACTGTTCGTGCGTTCGCCGCCGCTTTCTTTTTCCCGCCGCTAGCATTACGATAGTCGGTATTACATGACCGATATCTATTGTGATACAGAATGTTATCATTATCAATGTTTCTTTTGTTGTCGTCATTGTTATCGTTATCATTATCGTCATCGTCATCGTCATCGTCATGTTCATCATTATCATCAACATCATTATCATCATCAACATCATCATCATCATTGTCATAATCATAATCATCATCAAGACCACCACCACCGCCAACATTATGATCGTCATTCTATTATCATATTTTCATCATTGGCAAAATCATTGTCATCATCGTCATCATCATCATTATCATCATCGGCACTCATTCTCATTGTAGTCCGTAATATTGATACAGTGTCAATCTTATTAGCGTAATTGTCGTTAATTTCATCAACAACCAACGTTACACTTACGATTATCACTGTCACGAACATTGTCACTATCATCATTATTAGTATGGTCGGTTTTCCTATCCCCAAGCCTTCGATCCCTTATAATCCGTTGTGCACGTACATTCCCGTTTAGGTGTATCTGTAGCACAACTTTATCCACTTTGGAATCCCCTCCTGTGTAGCTATCAGCAGACACCTTTTCCGATTTGTTAAATGCCTTGAGGGGATCCCAGCACGTAATCTAGTTAATGAAATTTACATGAAAACAATTTAGGTTGTTTCATCACTTCTTTTTACTCTGGAGATCTTTACTAACATACGAGCGCATTGTAGACTCCCTAAATATTTACTGAATTCAAAGTTAGAGTTAAAGTAGCGCTCACGATCCTACGTCATAAAAAATAGATTTTTTGCTAATGCCTGCGAACAACGGTACTTTCTCTTCCCCCTGCAGATTTTGCGTCAGTTATACGTTTCAAAACTGTACGAGTTTTAAAGTTGGAAACCGAAATAAGTATGCTTTATTGATGTATTAAAGGTTTGCTCATATCCTGTAAGGGTTAGACCTTCTCGTGCATTTGTTCATGCCACAAAATTGCTGGTCACCTGCAACGAGGCTAGGTTTAACCTCTTTTATAAATATGTTTG
>JAAAKM020006971.1:60141787-60154468 GCA_010016025.2 Alatinidae sp. Z8VKAUB7J3 | reverse complement strand
GGAGTGTGTTTACTAGAAACTTTCGGCTTATGTAATCTTCTGTCGCACAAGTTTATCTATTACTTTGCAATTATTAGATTAATATTTTAACTACTTGCTTCCGATTTTATTGACCTGTTGCCGATAATTATTGTACTCAATTTAGGACACGTATGCCGATTACCTGGAGCTGTTCCTTCAGTTTGGTTACGTATTCCTCTTCTCGGCCGCTTATCCTCTTGCAGCCTTCTGGGCATTGGTCAACAATATCGTGGAAGTGAGAAGCGATGCATTTAAGCTCTGTAAACTTTTCCAGCGACCCTTTCCGCAATCAGCTTCGTCAATAGGAGCGTGGCAGGTACGAATAATCTTCTATTTATGGATTACGTTATTTATATACAGTGTTACGCGATTTTTCAAGTGCGCACAGAACTAAGGGCAGCTACTGATGACAGTTATTTGCTAGTTTGTTGCTAAGCTTTCTTTCAGTTTGTTCGTTAATAAAATTCTGGTGATCGTTCAGTTTGTAGACGAAGGGACTTGACAGGATGTGGCGTCTTCGAGGTGTGTCTTAGCCGTGTATTGAACTTGAAATGTAGACACACCAAACGTTAGTAGAGTCCCATGCTGGTCACTCCGAAAGGTTAGTAGCTGACACGAAAGTGCTGTTCAGAGGTAAAGGATCTGGACAGACTCAGAAATAAATCACTTTCTGTACCAATTTAATTATTTTTCTACCGTAAGTAAACATTTTCTGCTAATGGATATATTGCTCTTTCTAACAATAACTTCAGTGCCGGTTTTCGGGGGTGCCGACTGGGGCGCGGCACAGGGTCACGCACCTAAGATGGAAATGAAGGGGCCCGCACAGCTCATTCAGTATACTCAATGATAATGAAGGGCCCCAGTATCACTTTATGGCACAAAGCCCCCTATTGCCGAAAAACCGGCACTTAATAAACAAAATGTCGATTTTGATTTTGCATATCATGACTCTTTTAGCCCGCTTTCGAGCTCATGAGCGTTATTGCCGTTATGACAAATTGTGCCTTAATCGCGATGTCGGAAAGCACGCAGAAATGGGTTGGTGATATCGGAGTGGTCTATTACGTCTTGCTGTTTGTGGCTTTCGAGGTAAGAACTCTTCTGTTCTGTTAGTTAATATTCTAAAGGGAAGTCTCACATATATTTCTATCTGGGTTGAGAGAAAATCATAAATTTTCTCTTGGAGGTTAGTCTGTACACTATCATAAGCATATATATCCAAACTTGTTGATTTAAGTGCTGTTAAGAATAATAACTTTGTGATTAAGTTTTCTAATCACTACTATTACTTTAACACTTATAAAGGTCTAGTCTTCTTGCACACATTGTAAGAGTTGTTACAATGATTTGGTGCTGGATCTGTGATGGCAAAAAGTATTTAGAAGTGTGGGTAACTATCTATGGCAAAACTGGTGTTCAGAATTTTGTGTTTTCAATAAGAACATGGCAGTTATCAATCACCATTGGACCATTTACAGTAGAACAAAGGTTGGAAGTAAGTACATTGAATTCAATGTTAGTTTTGTTGTTTACAAAGGCGAGTCAACAGCAAAAGGCTTTTCAAATCAAATAAATAATAAAATTGAAAATAGAAACTGTACTGCAGACCAAATATGAACTGACTGATATCCAAAGGCAATACTAAAGTGAAAATTGGTGAATACTCTATAAACATTAACCTTTCTAACAGAAATTATACGAAAGAGCACTTTATTTAAGATACCCTTTTCTGAGGAAGCTGTGTCTCTAGTGAGACTTGAAACCCATGATCAGGAATAATTGTAACCAAACAATTAGTTGAATATCTAAGAATAACATATTTTGTTGACAACTTTTACGCAAATGTTATTTAAAATATCAACTGATACTCGACATGTTTTACAGGATGCTTGGATACTAAAGGGGCTACTATACACACTTATTTACTAATGCACAATTACACTGATAGACATGTTAAGCAAATAACTGATTGCCAAAGTTGAAAGCTGGATAGAGTAGTAAAAGAGTGTACTATGATGGTATGGTGAGCTGTATCTATGGGGAGTCTAAAAAAAGGCATCTGTTATCCATTAGAAAACCAAACCTCAGATATGGGCTGCAAAAGCACATCCTTAATCTTTATAAATGGTGTATCTTTGACAAGCTCCATGTAAAATTTCAGTTTTGCACAATTAATAGCTTATGCTTTAACTTTAAATCATAACTACCATTTTTGTGATGAAACTTCACAAACATTAATGAAACGTCTACTGCAGCGACAACTGTGGACCAACTTACAAAATTGTGATGCCTGACCATATCTAATCTAAATTTCACATATCATTAGCAAATACAGAAGGCAATCGAAAGATAGAAAAATATTTTAATAAAAAATTGATGCTGAGTATCTTTTGAATGCCACACTCTTTTTACCAATGTTCTTGCATTTGTCTGATTCAGTTTAATCTAATTAAGTCAGCACAGTTTACTGTTAATTTGGTATTAAAAATTGTCAAAACCTGAAGAGGATGCTGACAGCAGTGTACTTTTTGCTTTTAGTCTCTTCCAAGCTTCCCTGTCAGAGGAATGCTGATGCCCACAATTATGAACACTGGGGTGTACCAAAAGACCTAATCACAATGTAAGCAACACCAAACCCACTCACACTACGGGAAACACAGTTTATACACTTAATGGAAGAGGAAGTCTTCATTCTCAGAACAGCACCTAACGCGAGTACTGCATTCACAACAAATGTCAATTATTATACATCTTCAGTTCAGTCAGGTTATTAAAAAGTCTATCATAAAGATCAATGACTGATGAAATATGACCAAAAAGATAATACACCAGCACCACAAATTATACTATAATAAGTTGCAAGTAAATTCTTTTTTATTGAAGCCTCCCTGATGTTGCAAATGTTAAGCAGTGGAGAAATCTCATTTGCAATGTTTTTTCTCGTGATAGCAAGAGCTGTATAATCCTATAGAGTCAGACCATGTATCTAATCACAATTCAAAGCTGAAACTAAAATGCAGCAATCTAATGAGTGTGCTAGTGTTAGAAAACACTCACATCAATGGATATCCTTGACTAGCTGGACGAGCTTTTGTCAGATCTATGATCAGTGATCGGATGGGGCCACTGTGGATGAGTGGCTTGGGTATTGGACTAATGACCTGATGGTCACAGTTTCATTCAAACCCTTCATTGAACTCCAAGGTGTTGTGTTGTTCTTCGGAAAAGCACTTTTCTCCACATATTCCCTGAACTCTTGATACCTTACAGCTTTAGTCCATTGTCGGACAAAAAAATCTATGATTGCATTGAAGGATCTTTACCTATCCACATTTAACAAAAGGTCACATAGACACATTAAATGTACCAACATTCATGTTTTCTGAGAAAAGGTACAGCTCCTAGCTTTTACTTTCATAACTTACATGTTTTGGCAATGCTAACTACCATCTTGATACAGATAGGCCTACATTAAGCATAGCACTTAATTCATACCTATTTCAACAAAAGAACAACACATCTCATACCTAATGCAGAATTTTGACATTAATATATGCATTTTGCTGATTTCAGTCAAAATGCATGACATGATGGTGATGCATTGACATGTTTAAATAATTGTCTTTATCAGAGTTAAGGTGTTTCTTTATGTGTACGTATGTCTATGTCAAAAATGTTGTGGCATCTCACAGACATAATCAACAAATGCTTGTTGAGCGAATCACACAACCATTACATTGTCTAAACAGAGATAAATGAGGTATGCTTGATTAAATTGATTTTCATTAGGTTTGAAGGCAATTCTACTCTGACAGACACTACATTTAGGGGATACAGAGGCTTTAAAACTGATGCCATTGCTATACTTGTAAGCCCATGAAGTCAATCTGGGAATTAAACTACATATACGTTTTTGACCTGCAGTGAAATTGCAGGTATGACACAACTTATATACATGAATAAAAAGTTTAAAGGAGGCCAAATTCATTTGAAATTTCTTTCAATTGCAGAATTATACACACCTACTGCTTTTACAGCAAAATAGAGGGACTGATTCTGTATACATACAACTTCTTGCGTAAAAAAGAAGGAAAAGTCCATTAGTAGGCACAAATAGATTTGTTCTAGAACCTGAACAGCAGATGTGATGTAGTGGAGGTTAACCTTTGTCCACTAATATTAAGTCAAACTTGCTGCTGAGCAAAACTGCTAATAATTATCTTTTACTAGTTAACGTTCATATGGGTTTTTCCCGGCTTTTCACCCAAAATTTAACTTGGGTATATTTGCAGTTACTTGCAACTTAAGGAGAGAAAATGATCTGCCTCTGAGCCAATTTCAGTGCAATAATTACACTGGCCATTATCAGTTACTGTGCAAGATTTATGCTAGACATGAATTTATCATCATAACTTTTACATATATAATTTAAAAGTTTCTTCATAAATAGATGAAAGTGGCCCATTCTTTGTTAAACTGAACAGATTTATGCTTTTATCATGTCCCTGTTTTCATGGAATTGACCTCTCTACCAGCTCTATATGTCTATATAACATTTAAATTAAAACATATATAGTGAAACACACTCCTTTAAGAAAAAAATTCTGTATGAAATTTGCTTACCCCTTTAATGTTTTAAAAGGCCCAACCTCTGATGGCTAATCTGAAGTATATATATACATCAACAATGTTTCCAGAAATCATAACAGCAACAGATGAGCCAGGTAATAAAATCATTTTATTCTATTTATCAATGCCTTGCAAAGTTGGAAAAGTAACATAATCGTAAAACCAACAGAACTCGATAAAATCAAATAAACTATTTAATCCTGAGCATTTGATGTTTCTCACAACATCTTCCAAGGTATGTCACAAGCACAATCAAAACGTTAATAAGGTAAGACTAAAACAATATATACCTCAGCTACGAACAATAGAATTGCCCTAATGGAGAAATATGGGTGTTAAGGAGTGAAAATGGGGAAATATAAAGTGTTAGAACAGAGAGTGATCCATTGAATAAGTTGCTGAGCTTTGGTTAAGACAATTTTTAAGAAGGCTTTCTTTGAGAAGGAGACCAGATTCAGTTCAGGATGGGGCAAGAAAAGGATACAAAGTTTGAAATAGACAACATTGTAGTATGGTCAGTGCCATGTGAATGAATGATCGAGAAAGGAGGATTGGAAAGGTTTTTTCTCAGTCCGAGATGAAACACACAGCTGTTTCAAGAGTGAACTATGATATTGATCCAAGTGAACTGTTACATATTGTTTGTAACATATGGTACATATTGTTTTTGATTTACTTTATTAACTCATTTCATCACACTTGTTATTTATATACCTTGGAAAATGATCCTCAAATCATCAAAATGCCTTACTACTGGTATAGATGTAGGGCAAACTTCATTCTATACAGCCCAAAAGTTCTGGCTACCATAAGTCTGTGACAACTACCTGCAAGTGCAATACTGGCACTTTCCAACACAATTTTGCATTTTTGGTCAATTTTATATGCCAAGCCTTCATAATGGTAATTTCTAAAACAATATTAAGTATATGATATTTCTCATAACAAGCAGAGTGCTAAACATTGGACTATATATATTGAGTAAAAGGTTAAGGATCTAGACTCAACAGGACCGAGGATGTTCATACAATGGCCAGTTGTAATTCATCAAATAACTTCCTTCTTAGTTTCCACAAACTAATCAATGGGAATATACTCCTTAAATATTTTTACAGTACAATCTGCATGTCTATCTATTAGTCTAGACACCAGATCTTAAAGGCCCTTCCTGCATTAATGGATACGCATTTCATGTTTTTCTTTAACATGAACAATTGCTATCTGCTACCTTGATATTCATTAACCAGGCAAATAGCATTTAATGAAAGTATATAAATCCATGTCACTGTCCAAGGATATGCTGCTTCATAGATTCTACATATCTATTGGCATCTTGAATCTTGTCTGTGGTTGTTTCAGGAGGAAGGTTCTGATGAACTGTCCAACTTGCTATCGGTTGCCTCTTTTTGATATGGCATTACAATTAGTATTCCACAACAATCTTGCAATCAGATTTAAAAGTAAATAGCAAATTTTTATTTAAATATTTACTATAAATTTTCTTCCCAGGAATTACTTTGTTGAAGTGTAGCGCTTTTTGTTTACCTGTAACTAATTAAATATTCCATTGCCTAGTGTTTGGCTCTAAACTCTTTTTTCTTGTCCATATTAAGTCTTCTGTGATCATTACACTTTCAAACGATTGTTCATGTTTGAAACTTCAGGATACTCCTGCTTTAGAGTATCTGCATGCAAAATGCTAAGAGACATGCAATGTTTTGTTATGCGAAAAAGAAGTAGGGAGAGTCCCACTGGTGTATTGAAACATTTCTGGTAATATTTAAGCCTGAACATTGCAAATGCCTGAAACTAGAATTGCCAGTAGCCTAAAAATCCTACTATTCATATTAATATATATATATGTATAAAATAAATAAACACTAGCATACCAATGTTACAAAATAATACTATCAAAACCTGCTCATTTGTGGAACATGGATTGCCTGAACCTTATAATGTATGATAATTTCAAAAAAAGAGAAAATAACAAGCAAAATTACATAAATCACAATAGCATTGAGAATTAATTATATAGACATTTGCAAAACAATATTAAACACAAAGGGAGCAACAAAGCTTTCCAAAATTTCACTCCAGGTATGTATTTGGCTAGGTGGCCCAGCAGAGTTTATACAAAATTCTTCTTGTTAACAGATTTTGTTTAGTGACCTTTAAAACATTCTATTTTATTGATTTTTTAACTTTTTGCATTTTTGTACACACATTTTTACTATTTTACTCTTCATATACAAATTAGCAACCTGTACAGTTGTCAAGATATAAAATCTCCCCAAAAGCTCATCTTGAGCAAGAGCTAGTTTTAGGTCTGTGTTACACTATACCTGAAAACTATATACCATACTGGATTGCTCTTAACTTCAATTTTGGTCACACCAACATACAGAAAGCAGATTGTTACAATGTAACGAATCATGTTGCTATAGGTGGCAGGTTTTTATAATCCAAGTTAACTTGCCTAAGAAATTTCCACCTGGAACCTCACATATAAACTAGAAGATGACCAGGGCACCTGGAAAGAAGGTCTGAGAACTGCCACCTGACAGACCAACCCCCTGGGCTGGGGAAAGATGGACTCTAAACTACAAGATGATGGTGGTGATGATGATGATGATGTTAGCATCGAAGCCATCTATAATAATTTCAAGGTATGACAGAATGTAACCATCTCTCTGAGATTTTTATAGTGGAAAAATTAAACTAGAAGTTCAAGTCACTGCTTCCTTTTTGCGTTTTCCTCCATGCAGACTATAGACAGCTCCTTTAAGATTGTATAGGTTACCCTCACAATAACAACAGAGACAGTGCAGCTTGCAAGGTCAGAGGCATTTTCCTCATTGAGGAAATAATGAGTGGTAACAACTTGAAAATCAACTGCAAACGGTCTTCCCATCTGCATGTTGGACTTTGCAATATGTGGTGTAATCAATTGTGACATATACTTAAATTTCGGTTTTGAAATGACCTCAAAAGATTCTTTCTACTCCTTTGGTAAGGCAGTATTGTCTTCTAATTTCCTAAACATCCTAAGCATTCTCTTGGATGAGTTTATGATCATCTCAGTACTTTAACAATCTTGGAATTATAGTGTATATTTCTTGTTAGTGAGAAGGTTGATAGACATGACAAACTTTGCATACAATAGATGATGATTATAAACTGAAATTGTAAAAAATGGGGGTTGCAGGATAGTTGATTTTCCAGCAGGTGTACTAAAAGGGTTTCTAGACACTAGTTACTTGTCTTTCTGTAATCTAACTGTGCAAATCAAGGGTAATCGTAAATATGCATTTCATGCAATTTTCACATACGAGTAACATTATATCAGTTTCATGCCATCCAATGTTATTGGATTGCCCCATTGCAGTGTAAACAAATCCCTTATCCAGTATAAAAGTAATATGATATGCTGGTAATCAGGTATAGCATGACTGGGACCTTAATGTTCATATCTTTAGTCAAACAAAGTGTAACAGTTGATTTTTTCCTCTATTAAAATTAATTATATAATCATCATGATTTACATTTATAAAATAAAACAATGTATGAATGCTATATTCTTCTTGGTGATTTGGAGTAGGGTATATCATCATAATATACGTAGTTTAACAACATGTGCATTGAAATGAAGTCTAGTGCATACTGATACTGTAGGCGTGCCACCTCAATCTACACCTAATGATCATTATGGCAGCACAGTTCTTCGTAAAGAGAAACATGTGAGTGAATATGCATATATCTATAGGTAAATTTACTCATGTTTTGCATTATACAATACTTTCCAATGGTGAATACATTTGCAAATCAAACAAAATTCACATCATCTCACACTGTTAGGTACTGAAGCCTACTATAGCTTCCCTGCTTGGAATACACTAAAGGGACAGTTATTCACAGCAAATAATGCTGCAGGGTTGTCATGAAAAAATCTTAATTGGTTTTACTCACTAATTAACAGAGTATAGACTTTAAACTTACGGCAATGAGGAGTAAGCCTCCTCTCTATTTCTCTCTTGTTGTGATAGTACCATGCCTAAGAATGGTGTTGAACAGAATTTTATCACAGAAATGCAGCTCTGTTCACTAATTTAACATTTATATCCAGCCTTTGAAGTAAGAAAAATACATGATTTTCCAGCCTACTAATTAATTCAGCAACTAATTCCCAGCTCTGCACGGACATAACAGCTATATATATACACATGATGTTTGTACAATGCATGAAATAAGGTAAACATAAGGGGAATATTAAGGTAGCTCCATACAAATAGGAAATCAGGAAAACTGGATTAAATAATCAGCCCATATGATTTCCAGAAGAAAAAAGTGATACTTTTCATATATGAGAAAAGTTAAAAAAATTTTCCCAACTTTGTGGTGATGACCTTTAAAAATCAAAATCCTTAGCAGGTGGTCATGGTGTATCAGGCAACTGGCCCTTTAAGTTACAGAGACCCTTTTAATCACATATTATGACCATTTGATAAATACGTTGCTTCAGCATGTACAAGGAAATTTTGAAATAACCAATACAAAATGATTTGAGCATTTTCAGCTTTTGAAGAATAGTATCTTTTTTAATAACTACCATAACAATCAACTTAAAAGACTGTCTTTATCGACGAACTTTTCCCTAGCGTACTTCCGTACTGCAAATATATCTGTTGATACATAGGTCCTGAAACACGATTTATTTGGTTTAAAAGATCTATTTTGGGGTATTTAAAATAAAAGGACAAGTCATTCATTGTGCAGGCAAAGGCATATCCAAAGTTGAAATATTAGTCTCTAAGGGAATGATGAGGGGGTTTAGGTAAGTCAAACTTAAAAAAGAGCATGCTTTTATACAAATTCGTGTACAAGCTTCCAAGAACTACTTCCGAGACGAAAAAAGGTAGTTGTTTAAAGTACATAGCGCACTAGATTATGTAAACAACCGATACAGCGATAAAACATGCTTAAAAAGTACTACTTTAATAATATTTGGGGATTTTTAGTACAAATAACAACCCAAAATGCACTCCGAACTGAGATAAGCATAGAGGAAAAAGTAAAAAGTTACTTTAAACTTAATTTACAAAGGATGCGATAAAATTTTCTGCATTTTGAAATGCAAATACTGGGAGATGCGCGCAAGAAAACGTTATGAAATAAAAATAGCTCAAATTAAGACAATGACATCAAGTTTAACAGATTTTGATTTAGTAATGACATAGCACAGAAAACAACACGTGTTGATGCTACATAAAGTGTACTGCCAATGTGTCAGACTTACAGAAAAATTCACAAACACACCATGTGCTTTGTTTTACTTATTAAAACCTACCAAGTACTCTATATTGTCATAATATCAATATTAAAATCTTTATCCCTTAGGCCCGCTTATTTGGTCACGTTCTTTATATACAAAATACCCCCTCCCCCACCCTGATCCGTGCAAGTTACTACAGTATTATCCGTTTCATCTATATTTAATTGGCCTCCTTGCGACTATAACGTCAGTCATTAAAACAAGAATAAACCCTTAGGGATTATGCCTGGCTCGTGACTCACCTGAATACTTTTCGTATTAATCCTTAACACCGAGAACTAAAATGATTTTTTTCACTTTGAATTTAACGAGGTAGTTTTAGCCGAAGGATTCCGAACTCTGTAGTACTAAACTGTATCTGTGTAATATTGGGACGCGGCTTTAACGGCAAAAAAACCCAACAAGTAAGAGCTGTGTTTGACAGCTATCTGGCTACACTCCCAGAACTTGAATCAAAAAACCAAAATACCTTAGCTCTAAGGTAAATGTCAGTTGTAAAGAGCCTTTGAATGCACCTACAATTGTGGATAAAAAAATAAATGTAAACATTTACCAAGTCCCGATGAAGATTACCGGAATCATGGAAGACACTTAGTAAAGGAAAGGGCCTCCCATTTTTGGTATTACACGCTATCCTCCCCTTACCTCCTATCAACTGGGGCATGCAAGTCACCGAAATTAAGATTTTCAAAATCCATCGTCAGTTGGAACGTGAGTGAGGCCAATTTACTTTAATTCATATCCAATATTGTAGTAATAAAACAGCAATATATAAATACAATGTTTTTTACTTTTTTCTACATTAATACAAACATCATGCACTAAAAAAGGCTCACTTATTCGTCTATGTGATTCTTTTGTGATATTACGAATCGATGATTCTCTAGGCATTGAATAAGCTGTGGATTCCCGATCAAGCTATTCCCAAATATGCATACCCACTCCCTAAAATCGTCTCCATACTCATGACGCATAAAATATCTGTCACTTCAGTAAGAAAAACATACAACAATTAAACTAAAAAAGAGAAGATAATTAAATAAACAATAACATACTTAAAACAGGAGGAGAACATTTTAAAGATCTTGCTTCAGTTATTGTCGAAAGGTAACATGTCTATTATACGTATCGAAACTACAAAGTAGGATAAGAAGAGCAATAAAAATTCGTAACACAGAAGTGATTTCCACATGCTCAACTAATAGACGTAAAAAGATAAGTCACATGATATCCAGATTGTGTTACTGATTAAAAATGAGAAAATATCTTAAAATAATGTTGCAGCAGACGTACTACTTTTGTTTAAAGTTGCAAGTAAAAGATCAATGCAATTACACTCTGCTAAGAACAGTAAAACTACAATTTTGAACAAAACAGTTGAGAATTTTCGAGTGAAATTGGAGTTGAAGAGTGAAAATACATCAAAATGGTAGCCACGGAACAGACGCTTTCACTGCTGCAATTTCGTAGCACCTGGCCTTTCCCTTGGGGGTATTATGGGGCTCTGGAACATCGCTCTCTGAAACGATTGTTTTGAAAATGATAGGAGGGGAACTGCTGGGCAGACCCAAAATTCTCAACAAGTTTTGTCCAAGATTGTAGGTAAAACCGTAACAGATTAAACAATATGAGTAGCCTCAAAGGCACATTACAAGCAAGTACTGTTGTTATGTTAGGTTCACTGCCCCGGTTTCAAGCATTCACCTTAATCAGCCATTGCTTTCCCTTTCCTTTCTAAATAGCTACTTTACAAGATGCCTTACTTGAAAAATCTCCACTACATTTCGGGCCGTCCTTTCGCTCTCCTTGCCTCTACGTCCGTTGCAAATGCTGTCCTTACTGTACTGTCAGCTTCCGTTTCCTGCAGCTACGCTTACTATTGCAGTCTTCCATCCGTTGACCTTGCTTCCAGTTCTTTTTTCATGCATGTACTCCTCTATGAATCCTCCAGTCCAACAAACTGTATTTAGTATCCTTAAAAACCTCTAAGCATATCAATGACACGTGACTATTGAATCCTCCTTTGTGTTGTGTGCACACCAAGCACCGATTTAACACTGATAAGTAATCCATAACTCCGGTCCTGGTTTATCAGAGTCATAGCTGTAAAACCTACTTAGACACTTTTGAGCGCCATAAATGCTGGATACCTCAAAGACGAGCACGATTGATTTTCCTTTTACCCAACCATTTTCTTGCATTCCAGACGAAATAATAGACGTGATATCGGGAGTGCTTTTTACTACATATTTGGTACCCCAGCGATCCACAGCCCAAAGAACATGCGCAGTACTATTATTTACTGTATGGATGTTGCACAATGACCATGTGTCTGGCGGGTTACTGGCAACCATCGCTATCGAAACATTTAATACACCTGTCATTGTCTCGCAAGGCCCGGCAGCAAGAACGGTTACATATGCCTTTACAACATTGCAATATGGTTCAATGTCAATGTTCCGAAATCGTAAAGCAAAGGATGTTCGTATTGTGTATATGTACCACATTTCAACACTTTCTCCATTGGTGTTGCAAGAGTAGCCAATCTCAACATCATCGCTTGAGCGAGTTATATTCCTTCCTACCGCAATGACAAAAACAAAGAATATTTATTCCGGGCTCGGCATCCTTTATCACAAACAGTGGAAGTTACATTCTTAAAATAAATGTGCAAAACATTTCAAATACTGCCTGACAAC
>JAAAKM020006971.1:60082220-60141687 GCA_010016025.2 Alatinidae sp. Z8VKAUB7J3 | reverse complement strand
ATCTTTCAACCATCTAAGACACCAAAACATCAGATTAAGAAAAACTCAACCCTGAATATTCTCTTGTGTCTTAAAAGGCATTCAAGTCCTTGGTTAACCATTATATCAGATTATATCTTAGTAAACGGAAAGCTCCAATTTAATCATCTCTAATCCAGCAATGAGCGAGCCCTGCACAAGTTTTAACGCGTGCATATAACGTATATACAGTCAAGATTAAAATGGTCGAATAAAAAGATACTTGGCGCCAGCAGGACAAATATGCCACAAGACAAACGAATGAAGGTGTGGTAGTGCCTTACTCAGGAACCAATATGAAACACCATCCGAGGAAGGTGGTTGGCAGAAAAATTGTGTCTACGTCTGACCTTAAGAGTTGAAACACACTAAGGTGCCCATTAGTTTGATTCAAAAGTGGCATTTGAATCAACGCCTTGAAAATATCTAGCAAGGATGGAGGCTATTGCTTCCAGTTAACTAATAGAGCAAGACTGGCAAAAGGATCTTAATGTTTTAATATATCTTTAACAAACTTGTTCTACTCTGAATAGCTCTGCTAAAGAAATTGCAAAAGAAAATAATCAATACTTGGTAAAGAACAGTTTCGTTATACAAACACATGATAGTGGTCATCTCGAGCCTAGCCACACTTTTGCTGTGCAAGACCTGGTACGTCAGGAGAGCCTATTGACATATATTTAGAAATTGTTTGCAACGTGTTTCAATAGATTGATTGAGACACTAGCCTACGACGCAGACAGGACCCTCAGTACGAGCCCTTGAAGTTCAGTCAACATGGGTTTTTCTCGCTGTGGCATGTTATCTCCAACAGCGACGTAGTATGGATACACTGATAACATAGTACCCAAGTCATAGCATCGTGATCGAGTATTGTAAATGAACTATGTGGTTTTCTCTTCCCCTGACTACCACTGTCTTATCTCTCTAGCGCCCAGCCACTTAATGACTAGCAATCTCACATACTAACACACAAGGTCTAGCCACTCCTTGATTCTTCTCAGCCTGTCAAATCCTTCAGTGTAATTATTAGTTCTGTGATCAAAAACTTATACGTAATTTTGTAAAATGTTAAAGGGAGTGTCTAGGGAACTGTCAGACAGTTCCTCGAACAGATTGAAGATACTGAATATAAGGTATGCTGAATGCACTGCCCTAGATTGTGCAACCTGCAATAGCCTTATTACATAGGTGGAAAACCCGAAAGTCCTGATCGTTGATGACGTAACACATTCCTGGTTGTTTTCATTGGTGCGTAATTGATGCCTTTACCCCACCATTCCAGGTGACTATGTTGCTGCGGAAAAACCTAAACGAGACTATCTTTTAATGAACTGTATCCCAATGATGACTGCCACGTTCCATCACGCAGGGAACAAGAAGGAGTTTCTTGCCTTCAAGGCTTGAGCCTTTTCTTATAAGGAAGTTTCATTCAAAGCTGCCGTTTATGGGGATGCTGATGGGTTTGATGTCTATAGGCTTCTCGTTTTTCTTTGATGTATCACTAGCATAGTTGGTGGTACTATTTTAAGAAGTTGCAGAGTTAGCCTAGGCAGTATAAAATGTTGTCAAAGGGCACAACCACTGATTACCAACTTTTGCGACACATGCTCAGGGCAAAATTCTGTCCCACAGCTTCCACGGGAAAGGAAAGCCCAAGATGTTTTCAAATGAATGAGTTAAAGATTATGCTGATAACCTTTTACTCCGTTCACAAGAGTTTAGTTCACACTCAGTTTGTGTCAGGAATGACTGAGCACTTTTAACGTTATGCTGTTTTGACACATCGCACATCCATCAAAACTGCTCGTAACCTCGCAATAGTAGAAAAGGATGTAGCTTATAATACCTTCTCTGCTCTGAAATGACAATAACATCTTTACAACAAAACGTGAGAAAAAGTTATCATGACGAGCTGTACTCATCCTCTGGGTCTGTTGCAGCTGCAGCTGCTCTGAGGTCTGGTAAGCAGTTGTGCTACTTGTGTTAGATTCAATCTCATCTAAACGGGCCACATCCTCTACCAGCTCACAACCGTATTTTAGCTATTCACGACTTCAACAGTCATGTCATCTAGCACAACTTGACTTTACTTTACTTGACTTAAAGAGGAGCTTCAGCCGTCCATAATCCTCCTCGTTTCCATCTACATTTTCCACTTCCTTGTTTCGGCCATCCAACTAAATCCAACTACAGTAACTTGTTATGGTTATATGCATTTACCTGTGTCGCCATTCGCTTTATGAATAATATATTAAAAAAATATAATGGATCAACAGGTGTACTTACTGAGATTGCAGGAGCATTTAAACTTGTATCTTGCATTTTCAACACAATTGCAGTTTTCATTGCAATCGTTTGTATTTGGCGCACACGGGCTCTAAAATAGGAGTCAGAGTGTTAATTTCTTAGCAGTAATATCCTCAAATAATGTTAAATATATCTCATATCATCAAAACCTAAGCACGCCACTTTATGATCACTTTGGTTAAAAAGACCAATGATTATCCGTTTATCATACAAATGGATACAAATATATATAAAGGACCTGCCTTTAACAACCATTAAGTCCCTATGCAATCCGCATAGTCTCTGTAGCACTACACAAGGTGCCCCATACTTGAAACAATCAGTTTAATTATTTGGAAGCGAAAGATGCTTCTTAGCATTGAACAGGCAGCCGTTCACGTCGAACGAAGTACTTACAAAGCAGCTGATACATCTGATAATACACCATAGAACGTTTACTTTTGTCAGGAAATTAAGGAGTGGAGTAACAAAATTTAGCACAAGAACTGGCATCACCTATGCGCTGGTACAGTATCATCTAACACAAATAAGTACAGACTTGTGAAACGTAATATTTAAACAGACAAGTTAATAAAAACACAAACACAGATCTATGGTCAAGGATCTTTGCTAAAATGTCTAAGTAAACGTTCATAGTTAAATTAAAACGTAGTATTTAGCATGTCAGCGTCATGATTCTATTTTACCCAGCTTTTGATGGCCAGGACCCAAGTTGATATGATTTCACTAGATGTAAAGGTGACGTGAGGGGATGCAAAAAAGCCATGATTTACGCTTAATAGTAATCAAGTAAATAGTATAGATAGGAAATTAAAGCCTAATTACGATTAGAACCCTGCAAAAGGTTACATCTAAAACAAATAGAAATACTGATCAATAATATCACTATTTAAGATATCTGAGTCTCCCAAATCTTGAAATTTTTCTTACGAGGTGTGGCCAGACAGCACATTTAACACAATATGTTCCTAAGAATTTTTCTAATAGTATCATCATTGTCACCATCAGTTTTCAAACAACAGGTCCAGCCGCACCTAGTCCATCAGCAGTATCTTTAATGCAACATGTATTATCATCAGGGAATCTCCAGGATGCCCCCCGTCGATTGTTAGGATACCTATAATGCTTGTACCTGAAAGCTTTCAGTCAGCGGGACGTTCATCCATTATCATGACTGAAGAATCTATACAATACAATTCCAGCAATGCTCTACTCTGATAATTCAAAATCCACAATAGCTGTGGTTTGGGGTACCTGTACCCGTAATTGCCTCCAACAACGGTCTTCACAGTCACGACAACTAGTTAGTCTGCTTTTTGGAATAACTCAACGACCTATTTCTGCTTCCGGACGAGCCTTTCTGTTTGCTCAGTTGGGGCCCTAAGCATTTTTGCTACTTTGATACAAGCATCTCTATAATATGCTTTTGTGCTACTGGCAAACAGCATTATTTTTGTGAACACTGTATTATCATAGCACACGAGACCTATGCTACAGAGATATTGTCTATTGATTTCAATTCTTAAGGGTTGTGTATAAACAATTTTCAGGAGGCTATCACTATTACATGTAAATCTATAGTTCACATTTCCCTCTTCTAATTCTGTTGGTACATTTTTTTGTCTCAAGCCTCCTTTTAACATGAGCTTTTTTCAACTGTCTACCATGCTTCCTTCCTATATGTTAAGCAAGCGAAAAAATATGGCCATAAGTGAAAAGGCACATAACACGGATAAGTATTTTCTTTGTCTACTGGTGGCCTATTGGAACGTTATCTCAAAAATAGCCGAAGGAAGAAGCACAGTTGCTCGAGCAAGCTAAGGCAACCCAACGCCTTGTGTACCTTCTGAACCTATTGAATACGTTCCTGTCCTTAGACAGGGGGGTAATCATCGAGTGGGCATACATTCTTGAGATGTGGGATTATCAAAACTAATTAGGTTGTCAATTCTGAAATTAAGTATTACTTACTATAAAAGTGACGTGTTTCCACTGGGATGCTGATGAGGCCTTAAACTGTCTTTCATGCTCTGAAACACTCAGAAGCTCGCAAGTTGACAGCAGACCAACGTTTCCAGTTGTTGATTCCGAATTAATACTTTTGCAACTCTGTACTGCAATACATCTGCTCAAGCATGTTATCTCTGACACATCCTTTAATATTGCTATCGGTACTGCCATCAAGCGATAATTTTTTAATTTCTCTAGTCGCCACATTAGCTCCCAATGATCCACCGGTGGACATCGACATCCAGCTCAATGCAATTGGAGACCAGCCTCTCTGCGCCATGTGACTTGACCAATCAATGGGTCACGGGTTCGATCCCCGGTGGTGACATGCGTTCTCTATTTCTCTAGTGTTCTTTTCAAAACTGATATTTCAAATCCTCTCTTCTCGATGATATACATATAGGCCTACATATGATTAGATATATAGGTAGGCCTATCAATATACATATACATGTACATGTAGATAAACGAACAGACCAATAGATGGGCACATACATATACATACAAATATTCATATCCATATACGTATTCATAGAGGTGTACATGTATATACGTCTATATATAGAGATAGATATACGTATAATGTCTTCAAACTTGGCATCCTTTTCTCGGCTAGGGAATGAGACAATGGGACACTTGACGTTACCGATTCAATAAGTTTTAAGAAAGTTAATAAATATGCAAGTAATGTATTATCAAACCTTAAGGTTAAAATATCTAGCCAGTTCATGCATGGATACTTGTTGATATTACATGCGACTTACTACCTGGCTCCTCTAAGATTATGTGTTCTCAAGTGTCTTTTGAATAGTTTCTTTGATGAACCGTTCCATGCGTCTGGTAGACAGGTAGTCCAATCTTTGATTTCCAAGGTTGGGTCACGCACTATAATTATCCCAGGCGAGACTTGCCAACCAGGCGCTTCATTGACTCCATGCCGACACAGAAAGAGGGGAGAGCCGAAGATGAAATAGCAACAAAACATCCAATAGGATCTTTGACCGATGAACCATCGACGGAGTGAAATTCCTGCCTTGACGGACAAAACTGGAACGCTCTGACTGTCTCATGCGTCGTCAGACGTGGGAGTCTCTACGTCTAAGACTCTTTAAGCTCGAGCCCTAAAGCCTTAGGAACCTCTAGCTCCGGACTCTAGGTTCAATGTCTGAAGTTTTAAGTCTCAAATGTCTCGTATTACACTTTCAGATATCTGATCTATTTTAAAACTGTATTACAAGATATCGAAGCACTTGTTAGTGCATATTTTGTACTTCATAAGGAAGCGAGTTACTAGTGATCTAAGCTTGTGCGGTAAACTGAATGATCCTCAGCCACAAACTTAGAGCGGCAATCAAGAACTGTTTTCAATTGCCTGCAGGCGTAATGGGGAGGGCAATAAGATCATATCTTCATCTCCAAGTAGAACATGCCAACGATCATTGGACATGAGTAGATAACAGAACTGGACAATAAGTAAAACGTCAAATGTGGAAACTTTATCGACAATGTTTTTTCTAACAGACATCTACAGGTCACTACCAAAAATTGGCTAAACTAATGTAGCCGATTTTCAGTGGTGACCTGAAGAATTCTGTTAAACAAAACATTGTCGGTAAAGTTTCTACATTTGGCGTTTTACTTGTGATAACTTGTCGGTGGAGTATGCACCTTTCATTCAGAACTTGGAAATGAAATAGCAGAGACAAATTTCAAATGAGACATAAATGGACTTACCAAAACAAGGAGACGCGGTGAGCAACTAATCGAATTAACCAGAGGTAACATCTTATACAAAATGACGCGACCAGTACCATATCTAAAGAGAGGAGTCATTGCAATAATAGTCACAGGTACCAAATAGCATAAGCATGCAGATCATTCTAGCTTATGCAACCACCAATGATTATTAAGTTGAAGATTAGTGTTTTCCTACCAAGAGTTTTAAGACCTCATGCAGTAAAACACATACTTCTACAAAGTCGTAATTGGTGACTCAATGCAAAAATTCAAATATGGATAAGACGGAATTGATATCATGGGGAAACATGAAGTAGGAGAGAGCAAAGGGGGAAAACTAATTCCATTCAATTTAGAAAAGATGGAAATAACAAGCAAATTGGAAGAGAAATTGATAGGAAGAATATCAGCCGAATAGGATTGATTCGGCTTATACTCCGCTTTCATTAAGGAAACATTGATACCCATATCCTTGTAATAGAAAATCTGGTCTGACATCATCATTCCGGCAATGATACGGCTGCGTAACACTATACAGAAGGGAAAGTCAGTGTTACCCAGAGAATTACGAAAAGATCAATGCGGAACATAGCTAGGAAAGACAAATAAGGGAGCAAAGCCATCAGAGAATGCAAAAATTGTCGAGAGAGCCAAAAGAGTGAAGTGTCGATGAGCTGAGCACGTGGCCAACATGGACAGCAACATATGGGCAGCGGAAGACAGAGCGAACCTCAAAGGTGGACCTAGGCAAAGGTAAATGTCTACTGTACGTTTGCGGGACAACGTCTAGAAAGCAGAAATAGTGACATAGGTAAAGAGACACTGGACCAGGTGCATCGAAAGCCCGCCAGGGCCCTGACCTGGCAATAGCACTGCTCATTAAGGGCAAGCGGTATGAAACACTTGAAATACAATGAGGCTCCCATGTCTGATATATAATTTGCACATTTAAGTCTTGCAGGCAGCCTTCAGGACGGGTCCTGTGATAATTCCACCTCCTACCATGTCCCTCCGACGTCACTGCACAACACAAACAAAAACGGATGGGTTTCAGGTGACCGCAGGGACGGGGGACGGGGGAACAGGAGGGCAGAGGGGACATGGCCTCCCAAGATTTGCAAAATGTCAATTTTTTCCGTGACCATTATTCAGCTTTATCAAAATTGAAATTGATTGCGACAGACATTGTTTCATATTCACAGTAAGATATGCATATCGGCAGGAAACACACATCTCTACACAATGACCAAAAACACCATAACAGAATATGAAAAAATAAATTTAAACCCAGCCTACTTGTCTCGCCCCCAATCTGCCCAACATTTCTCCGTTGCTGATACGTCCTAATAAGACGACAATAATAAAGAGTAAGAAATACAGGCCTATGATTTCCTCTGACTTATTTCTAGCTAGTCAGAGATGTGCCCCTGTGCTGCATGTGTAGTAATGGGGATCAGAAATTAAACTCAATGAAATTGGCATCATGAAAGTTTATTCATCTTTTTATAAGCAAGCCATCTAGAAGGAAGTTGTTACTAGTCCCCCAAAAGTTAAGAAAGTGCAGAGCTTCATATTGTCGCCTTATATCACATAACTGCTTTACTGGTTCGACCTGTCTCTCATCTTTCGTATGTTGCGTTCGTATCTCAAATAGGCAAATCTCAGACATCAACCCTCCCACAGAAACATGATTTTAAATACACGTTGTCGTGTTATGATCCCAAAACTCACAAATAGCACTCACGCTAAAGCTTATTATCTGAGAACCCCCTCCCTGGGGACGTTTTGGGTATTGTTAAAAAAGGTCTGTGCAGTGGGGTCTTTCAGTGTTTTTCCTCAAGCTGTGTAGGGAAAGCGACCAAAATCCAAGGCTCTTGACTTCTAGAGGTAAACCAGTGCCAAGAGGTCTCGCACACTTTGATCACTTATTCTATTGTCTTGAGAGAACCCCTGGTGCTACTTTTCCACTTTGAAATATTTAGGAATGAAGGCACCATTATGTCACCACACAGTGGTAAACCATTCTAGCAACTGGGGTATTTCCCTGAGAAATTGCCATCGCTTGGACTAGAACTCAGACCTCTCCAGGAAAGCAATTGAATACAGGACTGTTTTTTTGTTCTGCCGTTCATCAATGCTGCCTTATTCATTTTTGTAAAAAATTTATTTACCCAATTATCACCTAGCCTAGTTATGCCGCTGTGGCCGTGAATGTTGATAGGAAACTCAGTTAGGAATACTTCTACTGTAGCAAATCATCTCTTGATATGGAACAACGAAGGAGTCCGCTGCGGTGAGTAGTTTGCCTTCTGAAATTGTAAATGGCTTACATAGGAATCATAACATCTTGTCATGCAGACGGAGTTTATGTTAGAATACTACTTACACTTTGCAATTCCAGAGGTCTACTTAACCAAACGTTGAGAAGGAGAGCATGCTTATAATTTGTCTGTGTACAAGAAGTTTTTAAGGCCGCTAGATCACCATTACTTCTATCTGGTGTCGAAGATGACTGCTGTGTTGCTGTCGTACGCGATGTTACTCCAAGCTTCGTTTTCGCGTTTGTTTATGTTGTTTTCTTATTGACGAGATTGCTTTCTTTGTTTGTTCCTGTGTTCCATTTTTCATTTGCTATGCCTCGCGAACAACAGGTCTATAATTTCGATAAAAAACTCTTAAAGTAATCCTGAGTCTGCTGCCCAGAATTTCATATCCCAGATCAGCTGCGACATGCAAAACTTGAAAACCCAAACACCGGATCGCAGGGACGGGGACGGAGGGAAGATCATTTTTTGAGAATGTACGGGTAGTTTTCTTGAATGAAGGGTCACTTTCGTTGAAAATCAGACAGGCATGGGCTACATTATTGGTCTGATTTAGACCGGGGTAGAGTTTTTGGGGTAATGAGCAAGAAATTACCGTTAAAACTTATGTCAAACCCATTTGAGTCCCGTTCACAACCGGCCTGCGAACTCATGTTAATGAGGGGAAGTTGTGTTTATGACCCCAAGGTTTGTAAGATAGGATTAAGATCTAGGGGGCGTGTATGCAGGGGAAGGCAACAGATTTGTGAATAGCGGACGCCCCTACGTGAACCCGAACCATATACAGAGCAATTTCTATATCGATGTTAATGTTCTGTTATTTCTATAATAGACACAGTCTCATCTGGTACCATTACAATCATAATCATCATACTTTTTATAGTGCCTGCAAGGAACAATTTGAAGCTTTCCTCAAGAGCAGAGATACAAAGGTTCTGAAACTCGCGTGCTTCCAATGCGGGCTGTCTTTTGTGAAATGAAGTCTCGTAAACATAAAATTTGTTAGCGTACAGACTCCGAAACCCAAGCACTATTTACCACGAAGATTGTAGTCAATTTTACGCTTTCATATATCGATATCTCACAATTTTAGAGCATAGTGTAGTGCGTGCTTATAGTTGGATTGAATAGAAAGGAAAACTAACTACTTCCTGGCCTTAAATGGCTAATGGCTGGAACATGAGCACACGCGATCAGGGCATTGCCTTCTGTCAACAGTTGTGGAATAAACCCGCTTTCATATCTCATTATCAGCTTAAGGGCTGGAAGAGGGGAACGTGCACGATTTCATTTACCCCCCAAATGGACAGCTCAGTCGTCCAAGAAAGCATATTCCATGAATGTGAAATCATTTTTTTAGTCGTGTATGCACAACAGATAACAGCCTACCTAGTTTAATAAGTATGGGTCCTGTACTTGACAATATGGGACAACCATAGAAAGGCGAATAAGATTGACTAAAGCTACCACCTTAATTGGAACTCTGCCCATTTTCAGAAAACTAGTATAATATTTTCGCACATCTGCATGGATGCCAAATTTTAGGTGTTGAAAAAGCCCTAAGGAAAAACACGTATTTCGCCATAAGCAATGATAGTTTCATGAGTAATGTTGCCTTACCACGAAGCTTTCTAAAAAGTATTTCCTTTGCATCAGTGGCCGGCCTGTTAAGTGCTGGCGAAATAAATTTTCTCCTCAGTCAGGTTCTATGAGGATAAATCTTTATTTACAGAGACAATAAACCGTAAACATGACCCAAACGCAATTCACCTTCGTTATAAGGACTTGCAGTAAGATTTTAATAGCCTTTAAAGAAGTTCTTCATGGGTGGTAACTTAAATGGTCCGGGCCAGAGGCAATAAGTAGGGAACTAATAAGATGTCAAAATCCCACATTAACACTTTTGGGGTCTTCTATTTACATCAGTAGGAATAAAATTCAAAAAAATACATTTACATATCCAGTTTGGAAACTAAATTAATCTACTGTTTGCCTGGCTCCATTGGTAGTTCTTTCCATGCTGTCAGGTGGTTTAAAGAGAAGACATGTGTTGCCAAGAGCCTGTTTTGCTATGAAGTGAAAACTATGCAGTTAATGCTAAAAGGGATGTAGGCCTAATGCAGCTTTTGTGTATATTATTATGTAGTATTCAGTTATAATTAAAACCCCATCAATTGTTCTCAATGCATAGTTAGTTCCAATAACAGGCTGCAAGCAAAAATAATCCAATAAGAAGCTTTTTGAAGGGGTCTGTACATATTATGTAAGGAATGGGAATTTAGCATTATTAACAGCCCTTGCTATGTTCATCAGCATATATATTTTATATAATGACATGAGCATACAATTTAATATATATATAGTCATTAAGTTGTATATATACTTATGTATATATGTTATGGAAAAAGGAGCTCAGAAATGTTTAAGTACACGCATGTCAGTATTATAAGTAAATTTTTTATAATATTGTATATAAGTGAGAATTATAGTTGAGAACTGTGGTCCTCAACCATATAGATGTCATAGAGATTTGGAAAATAAAAGGAGGAAATTTGGCAAGGGGAGGAATAGGGATTGCATCCTTGTAAGATTGTATGGCAAGCATTTCTGGCATTTGGAAAAATTTCAGATTTTCTTGTGAATTTCCATCCAAAGATAATGCCTCCATCTGCCTGTAAGAACATTATGGTGTAGCTTAACAGGAGGTTAATGAGAAGTTTTCTGCTTCTGCGGCACTGACACAAAAATTCCACCCAAAAAATCAATTTCAAAATATTTTCTTGAGGAGGAATTGGATTACGGAGGTTTGCAACCACTGGTGTAGAAAATATTTTAAACTCTGCTATGATGATGCTTTCTAAGAATATGTAATTAGCCAAGTACAATGAAGTGCAACTTTTAAAATAATTTAGTACCATTAAAAACAATTATTTGTAGTAAAGCTGGCTTTGGCTGCAACCAGCTGGTATAAGAAATTTATTTCAGAAAGCTCTGCATGAAGTAAAACAACATGCTGGGGCACGTATTGTCCAGTATTATTGTGAGAACATTCCTAAGTTAAAAGCCGTGGCAGTTAAGTTATTCTCTAGGTATTTGACAAGGATCTTGTAAATGCACATAACAATAGCATAATTGCGTTGTAATCTGCCTATTGTTAGGTATTATGTTCAGCAGATATTCAAGGTTACATAATACAGCTCTTAATAGGGCAAACACCATGCATCTACATCTAACCAACATCTCTTTATACTTTTAGGTTACATGACTATGTGTAAGTGAAGATTTATTGGTATTCTGAAGTTTTTGATATTGACAGCTGTTGTCTTGCTCTTTCTGTGCTACATGACCCCAGTACCCCTGGATGAGTATGTATTGTTGAACACTGCAAGTCCTCGCTTTGTTTACATGTCACATGTTGTGTCCCTGCATGTGACCTGATGTTTGAAAAAATGCATTCATCAGTACAACATTTTGTTTGTTGTACCTGTAATGAAATATCTTTGATATTATAGACCATTGATACTCAACTTCCATTGCAACAATTCCTGTCCTAGTATATTAAGGTTTGCAAAACAGTAAAAGTGTTCTAGAAATTTTAAATATGCTCTATAGGAAGATATTATAGATCAGAAATCACATCGCAAAACTCCTTTTTAAACTACTGATTTTATGTGAAACTGTTTTTGATGTTCAATCAGTGACTTTCAAGACTAGTAAAACTTCTTGCTTGTATGGATCCTGAAGGGAAATGTATATTTTAGCATGCCACAAAAGTTCAGTTTAGGGCGGGGTTGGGGATGTTTATATATGTTTTTGGATAGTTAAGATATGACAAGGCTTATCTATGGCATAGCATAAAAAAGTAGGTAGCTTCCGAAGTATTTTAAGTATGTATTTGTATATATATACATAAGTTATGTATATAATGTGTAAATACTATTTACTTGTGTACTTAATTGCACACTGCCTTCTAGCCAGCTATGTGTGATGTCATTAAGGAAGGCTTGATGCCATTGATGTCTGCTGCCTCCACTCAGTGGGTAAGGGGAAATTCATTCGTTGTAATTATTAATTGTGTTTCGGCTTTGAGCCTTCATCAGTGCCAGAGATATATAAGTACTCAGCATTCAACAAGGCAAGATTGACTTGAAAATTTCTCACCTTAATTATTGGGCATTGATGGTCCAATGGTTAAGGTGTTGGTTTTCAAACTGCTCATAAGCTGTCAAGACCTGTCAATCAACTATCAAGAATTTCAACATAACAATAATCCCTGAAAGAACCAAGCGTTGTCAGAATGAAGTCAATTCATACTGCTGAACGCAAAACGTCTGATGGGAAAACAGGCAATCCTTTAATGAATCTTTTAACGTCAAAGTCTATCTTTAAAGATGGTACAAAGACTTTCTCTCTCCTCCTTTGCATATTAGATTCACAACCATGTACGACTGTGTGTGTGTCATTTTTATATCACCTTGATGCTTTCCAAGAATTATTTGGGAGCCAAGAAGTTTCCTAATTAGTTTTGGGTAAGCTAAACAATTTGTGAAATTCTTTAATTAAAAATGTATTTTTCCTTTGTAGGCAAAAGATAACGCGTAGTAGTAATTTGATGTCTGCTTGATGAAGGGGTTCATTCAAAGTGTTATAATGGTGCGTTATCCTGAAATATTTTCTTTTGCAAAAGAAGAACGAAGATTTCAACACCGATGGATCCCTTCCAAAACGTTTGTTGTTGATTTTGCACAGTGGGGCACACAAAAGATTTTGGAGAGGGAGCACTTTGCGGCATCACTTTTGCAGCATCACTTTTGCAGCATCACTTGGCAGCATCACTTTACAGCATCACTTTTGCAGCATCACTTTGCATCAAGTTGCCCGGGCCAATTCCGCCAATTCCGCTTTACCTCTCCATGCTTCTCGATCCAACATCACTGTAGTAAGATCCTCGGCTGTTATGTCAGCTCACGATGTATGTCATACAAGGTCTCCCAACATTGTAATGGCCATGGCTTGGTTTCTGCAGAAATAGCTTGTTGATCAGCTCAGTTTTTCTTCCATAGCAGTACCCGGCATACATAGTACGTCTTTCTCTGACTATGTTTGAGACAGGTGTTATGTGTCCCTATAATTCTTTTATGGCTTGATGTTCGTGTCAATGCTTATCTAGCACAGCTCTGAACATTCTTATATAAGTGCCATCAAGCTTCTTCTCAATCTTCTTTGTCTATGTCCATGTTTCGGAGCCATACAGCAGGTATATAAACAATCTAAGATATCTGCACGTCTGATAACCTAACAACTCTCCTTTTCTTGCTTGATTTGCCAACTAAAGAAATGCAAAAGAAATCCCTTAGCCACAACTTTTCTAGGATTTTACGAACTGAATGGTGGGCAATTAATACCAATGCGTACCCTTTATTAAGCCATTGGACCCTATTATTTCATAGTCACTTCGTACACCACCAAAATAATACCTTGTGGAAAATTGAATATTTGGTAATTTTGAAACACAAAGAGGTTACTGGCAGTGTTCCCAAGAGTTTTACCACCTACGGCAGGAGGCAGCTACTTCCGAATACAACATTAAATGTACCTGTTTTTGAACTTAGAGTCTGAAAGCAAACAGGCTAGTTTCAACATGTTTTGGTATGCTGTTGTTTGTTTTGGTATATAACTTTATTGCTGTGAAACGCAGCAACCATACATTTACATTGCCCTTTTTAGTAGCTTCTTCCCCTGATTAACAAGCCCCGTCTGGCCGCCCTGGCTACTGGTATGGGTATACAGATGAAGAACTTGACACTGAAAGAAGAAATCAGATAGATTTGATTTAATCTAATACTGTGCATTCCTGAGGTCTTTATTTTCTTTTTCAGTTGTTAAGTTATTTTTATCCTTTTATCCTTTTGCCTTATTATCTCTAGCATTCATACAAAATATTTTAACTCATTCTCATATTTAGGACTGCTAAGTCCGGGGGGTGGGGACATGGCCTTGCCTTTTTTAGTCAATCATACTAAAATTAGAAATTATAGGCTTACTCTTTAAACGCTCAATATTTGGCTCACTCTTTTACTAACTCTTTTTTTACAAATGCTCAATATTTGGCTCACTCTTTTACTAACTCTTTTCTTACAAATGGAAGTGCATGTGGCATTTAATTTGGTAACCAACTTGATGTCCTTGAACAGTGTACTAAAGTGTGACGTCACGATGTAATAAATGTCAGATGTTTGATAATATTTTGCACTCATTACATTTTCTTGTGACATAAATAAGCTGTCCAAACTTGAGAACGATATCCTTAACAAGCGTTAAGATACATCCCTTCAAAGTTTGAATGATGCCTATCAAAACCTTGTATTTGGTCCCAGATCATAATCTTACAAACTGAGCAAAATTAACCTAATTTGCTCAAGGCATTTTTCAGATTCAAACAGCCGTTTCATGTGGTTGGTATGCGATTTCGATGCTATATTTGTATGCGGGCATTTGGCGGTATGGTTAAGACTTTGATTTAGTTATATTTGGGATTCCTTGAAAAAAATATTTTGTGACGTCATCGCTTTAGTACTTTATTATGATTATCATTTTAATTTTCTTTAAAAATTTGCTTGCTCGCTAAATCTTGATTCTGTCTTTAGGTGTCTGGGTGGTATCAAACCAAAGGTACTGGAGTGGGTATGGTGCAGGTGTGCAAATCTGCAACCCCCCATTGCAGCAGGCATCAAAATTGGCAGGACTGCACTCATTGTCCCTTCTCATGCTGCAAGTATGCAAATAAAAATGAACTTTGGTAAGAATGTCGAGCCTCGAAATAGGGTGACAATGGTATGTTCAACGTCCCAGACTTTGAACCTCTCGTTCTAAAATCTCCCCATTGTTCACTACCGAAAAGCATCATTTGATGCAGAGCTAATCTGAGTCTTCTTATTATTGACCGAGTGATGCAGCATGTTACCTTCATTTGAAAAAAGCGGCTTGCTTTTCTGCTGTTGCTTTGACGCAAACGCAGGAGAAAAGTCAATAGTTTTTTGACATGGTTTAAGATTACGCCAGAGAATTCCCTCAGTGAAGAGCAAAAGGGGATGCCCTGCAAAAGTCGGAGAGTCCGGCTCCCTGTGTTCCACAAGAAAAGCATCTGGAAAGAGCTGGTTCAGCCCTTAACGTCGGTGTCGAGCTTAGTAACTGATCACTGTTCAGTCATCTGCCGGCTCCACCGTGGCAGAATTCTGCTAGACATTACAGTTTCATAATTTTAAAACCAAGGATTTGTCGTGTTTGATAAGCTATCTCAAATTTATATTACATCTCAGTGAAAAAGTCCGGTATTCGATGAAGACGTACACCAAAAGCGACGTCGCAGATTCCTGCAAAAATGGGCAGCAACTTGTCGTAGTCGATTCTAATGTCTACAATGTTACAAAATGGATCAAATATCATCCCGGAGGAGAAGCAGTTCTTCGTGCAATGGTTGGACAAGACTGTTCGGAAGTATTCAAAGCCTTTCATCGTGATTTTGTACGGGAAAAGGTTCTTAAAAATTTTTTGGTTGGCCAGTTGTCTGCTAATGAGCGAGACCTGGAAACACACCAAGGCCTTGCGAAAGATATTGAGAAATTAGAGGAAAAGCTAAAGGCGGCTGGCATGTTCGAGCCGGATGGTAAGTACTTTGTTTTGATGTATTTGTTAGGTCTAGTCGCAAACCTAAGTGATAGGACGTGAAGATGTTAAGCCATAGGTCTATATCATGTATAGGTTCTTTATACCGCCCTATCTTATTTGAACTGTAGCAACAGGTCGTTTAAATTTGTACCTAGTCCCGAGGGAGTAAATGGACAGGTCGATTAACCTGAATTTCCAAATGGCCCACAATAAATTATCAGTTAAATGCCCTAATCTACACGTTCCCACGATGAGGTACCAACTTTTTGAACGTCATTTCTGAATAATAAAACGCACACTTGCAAAACACGGCGTCCATGCAAAATCCCTCTTGCACAACACTCTAAATATCGTTGGTAACAGGAGCATGATCATATGAGTATTTGAGACTTTGCTTCCCGGTTTATTTACCGCGAACGTATCGCTTGGTACAAACAGACCGACGCATCAGAGCCAGAGGTCGGTCACATCAGACGTCGAATCTGCCATCCCAACGGTTTTCGTCAACGTCTTCACAACACAAACTATCGACACGAAATACGGCATGTGCAGGGAAGCAGTCGTATTATTAGAGCAAAAATCTTTACAAAACTACTCGTCAAATGCTGAACCAGAGCGAGTTCTCTGCTTTCCCAAGACTCCCATTCAACTCGTATGATCTGCCCAGTTTTTAATGTGGTGGCTGTATAGCGCTGCAGAGGAAATCTGATGGGCTCTGCTGCAACCTATTGGCTAATGTTGGAGTTTATTATGCACCGTATTAAAAATATATGTGCTAGAATGCAGTAAGAAGTATCTGCTGCTCTAAATGTGCAGTTTCAATAAGTAAACAACTCGGTGCAAGAAACCAAGTATTTATTCTCCGTTAGGAATACCTGTCGAGTCGTTCCACCTGCTTTTGTCCGACTTTCCTATTGTTTCATGAAACATAAGATTTTTATACCTCTAGGTTATTCAACTCATTATAACCACGTGTATTTAAATAGATCTGCTCGAAAATTGCCATACGGTCTCTTTGTAGCAGTGAGATCGCTTTATTGTCATTCATGTAGTGCCTTACAACTCAGATTTCCATATCGTGCTAAACGCGAGACTTGCGAAATAGACAGGAGCGCCTGCCTTTGTAATGTTATGAAATAAACATAAATTGACCACGCTGTCAAGGCTGTTGGTTTTTAGACCTGACTTACGATTTCCTTCAGATTCGTTTGTTTCGAATAGATTGTTCAGCTCTATAATTTCGGTTGTAACTTGTACCAAACTTATTCGCTCATACAACACTATTGTATCTAACGCCAGTGCTAAACATTTTCCCATGGGACTCGCCCAACAATAAATTTAATGTTTACACCTTGTTCTGGCCTTCCTGCATATAATTTTGCTTTAGCCATGTCTAAACTTTCATAACATTGCATGAGTAGGCCTATTGCCCGAATTTAAATCGCGTCAATTTCCCACAACATCAGCCTTCTTATGCTGCAGACTTTAGTTATTGGAGAAATCGTTTGTAAAATGACTGGGTTGGCCCTACAATTACAAAGAGACTTTCATCCAAAGCGATTTGTGGCTGCTACTGCCTTTTGCACTTGACTGTAAATATAACATGTAGTTGGCGTTATGCAATAATATGTCATTTGCTAGTATACTGGTGGAAAATATAGAGTTGAATGCGCGAAAGAACTTGAAAACACAGATAGTAATTTGAATGCTAATGGGTCTTCGACTGCCATTTAAGCGGCACGGTGTTTCCACTTTGCAGTACGCACTTGTTGCTGATAGAATCTTTCAGCAAAGCCAGGGGTTTCCCTTTTATAAGTCATTGGGAAATAAAAAGCCTTTGGATATCATGTGTCGGCGGGCAACCACTAGAGTTGTGTAAGCGGGTTTTCCCTCGGTTTGTGAAAGTCGGGTACAAGTCCGTGCGTTTTACTTTCTGACGCAATGCACTCACTCCCGAAAAATACTATGAAACGATGTTTTTCTTTTCATTTGTCAAGAGAATGGCAATTTATACTGGAAAGTTACTTGGTTTTCATCATTAAGAATTTTATTCATCACGTTTTCAACGTCTCGGTGACTATCAACTTCCGCACTCCGAGACGCGAATGGCCTCACGACTGGACAATTTTGACAGATGTTGACATCAGCCTGTTGGTAAAGGTTTCATTACTTGTGGTCAGACTAAATTATGTAATATACGGGCTCGAACCTCTATAACTCGAACACATAGGGGACCAAACAGTTTTGTTCAAGTTATAGAAAGTTTGAGTTATGAGAGTTTAGGAGGGTTTTGGTACAGTGCATACATTTAGGAATTGGAGGTACGGTGATGTGATGTAGGATATTGAGTACTAAAGTGTGACGTCACGATTTGATGAATATCAGAAATTTGACAATATTTTGGATGCTTTCTTCTTGTTGGCATAGATAACCTGTTCAAATTTGAGAACCATACCTTGCGCAGTTGCTGAGATACACACTTTAACTCAAACTTTAAATCATGCCTATTAAAACCTTATTAAATGAACCCTGTTCATAATTTTATGAACTGGCCCAAATTAACAGTGTTTCCTTAAAGCCTTTTCCAAATTCAAACAGCTGTTTCTCAACGTTGATAAGAGATTTAAGCGCTATATTTGTATATGGGTATTTGGTGGCAGGGTTAACACTGTGATCTAGTTAAAATTGTGATTCCTCAAAAAGGTGTTTTGTGACCTTGTCTGTTTAGTACTCTATTGAAAGGGCGTTTGGTTGTCCCCATAGCAACATAAGGTGATTGGGATTGATCAAAGAGAGGGGATTTTTATCCAGTTCCTTTTATAGTGGAAGATCCCTTCCTTCCGACCCTGTTGGCAGATTAAAATTATTCGTCTTTTCCTTAACACAACCCCTGCCCCAAACATTCTTTTATAACTCACTTCAATTTAAACCAGAGAGATTGGGAAAACTCTGATGTTTATACAATGCAATGATGGTTATACAATGCAAATCAATCAAGCCACGTCTGCAGAGTTTTAGTTAAAAATACCAATTCAGATAATTATATAGAGTATGAAGAGTTTTTTTACTTTTTGCCATTAAACCATCACACATTAGATTAGAAGGTCCGAGCCTCTCAAAATTAAATTGTTTGGCAAAAATCATTGTAACATCCACTTGTGCATCATGACTATTTCAGAGTTATTAACCCACTTATCTTATTTTGCAAATAATTTCAGAGAACTACTTTTTGAGTTATAGAGGTTAAATTAATTATGGGACCAAAAAAATCTGGTTAACTTACTAGGAATTACATAGAATTTCTGAAGGGACTTACAATTTTGTTCAAGTTGTAGAAAGTTTGAGTTAAAGGAGTTCAAGCTATGTAGCTTGTACTTTAAATGAATAACCACATTGAGATATAATGTCCTGGGTAGGTACAAGGCAAGATTTGTATTTTTATTGCCATAATTATCTGTGATGATCCTGGAACATGCGGACTGACTCACCAAGTGAGGAATGCTATTAAGTAAGACCAGACTCTAGAACCTGCACCAAATTCATCAGCTTCTTATTTTTGGACAAGATATAGATGTTTATACTCTCCAGTCTTGAATGATCATCAGGGGGTATTGTATATAATTATTCCATCCACCTCCTATTTCAATTTGAAACATTTTCTATCCACCCCTTCTGTTAAGGGCTCTCTTCTCAAAATAAAGTAAATTATCATTCCTAAGACATTTGCTTATGTTTTTGGTGTATATCCCATCAACTGAAAATGGAAGTCTTAAGTTTAAATGGTCAAATATGTTGGTGAAGAAAGCAATTATGGGAAGACAATGACAAGATGAAGACAATTACATTGTGATAGGAAAAGGAAATCAAAACTAAATTTGCACAGGTAGTAACAAACATGAAATTAGTTTATAGAAGTGTTCTCAAACATGACTTGATTGGCATTGACCTGACAAAAAAATGGAGGGAGACCTTTCAACAATTGTTGGCCGTGGTACACAAGTATATACCTATAGAAATTTTAATAGATGGAAAACAAATCTTGAAAATGTATGATAGCAATGCAAATATATAGTTTTTGTAAAAAGAAATAGCTACACATGTGCATGAACTATATACTGTGTTTTTGTGCTGTTTCATTTAGTTACTTCCATTTTTAACACATGTACATTTCAGGGCGTGAAATTAAACTGGTTTAAATAAGTACTTAGGAACTGAAGTACATTATAGTGTCAAAATGCTGCAAACCCTACAAATATACCTGTGTGTAGGTAATAGTGATTATATATTGAAATCTAAATCTAAATGGTACCGTTCTCAATTTATGCAAAGCTATTTTCGTCATTGTACCCTATTTTGGCTATTTGAAGTAGTTTGTACACTCTATGGACTGTCAAACTATCAAAGAGAAAGTACAATGGATAATTTTTAAATTTGATTTATTAGAGGAATAGTGGCTGAACCAAAAAGTCCTTATTAGTCTTTACCACTGTTTTTAACATTTACACAACAATATATGGGTTTTAAGTGGCCAAAATGGGTACACATATGTTGCATATCTACTAAAGATAGATGCCTTAATTATCTACAAACCTGAAGCAGCTAGCTTAGATTTCAATATAACATGCAACCCCCTCATATACGCAATAAAAACATACGAATACAGAAGTTCGCTACGTAAGCTAATTCGTAAGTTACGTATATTTTTTACTTATGAAAACGTTCGTAAAAAATCAAAAGTTATAGTTGCCTTTTTAAGTAATCAAAAAATTGGAGGACAACTAGGCCTCCTTCCTCGCTCCTTTTTTCTCAAAATCTTCCGATTAAAATTATGAAAAAGCTATTTAGCCAAAAAAAATTAATATGCAAATTCCGTTTTAATTATTTATGTTCGGAGAGCCAAGATCAAAACATGCATTAATTCAAAAACGTCCAGAAATTAAACAAAAAAAAACAAGCTTTTTTAAATGAAAGTAAGGAGCGACATTAAAACTTAAAACGAAAAGAAGTTACTCCGTATATTAAAGGGGCTTTTCCTCCTCAACGGCCCGCTCTTTACGCTAAAGTTTTTTACTGTTTTAAAAAGTAAAGTTAAGAGAAAGAGTCAAACTTTAGCGTAAAGAGCGGGGCGTTGAGGAGGAAAAGCCCCTTTCATATACGGGGTAATTTCTGTTCGTTTTAAGTTTTAAAGTCACTCCTTACTTTTATTTAAAGAAACTTTTTTTTTTGTTTATTATATGAAGTATTTATAAGAGACTTAAGTATTTATAAGAGATCAATTGTGATCAGTTGCGTAACCCAAAGTGTTTATAAGTGATATCATGCTTTAGATGTTCCTTAGTATTTATGGAAAAAAAATTTCGCCCTATGAGCCACCCCTGGCTCTGGAGGATCTAAGGTCTAAGGTATTTATGTGTGCTTTAAAGAGTTTGTAAGTGATATAGAGCGTTCAGAGATTCTGTAGGCTACGTATAGGTGTTTAAAGCCTTTATAAGAAAACTAGAGCGTTTATAAGCTATACAAAACCTTTTTAAGGGATCAAAAGCCTTTATAAGGGGTCTAAAGTTTCTGCAAGTCATCAAAAGCACTTATAAGTTACCTTTAAGCGTTTATAAGTTATCTAAAGTGTTGATAAGTGATCTAATACGTTTAAATCTGATCAATGGTGCTTATAATCGGTCTAAAGCATTTATAAGTGTTCATGAGTGTTAACAAGCAACCAAAAGCAATCATTTTTAGCCTTTGTAAGTAATCATAAAAAGTGTTCATAAGTAATCTCGAGCTTTGAATGCGCCTGAGTATTATAGGTGTTTTAAAGCGCTTATAAGCGAACTAAAGCGATTATAAAGATTTTAAAGCATGTATAATAATTCCTGGCTTTTATAAGTATTCAAGAGCTATTATAAGCTATCAACCGTTTTCAAGTGATCAAATAAGTGATGTATTGATTTTACAAGTGGCCAAACGCGCTTATGAATAATCTACAGCATTTATAACCGGTCAAAAAAGTTTGCAAGTAATCTAAAGAATTTATGAGTTATCTATGGTGTTTAAAAATGAACTAAGTCGAAATTATTTAAAGCGCATTTAACTCATCTTAAGTGTTACCTTGCAAGCAGTGATGGATTGTTTGACTGCTGAGGTCCTTGAGCTTACTGGTAATTTTGAAAAAGACAACATATAAAATTGTATCATTCCTTGTCTTGTTCAACTTGCCATTAGAAATGACGAAGAACTGAGCTTGGTTTTTACTTTCAAATTCCTCTCCTGCTTGCTTTCACTGCCTTTTAGGAATCTATTCAGTATGGTAGCCGAAGAGCATGTTCCAAGTACAAGACTTTTTTACAGATCCAAATTCGACATACGCCAACAGTCAGTTCGGGTTTTTCGCCTGACATTGTCTGCACTAAGGCTTACAATACCTACCGCTTGAAATGAGAGGTAGGAGTTCCCTTGGTTCTTTCAAAAAGAGAATAAAAAAATTATCTTGTTTTGAAATGGTTTCTGGCCTGTCTGAATCTCTAAAATATATAATAGAATGCTTCTTGCCTGATCAACGTTTTAGCTCTTAAGTTTTCTTTTTAACGCCATCCTCGCCGAGTGGTTTGCGCACTAGGTGTAAAATAAAGAATTTAAATAGATAAGAGATTTTAGCCATTATTGAGTGTTTTTTTTTGGGGAATTGGAGTGGTTTGCTCCTGGGTGAAATGGTGGGTCACAGGTTGAAGTTCAGGTACAGGCTCTGCAACGGACATGATTGGCCTTACCCGTGCCGATTGATGTTGGGGCGGGAGGATAATTCGGTGTCTAGGGTTGGACAGGATTTTATTATCAAAGGATAGTGCGAGTTTTAAACGATAGGAGCTATGGGTTTGAAGTTGAAACTGATTAAGAAGGGATATTGTACGGTACTTTTGGGGCTTTTGAGATTACTAGGAGGACACGGTACTGCACCCTCTCAACCCGGTCCAACTGTTCCTTAGTCAGCCCGAAATACCATACAGGGCAACAGTATTAAGGTGTGGAATTAATAAAAGAGAAATAAATGCGTAGGAGGTGTGGTGAAGGGATTCCATGAAGAGCCAACAACTTCAGAGACCTGTTGGCCAAATTGGCTTTTTTAAGATACCATCAACATGTTTATTTAACTTCAGATCCGAGGTGATATGAACACAAAGCAGTTTGATTTCGGTCACGTGACTGGTGCTGGGAATAAGCGGGTTAAGAACTGGCGTAGATTTTCAAACAGAAATGGCTAAAATAACAGATTTGTCAAAGTTGACAGTCATTTTTTCCACCTTTGCCTCTTGACATATATCATTCATTAGTAAGCCTTCTCTGCTTGGGAGGTTTTTTCGACAACATTCATGAGTGACAGATCGTCGATGTACTTACAGAGGTCATCCAGTGTTGTTGCCAAATCATTTATCATGACAAGAAAAAAAAAATGGTCCCAAGAGGGTACCTTTGAGAAGTCTACAAAAAATGGGCAGTGGGTCGGAGTAGGTGGACTTATATTTTGTCCGTTGATATCTACCAGAAAGAAAAGTAGCAATTAAACCCACAAGGAATGAGTGCACACCTAGTCAAAGAAGGTTTTTTTTTTTTACAAGAATGTTGTGGCAAATTAGATCAAAAGTTTTTCTTAGGTCTATTGCAATAAGATTAATCCAAGAATCTGGTTCATCGGTTTTTTGTAAAATACCGTCAATTATACTTACTAAGTAATGAGATGTAGACATGTTCACCATATTTCCAAACTACCTCCGATCAATTTTCTCCAGAATACGGTCTTTCAGCCATGCTGCAACAAAACTTTTATACAATTTGCTAAAAATGGGTGTCATGGTGATCGGTCGGACACTCAGAAAATCATTGGGCGCATCTTTTTTGGTATTGATGTGATGAACCCATTTTCCAAATTGATGGATACTCACCTGTTTTTGTCACCCGATTAAAAAGGAGTATTAGGGGCCACTAAGATAATCTGGAAATGCTTTGATGAGATGGACGGGAATATCTACAGGAATAATGCTTGTTCTTTGAAGCCTTTTTAATTTAAAAAACCACCTGGGACTCTGATATTAAAGGGAAATGAAAAGACTTAGCAGAAGGGTTGGGTACTTCCTCGCTCAGCAAAGGCAGGAGGGATTGCACAATGTTACCCAGATGTTTATTAAAGGAGTTGGCTGTTACGACGTTTTCTTCATCAATGCCAAAATCGACTCCTTTTTCAAAATTGCCTGTCATCCTTTTGATTCGGTTATACCAATGGTTTGGTTTGGACATGTTCAGATGACTAACTTCACGTTCTACATAGTTGTTCGCGTGTTTTCGAGTGACTTTTCTTAGTTTTTTTTTTTTTCAAACTGTTGGCTTGTTGGGTATTACCATGACAGAAAATCCATTTTTTTTTCCATTACCATTTTCATAGCTTCTTTTTGTGTAATTTATGGTCGATCTGACGTCTCAGGAAAACAGGCCGTGTAATTTTGAAGCAAAGTTTCTTGCAAAATAGTAGTTTTTTCATTACTACTTTTAGTATCTTGAAATTTTTCCCATTTCTCGCAGCTTAACCACTGGCCAAAAGTCAGAAGTCCCTCATCTGTGATTGGTCGACTGATAGTTACAGTTGTAACTATCAGTCTAATCGTCTTAATGGAATTGGTGGGGTTAAGTTAAAGAGAAAAGTGATAACTTCCTCTAATCGGAGCCCCGGTCGTAGGTATGTTTTAAAATTCGCGCATATTTGCGGAAATTCGGTCAAGAGACGTACCGCCTTTGGTTGTGGGAAAATTGACGACCTGCTTAAGGCCGATTCATGCGTCCAGGTGATTAAGCTTTAACTCATTGGCATTGCCCATCATGAAAATTCCGCATGATGGGTATTTGCCCCAAACAAAATCCGAACCGAGTTGTAGCTTTTCTACGAATGTTTTGCGATATTCACTCGTCTGACCCGGTGAGTAATAATACACGCTGAGAGCAATACCAGTGAATTTCCGGGGGAGACGTCGTGGTCTTAGAATGACCCACATTATTTCGATCAAGTCTAGCTGCTCTTATGATTTCATGGGCATAAATAAGAACTCCACCACCTTTCTTTCCCCAGTGGGTGGTCATCAGGTCGCATTTTTTATAAGTTCATCAAAACTACCTATTTTCAGGAGTTCCGGGTTTTGTTGATGAATTTCAGAAACCATTAGGACAGATACCTTTGTTGCCAGAGCTAGACTTTCTAACTCAGCCACTTCATCAAAATTTAAACTTTCAGCGTTTGGGTAAATAAACCTAGGGAAGGCAAAAAGCTTCAGAATTATAAAGCTTTACCTTTATAGTGTTTGATTTTCTAGTTGTTCTCGTTAATTGACTTGTCTTTACTGGTTACTCTAAACTATTTTTACCTACCAAAAGTTTCTTACCCAGACGTTTATGGAAGCTATAATGCTGCTTTGTTCTTCGTCTTTAGATTAGTGAAAATATTATTTTTTTAATCATACCAATTATCTTCTGAAAAACAGGATTTAACCGTAAGAAAGTTTTTGAATCCTTTGTAGGTTTTATGAGAGGGCCGTTTATTGTCCTTCTTACAGACATCCCCGACAGTTCTTGTACTAAGAATGGCGAATCTTTTAAAGTTTCCTAATTTGACCCATGTCAATCTTTTGCATGAGCAATGCTCCACAAGCGACAAAATGTGTCTCAACTGCAATATAAGCCACTTTTGAATAGTCTGGGAACGACAAAAATATTGTCAAAGGATTACTCAACTCTTTTTTTAACTTAAAAAAACTCTCTTCCTAATCAGGGCCCCATTCAAACGAAATTACTTTCCTCAAAAGCTTATTTAGAGGGTAAACTAAATCAAATAGATTCAATTAAAATAGTTTGTACCTCTTGACCAATCTAATGAAGCTACGCAATTCACTAAAAGTACGAGGTCTGCTTATCTTTTGGATACTGTCGAGTTTATTAGCCAGTTGTGAAATACCCCGAGAAGAAACAGAAAAACCAAGCAGCTCAAAATTCTCCTCAAAACTCACATTTCTTTATAACTTTCTTCACATCACACTCCAACGATCTGGGAAAATCTTTTCTAAATCCCCAGGATACTCACTTCCGGCGACTGAAATAAAACTGAAACCCATTGACATAACGCCTTAGGACTCATGTTACTACCTTGAGGCAGCTTACGATACACATATTACACACTATGCGGTCCGGTATACGAATAATATTGTTGGCTTTCTTCTGCCAATGATACATTGAAAAAGGCCTGTTTTAAATCGATAATGCTAAATTTTCTCTTTGGGCTAAGGTGGTTCAGTACATCTTAGATCCTACCGATAGGGGAGGCACTGTCCCTAGATAGACTATTAATCTCCTGACTATCATACATAACCATTTGAGTTTCCAAACTCCACTCATGCTTAGAAGGTATTTTCTCCTGAGATTTTGCAATAAGGAATATAAGGCAACAATAATCACTTCTGCTAGTTTTCATAATACCTACGTTTGTCACCGCATAAATATACTGCTGCAGAACCTCCTTTATTTTCAGTGGCAAATTAAAGGACTTTGGTTTATGTGGTGGTAAACTTTTGTCAATATCTACTTTAAACTCCATAAAACTATTGTTACCTATATCATATGCATTGACTGAAAAAATGCTTTTATATTCCATAAGCAAAGCAACAACAAACAAAACTGTGAACTTTTATCAGCAGGTTTTGTAACGACCGTCATTCCATCAGGTAAAGGTAACATTTCCTTCTACCTAAAAAGAACTTCCGCTGCGTTAATTGAGAATGGGTCTAAAACTATTCTCTTATGCATCACTACGCTACCAGAAAAAGATGGACTAATCGACATATCATTTTCACAACCCAGGAAAGTCAATTTGTTGGTCCGGAAATCAATCGTGCCTATTACTTGGAGTATATCCCAACCAAGAAAAATATAAAAGCCTAAGCAAGAGACCCCCAAGAATTCTCAAAAAATTTTCCGTAAACTATTTCATTTAAAACTTATAAAATCTGTAAATACTTTTAATGAAACAGGAATTGCCTTCGAATTCCTATCAATAGGTTTTATTCTAGCCAAATGTTGCTCAGCTTTCATCTTTTGTTGGTCAAGCCCTACAAAAATTACTGATCAAACAACAATTTATGGCAACCAGGGTTTAAAAAAGCTTGGCACTCAAAACTATTAAAGTAACTTTCTTCATAATAGGGTACCGATTGAAACTGTATAATTTCCAAATTTGCTACTTTTGAGGAGAGCTTTTCAAAGTAATTAAGACTGTTTTCCCAGTACATTCAATAGAGGTCTCAGGGGAATAATTAACTGTAGAGTTATCTTATAATTAGCGGCTATGTATTAATGAAGAACTTTTCATGTACTTTTTATGTATTAAGTAAGAACGTCAAAAAACTGGACGTAGGATGCTGGTCTTGTTATTTACATCAGAACTAAACAATACTAAGTCCTACCTTTGGACATATGATAGTTACAGATATAACAATCCCTGCTGAAGAAAGGCACAGCCCATCCTGTGTCTGTAATTTACCAAAGATTTCACCATATATTCTTTTCCTTTTCAAGCTAATAAATCTTCATCCAATTTTGGTTCATAAGCAAGTCTGATTTTGTCATTTTCTCACGATCGCCGGATTTTTACCTATGGATGAAGGAACTAGATACGGTTAATGAAGTTATAAAACGGATTGTTTCTTTTAACTAATATGGGATTGTAATTGATGAAACCTTATCTTTTAAGCAGCATGTAACTTTAACTAGTAAAATTCTGGCAAGAGATTTAGGTATAATGAAGAAACTCCAACATTTTTTTCTTATATCTGTCCTCCGCCATCTTAACTCTTCTCTTAGACACCCGTGTATACTTAATTGTTCAAGTATTTGGCTCTCCACTTTTCCATCTATCCTTAAACCAATAAAAGTTCTACAAAGTTACGTAGTTAGGCTTTTAGCAGGGATTCCTCTTCGTCAGTCTGTCCGGGAATATTATCCAACCTTGAAAATTTCGTCAGCTGCGGGCCTCCGTGAATTTTATGTATTGTGGGTTATTTTTGGATTGCTGCAGGATATTCAACCACGCTGTTTAAGTGATTTATTGTGCGTTAGGTCTTTTGTTCATTCACGCGGTACAAGAGGTAGTGTTGATTTAAGTGTACCTAGAGGCATTTCTTCCCGTCCATGTTTTTCTGTTTTAAATAGAGGTACACGAAAATGGAATAGTTTGACGAGTAATATAAGGTGTATTGGAGACTCCTTTGTATTCGAAAAGCCATTAAAGAACTGCTTTTTGTAGATTAAGAGCTTTGATTCACTCATTTATTTTATTTATTGTGGGGGTTATGATAATATGGTAGTTCCCAGAGGAAAAGTGAAGTAATAAATTTTTTTTTTATATTTATAGTTGAGTGTGGTGGTGTTAGTGGCGTCGGTGGACTTGTGTTCTTTTATTATATTAAATAAAAAAACAAGTTTTTTTAAATGAAAGTAAGGAGCAACATTAAAACTTAAAACGAACAGAAATTACTCCGTATATGAAAGGGGATTTCCTCCTCAACGCCTCGCTCTTTACGCTAAAGTTTGACTCTTTCTCTTAACTTTAATTTTTAAAACAGTAAGAAACTTTAGCGTAAAGAGCGGGGCGTTGAGGAGGAAAAGCCCCTTTCATATACGGAGTAAACTCTATATCTGATTGGATTGGACAGCGCGTAATTATGGAGATCAACATTAGCCACATACTTCCGGCATCAATCAACCAAGACAGCGATTAATTTATCTAACTTTCTTTTAAACTGTGTGGAACATATCTTTTGACCTCCATCCTATTTATCTAAACTAAACTAAGCCTGAAGTCGATTTGAAATTCCGGTAAATGTGTACTTGACTTAAGCATCCTAAGATAAGAAAGGAAAACAAGCAAGAAATACCAAACCCTTTGATTCCTTTTTGCTAGTTTTTATCAGTTTCTGTTCAATAAACTGGGCAAACGCTACCAACTTACCTTAAGGATTGCATTCAGACTAGACAACTTTGCTTTGACAAGTTTTGCTAGTTCACGCTAGACTACGGTAGTTGTTGCTAGCCTTTTGCTAGTTTTCATCAGTTTCTGCTCAATAAATGGGGCAAACGCTACCAACTTTCCTTAAGGATTGCATTCCAAGTAGACAACTTTGGCAAATTTTTGCTAGTTTACGCTAGACTACAGTAGTTTTTGCTAGTTTTTTGCTAGTTTTCATTACTTTCGGCTCAATGGACTGGGCGGAAACTAGCAACTAACCTTAAGGATCGGGTTGCCACTAGGCAACGTTTGCAAAGTTTTGCAAGTTCACGCTAGACTACGGTAGTTTTTGCTAGTTTTTTGCTAGTTTTCATTACTTTCGGCTCAATGAACTGAGCGGAAACTAGCAACTGGCCTTAAGGACCGGGTTTGCTCTAGGCAACTTTTGCAAAGTTTGCTAGTTAACGCTAGACTACGGTAGTTGTTGCTAGCCTTTTGCTAGTTTTCATCAGTTTCTGCTCAATAAACGGGGCAAACGCTACCAACTTTCCTTAAGGATTGCATTCCAACTAGACAACCTTGGCAAATTTTTGCTAGTTTACGCTAGACTACAGTAGTTTCTGCTAGTTTTTTGCTAGTTTTTATTAGTGTATGCTCAATAAACTGGGGAAACACTATCAACTAACCTTAAGAATTAGGTTTCCACTAGGCAACTTTTTGAGGTCTTTGCTAGTTCATACTAGGCTACTGTAGTTGTCGCAAGTTGTCGCTGATAATTTCTTAATGGGAACAAGGCTTACAGTAGTTCGCTAGTTTCAACCACAATTGTAACTTTAGTAACATCAGATTAGGCACATTTGCTTGTCACTAAACATTGGATTTGCATTTACGCAGCTTCCGCTGTTGGTAAAATGGTGCAGCCTTCATAGCTCCCAAACATACCAGCTTCACTATCTGTTGAGTTTGCAAGACAATTCTTAAGATCAAAAGTTAGTACTAACATGACTTTAGAGGTAGGCTGCTCAAAAGCTTTTATACATTTTCATCTTTTCCTTTTCAAAGCTGGCATTTAAAATCCTTTCGTCTCGATTATGTTATTATGTCAGTGACAAAATGGAGGCTGCCGAGTAATATGTTTGTCATTTTTACCAAAAAAAACAACAAATTGGCGACGCAAGGTATCTTCCACTTCCCCCGTCCTCAAAAGTGTATGCGGAGAACAATCATTTAATATTAGTTATTAGGAGGGGTAACAAGGTTAACAGGATTTTTATCCTGCAAAGCGAGGTCTTGTACAACCTATCACCAAGCGTTGTCAAATGCCCGTATGGGCAGTTCGACTATAAGAAGACTGTTTGGGGACCGACTTGACAGTGCTTAATGCCTACGTAAAATATTTTATTTGTATCTATGAGCTATTTTTATGGTTTTAATATCAGTGATACAGTTTTTCCTTAATTTCCCACCTTCGACTATCGTGGAAAACTCACGCTCTTGGGATGCGCGAAAATGAAAAGCAGAGAAACTTTTTTGGATATATGTGGTCTAATTGTTACGAAACAGATATCTGCCAGAGGTACTGGCCTTACTGGCTACTTTCCCTTCAATTTGGAACTGAAATTTTTAATTCCTCAAAATGACTAACAACAGGAAAATGTCAAGGGTTGCTAAGTCTAGAGGCGCGAAAATTGAAGTGCATCCGCGTGGAATAATGCCAGTACCATATATTTAAGAATGTTAATAAACAAAGTAGGCTGTGTTACCAACTGACCAAAAGCAAAGTAAAAACAAATGCTACGGTCTTTCGTCTCTATGAATTCATTAGTAGAAATTACCAGATTTCAAGACGAAAAGATCACGTCTGGAACTATCGGATATGTGCTTAAAAAGGATAATGATCACCTTTCTGAGGTTTACATTGACATTGAATTCAAAATCAAATTGTCAACAATAAATGCTGGCGGGATATTGTAGAGATGCAGGTGTTTGACTTTGACGTCTTACCACTTAAAAAAACTCCAAGCAGTCATATTTTTCCATCATACCTTTATTCTTAATCAGTATTATGTACAACTTTAAACAAAAATCTGCCTTAGGTTCTATAACATTTCCATTTTCCAACTAAAAGGCGACAGGTAATATTCTGACTTCAGCAGGAAATGTTCTAATGATGAAAATTCATAGCAGATCAAATCGATTGAATACACGCTGACAATACGGAGGTACAGAGTAAAATCAAAGCAAACATATTTACAAATTCTTTAATTTTAAAATATATCAGCGGGAGAGAGATGTAAACGTGACCTTCTATATCTAATTAAGAATAATGACATGGGTGGCACAATTGGATTATTGATATTTTAGAAAGATCGAGATTGATAACTGCGTTGAAGGAGGAGCAAGTGAAACGTCCTGTTGTTCGGCTAATGATGAATATTTTAGGAAATTGATGATTAAGGGATGCCTTTGACAGACGATATATATTTGCCAGTCTACCTTAAATCACTTCTTAAGCACGAAGTCAAATCAAACTATCAAGACAGCTTGAATGGTATTTGGCTCTCGGCGTATTGTAATACTTCTCCGCTTTGACTCTTACTCCTTCTTGTTATCATCACAATCGTCATGATCATAACAATAATCATCATCAACAACATTATCATCTTCATCACCATCGTCGTCACCATCATCATTACAACTGTTACAAACATTAACATCATCACCAGCATTATCATCATCATCATCATCAACAACACCACTACCACCATCATCATCGCCACAATCATCATCATCATCATCATCACCATCACCACCGCCATCATCATCATCACCACTACTACTACCACCATCATCATCACCACCATAATCATCGTCATTGACATCACCACCACCACCATCATCATCATCATCATCATCATCATCATCATCATCATCACTACTATCATTATTATTATCCCCATCATAACCATCATCCTAATCATCATCATCATCATCAATGCGGTCACCAGCTTCAATATCCTCATTATCACCATCATCATTATCATCATCACTATCATCATCATCATCATCAGTAGCAGTGGCAGCGATAACGTCGTCTTAATTTCTCCAAAAACAATTGTTCCAACTGCAAAGACTCTCTAAAAAAACAGTCCAGGATAAAATGTTGTTTCCGTATACAAAAATGGTTTTTCCAAGTTCTTAAAACTGTTGACAAATAAACACAGAAAACCACATTGTTTAGACAGTAGAACGCAATCATTTTGCTGACCTTGTTTTAGTTTCGTCGCCTCTAGAACCTTGCCTGGCTTTTATTTAAACAAGAAAGCAAAACAAAATTCTACTGCCGCCCTTCGTCTCCCTTATCTAGTTTATCATTATTTTTTGCTCCCTTGCTAAAGTGAAGCCATGAAGAACACACTGCGGTACGAATTAGGGCTCCAACACATTTTCAAACCCAAATACGAATATACAAATGACGGCAACACACAAACACAGAACTTCACGAGGGTAGATAACAAGAACAAGCCAACAAAGCAGTTATCTTCAGGCCAAAAGGTAGAGGGCAGGTCTGTTGCCGCTGGGGGGGGGGGAGTAAGGGGTAGGCTCCCTCTAAATCCGAGATTAACTCCCTACAAGTTCACATATGAAGATTCAAGCATATGTAAATTTTGCTGAAAAAGTTGTAATGTGGATCTCCAAAATTTGGAACTCCTCCATAATTCAGAATATCCTTCTCTAGGTTTATAACCGTACGGGTTAGTACGGGAGACACGGTCCTCAATTAAGCAATATTTTTTATCCGTGGTTTAGCCTCGGAATTGTCAACCAATACATTTTCAATATTTAGGGTTTAGTGGATATGTGAAGACCCTACATAGCACCCTACATAAATTCAATGTACCGTTTCCAATTGCCCTCCCACGTGTTCCATTTGCCATTGTCCATGCACCTTATCCCACGTGTTATGTACCACGCGCTACGTGTCTTGTGCCATGCGCAAAATGCCTTGTACCTTGCACAAAGTGTCATGAGTCACACGTCACGTACTATGTGCTATTTGTCATTCTAAAATGTGTTTTTAAGATTATTTGAAACATGGTTATTAGTATAATTTCCAGGCATTATTAATATTAGCATGTTGGGTGAGTAATGGAATATCTAGGGGATAAATTTTGATTTAGGATTTTTTTTGTAAAGTTTCAGTTTAGCATTATGATAGTATGTACAAAACTGTGCAGTGTTCGGAGAACTTTCTACTCCCTAAGTTTATTTTACCGAACTTAAAAAATAGCTACATGAGTCTGTGTCCTCTATAAGGACACAATGAAATTTATCCTAGGTTACACTATTACACACTGGCGACAGAGTTTATTTTTGAATGGTACATTGCTAACATGTTGCTAGACGGGCCTTGGGTGACTCGCTCAATGGATCTTATTGATGTTTATTTGATTATTGTTTTTTGAGTGCTGTTTAAATTATTTATCAGCATATTACTTCAAAGAATATCTTTACAAATTATTGTTCACTTAAATCGTATTCGATAAATAGTAAATAGTTTTGTTACTCTTGAAGTATTTGGCAGGGGGATCCGACTTACTACGAAAATCATGCTTTTTAATGAATACGTATTACTCCAATGTTTAGCTAAAGATCCTGTATGCGTCGTTTAAGTGCCCTCTTACTATCTCGTGACATTTGCAGTCACACTAAACCAGATTGTTCTATCCCTGGCGCTTCTTATCACCTCCGCTTTCGTGATTTTAAGATAATCTGCCATGGCGTCCACATATGTAATCTGTCGGCCTCTGGCTTTCTTCCCTTAGATCTGCCTCGTTGCAGAAAAATCGACTTACTACCGGAAGACTGCGGGCAAGATGGTTGACTCTGGTGGACATGGTAGATGTTTATTGTATGGAATAATTCAGAAGAGAGAAGCGTCCGTTTCTAAGTAAATAAAGTAATTTAGCAGTTCCTAATTCTACAAAGGAGTTTACCACATATGAATATAATTGGTTAATTTCTATGTTGTAAGACCCTTCTTCAGTAATTGTGACGTATATGTTAAGTCGAAATGTTCCTGAAAAGAGGCACTTTCTTGACGCCTCTAAAAGACAGAAGCTGAGAATGTTCCTTGAATCTCAGATATCCAACAAATTTTTAGATACCCATGGTAGAAACCTGTAAATCTCTAACGCAAACTGAGAGTCATCTACGAGAATCTTTTGAAGCACTTCCTTTCATTGGTACCGGGTTGATGTCCTAATGTACGCTTGCCACGCTGTAGGAATTTACACCCAGTGATGTGCCACACCCTACCGGGTGCCTAGTTTGCTCTCAAGAGCTCTTTAAATTATTATGGAGTTTTTGGTAGGATCTGCCGTAAAGATAAAAATGCCTAGTACACTGCGTTTACGCAGCAGTCTCTCAATCAAAGACCCCTGATGAGTAGTGGTCCGACATTGAAACTACCCTAAATAAACAAAAAACACCAAACAGGGACGGTAGTTTGGATGTCCAAGGGCAACGCCCCTTCATATTGGCTACCGGGCAGAGACGCAGCCATGCGGCAGGCTCAACCGCTCAGTAGGACCAGCTCTCGCGGATTATGGAAGCATCTGTCACCAAATGAGATTGTACATGCATTCCTTGCCAAAAGGCCGAGAAGAATTTATATAGCACCTGTTTATGCTGGACAGATTTAAATATAATCTACAACTGACATTCCCCTCCCAGTTGAAGCCTGCTTTTAACCACTGTTTTCTTATCCAGCCCCTGGAATGTGCAGCAGACACGTGGTAGACATACAAAGCCTTCACATGTTTTTATCATCATAACCACGTCCCAATTTTACACTTTGGCATAGTGAAGTACAAAAAAGTTCATATCTTTCTCAAGAATACTACATGACGACCGGAGTTCGAACGTCTGAATCTCATAAACAGTCCAGTTATAAGGCTCCATATACTGGACAATTAACAAAATGCAGAGGAATATTTTAACAATATGTGCTGGGTTCTGTTGGTAGCCAAGTTAGCGTTCAAAACAACGTCATTTCCGTATCATTGTTAAACTTTCTCCCTAGACGATGCAAGACGGCATCAAATGCTTAGACATTTTATTACCGAGATGTGTTTCAAACGTGTTATTTTTTATAGGTTTTTATATTGTCTATTTGGATTCAATCTTCTTGTTTATTTTAACAACAGGAGCACTTTTTACATGAGACATATTAATATTAGGAAATACAGAAAAAATAATGATGTGGAACGTGTACGAGGTCAAGCTAGAGAATACATGCAACCAAATTCAGTTTATTTACATTTTTAATAACATATTAATTTTAAATTAAACAGGACCACTTAATAAACCAAAAGTCAACAAAAACACAAAAAAACCTCCCCAAATTGTCTTTGTAGCCAAAGTTCATCATCCACTCAGATATAACAAGTAACAACAAGAACAACGACAAACAACAACAACACTAATAACACAGAAGGTATCACAGGGTTCTCTCTTTATAAAAACGAGGCATCCCCTAAACGTGCTGATAGCCAAAGTTCACCATGCACTCAGTTTCAGTGTCCAACAACTCCTACAATAACAAAAAATAGCTATCCCTAAGTCAAATCTAATAAAAGTGAGGCATCTCCTAATCGTACCGGTGACCAAATTTCACCATCCACTTAAATTCAGTATGCAACAAATCAACACAAAATGTATTCCAAAGTTTGCTTGTTATGGAAACGAGTTACCCCACAATGTGTTGATAGCCGTAAAGTCAATAGCTCTGTCCTGTCTGAAAGGTTACATACCCTAGAGAATGTTCGAAAAGATCATAAAAAGTTCTTAGACGTCCCAGACAGATTTAAAATATTTTAGAAAGGTGTAGAGTACATTTAAATGTGTCCAGCATAAACGGGTGCTATATAAATGCTTCTCGGCCTTTTCGCTCTACACGGCCCAAACTTACCGAGCAGCTGCATGTGGAAATGCAACATCAGAGGTCTTGTGCTGGGGGAACGTTTTGGACAAAATAATGGAAACAATGTCTTTTCATTAATTTTAAACAAAAGTAAATCAACTTCATTACAAAATGTTAAAATGTCATAGCCTTAATATATATCAAGTCTGTGTCCTGATAAGAAACTGCATCCAGATGATAAGTTCTGACGTCAAAGATTGATGTACCCCTTGCCACAACTGCTTTTATTTCACGCAAGGCAAGATGCAGCTCTTGTAGTGTTTTCGATAAATGATTTTCCCTTGCATTCTATAGCGATCTATCTAGCAGAGGGATCCCTGTCCATAGTCTAAGCCTTGCACCTCATGAGCAGGTGGACAGAGAGAAGACGAGTTTGATATCAAACCCACTATCAGTCAATTAAAGCATGGGACCTACTTCGTTGGGCAAAACTGTTGAGGATTTTTTAGTAAAATTGGAATCAAAGAGTGAAACAGTTGCCACGGAACAGGCGCCTTCACTGCTGTACTGCTGGAGAGACCCAAAATTCTCAACCAGTTTTGTCCATGATTGCAGCACTTCTTGTGAAAAATATATCTACCAGAAAACATCCCCTTATACTAATGGTATATGTATAAGTTCTTTTTCTTACATACAGCTATGTTTTGGGAAGCTATTTTCCTTTAGTACTTCACTCCTGTAATTTCACTTAAGGTTTCATTATTCCAATGACAGACTACGCAGTAAATAATTGTGGTTGTAAGTTTAAGGAAATTTCAATAATTTCCAAGAAGGACGTGGCTGTCTGCTGAGTACTTATATATCTCTGGCACTGATGAAGGCTCAAAGCCGAAACACAATTAATAATAATAATAATTAGTGGATTTCCCCTTACCCACTGAGTGGAGGCGATAACATGGCAAGATTGACTTGAAAATTTCTCATATATATATATATATATTTATAAAACTAAAATGCCTGATGGCGATACGCGAGCTTTCGGATTAAGTAAAATCATTTGTCGTGTCTACCACCTATGCGTATAAATATTATAAAGCTAAAAAAATACACATTATCTTAACGTTTCAATATTGTCTTCATCAGATTGAATGTATAAGATGGATGTGAAAAGTCGTGGAGAACAACATAAGAACTCTCATTTTAGCTGTCTTTAATTATTTATTTTCATTAGAATCGTTTATCGACAGCGACCTATTAACTATCCTTTATACCGAAGACTAAGGAGTAAGAAATGATCAACGATATGGTGGATTTGTTGTTGGTTCCCTGCCACTAGACATTGAGATATCCCAATCAAACTCAAATTTCTTCCAAAATAATACAAAACTCACGGGGAGGGAAATTTATACAAGACAGATCAAACAGGCGGATGCATTTTAAACAAAATAGGAAGAGACTTACACAACAACTGGCCTTGTTCTTTTCTCTATCGTAAGAAATCTGCACGTTCCCTTAGTCCATTCTTGTCTACTATTAAATACTTTAGTTCGTCTGTGATCTGCAACCCTATTTTCCTCCTTACGTTTTTTCTTCCTTCAATAGTTACCAAAATACTAACCTGATGCCATTCTCCCCGGACACGTTGTTCAATGTCCGTCCACTCCCATTCTCTAGCAAGCTAACTTTTGAGGTCATTGGAAGTAATTCGCAAAAATCATTCAAAGGTCGGCAGAATTTGTTCTTGATGTCGTTGTATACGTATACTCAGCGTTTCAGCGTTTCTAACGTCATCTATCAAAGTTGGTTAAGTTTCAAAAGATTGATTTTGAAAGGGCTTAGTATTAAATAGAACTATTTAGTTCACAATCGGACGATTTTTCTGAATCGATGAATCTCAGACTGTCCTAAATGTACGTGCATGTGAGAGACAGAGAGAGACAGTATGTGAAGGTCACGCAAGCCCGTAGCACACAACAGCCATCAGGGGTAGGAGGGGATGGGAGTTGAACAATTAGACGATAAAAACCCTAGAATGTAATCCATATGTAATTAGTATGATTGAGAGTCTTCTATAATAACGCAAGAGAACATTGATACTGGTTTTTTTTTTCAATAACAGTCATCATTAAGGCAGTGGCTGATAATAAAACTTAAATAAATAAATGACTTTGGGGATATTCTAATAAGGGGAACCCGAACTTTTATCAGGAGGGGGTGTGTGGCAACGGCCTTGATGTCACTAGGGCGTAAGGGATTACTAGGCCGTGAGGAAGATTGTAATATAACTTTGTAGTGATACTAATAAATTGGAGAATATGTCACCACAAGGGTTCGACGCCGCTAGAACAGGTGGTCAATTAAAGAACATCACATGGGTGATAACTATCGGGCTATCGTAAAAGGAACCTTGCATTCATGCATATAATGACATAAAGATTTTAAAGCACTAGTAATCTTGCGTTGAAGATATAGTTAAGGTTAGCAAGTTAACTTTCAGATACCCGAATCAACATATATAGTACGATACAGTTCTTCAGCTTTTGGCAAAATATATTATACCGAAAATAACCATCATCGGCCTACGTTAAAACTTGTAAAATGATAAGGAAAAAACAGCAACAGAGGATACTACATACACACGTGTTTTTTTTATGTAAGCAACTCAGTTGCTTAGGTGTGAGGCCTCGATTTGGTCCAAAATCTAAGCAACAAGCTACGCAACTCGAGGCCTCAAATTCAGGAGGGATAATTTTAAAACGACTGAAAAACAAATCAAGAAACGTTTGTCATTAAGAATTGATTACAAACTGTTGATATTTAATAGGTATCACACTGTTGATAATGTGTCAAGCAAAGATCCAACCACCATAACCTGTAGTGATACCTAAGCAACTACTTAAGCAACTCCAGGCCTGATTTTGGAAAATTGCTAAGTAGCTCGAGGCCTGACCCCGAAAATGGAGTTGCTTATATAAAAAACGTGTATCAAACAGCTGTATTAGGGAGACACCAAGACACAAAACTAGGGATGTAAAAGTGTAGAATTTACAATTTGAAGATTTGTGGATTTGTGAAGGGTGCTTAGCGAGAGAAAGAGGTTAAGTTTCTTCTTTGCATCTGTTTTTTTTTCAAAATGTTTGTTTGTAGATAATATTTAATGAAGGAATCCTTAGTGACATGTCATTAACCCTTTTCGTTGCACCCTCATCAGAATGGCTCGTGCAAAGAACGAGTTGTTCAAACATTCAAACATCATTTATGATAACCCGCGAAGAAAGAAGAAGCCAAAATTTTTGTTTCTCTATTATATATATGTTTGACATTGTATATATGTATATATATGACACAAAAGTTTTGTTTCTATATTAATTTTGTGTTTTTTTCTTTCTTTTTTAGTCACAGGCACACGTAAGTTTCTTGATGTTTATATAATAAATTTTATACATTAATTGACTTATAATAAAATGTTCTATGAAATGTGGAGTCTTTGAAGTAAAACCTTACTCTGCTACACAAGACTCACGATGAAGTTACAAACGAAAATTAGAACATACTTATTACTAATAATCGTAGAAAGGTATTTTGATTCATTATGGTTTCGTTAATTATCCTTAAAGGGCTTTTTAAATCTTGGGCTTGGTGACACGTCTCCCGATTTCAATATACGTTGCAGCATCTGAAACTTACAAGTGTACCATTCATATGTATTCTTTGCTCTGGGGAGCAGTTACTGATCAGTTGTTGATAGAACCGTTGCTATTGCCATCATTGGTCAGTCAGGGCAAGATAATTATAGAGAAGAAGCTTTTAAGCAATTTCTTCATGGATGTTTCTGTTTAAACCTTTGCCTAGTTGCACAAATGACCAATGTAGCGTAGTCTAGCGTAGTACTTTTTCAGGTAATAGGCGATGAAAACAACAAATGAACCATATTGCAATGTTGACCACACAAACACTAATTTTTTAATAAGAAACTATCTCAGCGTCCAGCCCTCGAAGTTTCTTAAAGTATTGACCTTTTGAGCACTCAAAGTTTCTTAGCAGTTTCTTATTCTCTGGTATCAAATAGAAGGGGCTGGAATTCGCGGAGGGGGCGTAGTAATTTTTCAGGTAATAGGCGATGAAAACAAGTCAACTTATTATTTGTAAAGTAGATGTAAGGAAGTGTTGTTTATCTGATAGCGTTAGGTACGTTTCCGTACCGTCTTGTTTGTTATGCTTCTTTCAATGTTTTCGCCAACCCCATAATTTAAACATAACAATTTCCACGTCATTAGCGGTTTCTTTCTTAACGCCATGGTATCTATAAAATGCTGTTCTTTAAATCTGAATTTTTATGATGATACATTCATATCTGAAAATTAATTTTAAATATAATATTTGAATTTCAGCTAAAGGTGGAGATCGAGGTTAGTTTAATAATAATAATAAAAAAATAATAATAATAAATTTTGTAAACTTCATTGCCATTTCTTCTTTCTGTAAATTTACAGTTTATAACCTTTACAAGATGTAAAATAATAATGATAATAATAATAATGAAGGCTTTCATTCATTCATTCATTTATTATTCACAAATTGCATCTTAATAATAGAACACAGATAAATTTTCTAACTTTTTGTTTGTTTTATTTCTTTCAATACTATTTGTTTAAGAATCCTGTTCATAATGAGATTTTAACCTAAATATCAAATATCCAATTTAACTTTTAATTACATTAATTAGTTGCCGATCTATTAGTTACAAAAATCTAACAACTCATTGCACATGAAAGCTTTTGATACCAAACTGACCCTCAGGTACACGGTACTTCATGCTATCCATTGTTATATCTTACCAAGATGGTACTACTTGTGAAAGTGCTACCAAAAGATGCCCGCTAAACCTTTGGTACCATAATATAGCTTGACTTAATGTATGGCATAAATCGGTTGACTGTGTTCTGAAGGTAAAACTGACTAACCATTCCAAAGCTTCAAATAGCCATTAGGTATTCCACAATCGAACAAAGAAGACAACATTCTTCAGCCATCATGTAACATCTTCCTACTCAATTTCGCTTTACATAGTTTATAACCTTTATTTCTAACTGTTCCGTATTAGCCAATCAGAGAGCCAGATAAATACATGTGACAAAAAAATGACCAATGAGCATAATTATAGATAATAGGAAAAGTCTGTATTGAAAGAGCACCAGAGAAATAGCAAATATGTCAACATTGAACCTGCGACCTACGCTTTCATGGCGGGTGCTCTATCAATGGAGCTAATTCGACGTCTAAATTCGTTGTCTAAAGTAGGCCTTAAGCAACCTTGCGATGTTAACATACTCTATTTCTCTCCAGTCGCCACATTAGTTCCTAGTTAGTGGACGTCGACATGCAGCTCCCTCGCAATTGGAGACCAGCTTCTCTGAGCCATGTGACGTGACCAAGGAAAGGCTGCTTGACTTATTTTCTATTAGCCTAGTGTCATTTCGATACAAGGAAAAGCATGAACCGCCTGTGACTCACAGAAGGTACAATACACATGATGAGCATATGAGGCAGATATGAAAACTGCTAAGGACAAAAGTAAACAGTAATACAACCAGTGTAATGTGGGCAACCAATTTAAAAAATACTGTTGGGTGAATTACTGTTGCACTAAGGCTGTCCTGTACATTTCCTACTCCCGATAGTCTTTTAAAGTAGGAAATTGTTTGGTAAGTTCACTTACGTCGTTATTGCAATATCAGCCATACCAAATAGCAACAGCAATTATTTATGTTGACTGCCTTCAATAATATTTTTCAAACAAGTTTCAGTCGATTCTATTTAGGTTTTGTTAATTGCTTTATTTTAAAATTTTGCAAACATTTTAAAATCGCTTCTACTTAGGCTTTTTTAATTGGTTGATTTTAAAATTGTTCAAATATTTTTCAATCACTCCTACTAAGGTATTATTTGTTGGTTAAAGTTACAATTTTTCCAACATTTTCTAATCACTTCTACTTAATTAGGGTTAGTGGAATAATTATAAAATTTTCATAGCAGCCATTAACATATTAACCTAACCTCTTTCTTTTGTTCTGTAATGAATAAGGAAAAACAGCAAGAAAGCATACTATGTTAAACAGCTGTCAGAGGAAAAAGCATGATAAATAAGCAGGGGTAAACAAGCGTATAATGTAGATTTGGAATGTAATTATGCTATCCAAAATTTGGGGGTACGTAGTAAGAGTGATAATTACAAATAAATAATTAATTGAGTCACTTTACAATGCACTCTTACTATATTTTCAACGTTCTCAAGTTTGTCCTCCTTTAAAAAGTGTTTTACCTCTATATTAATTCTGTGATATTTTTCTCTTTTTTCTAGGCGTAAGCCCAAGTAAGTTACCTTATATTTATATAAAATCTTTACGAATTTATTTATATTATAAAACTGTGTTAGGGATATACATATTATATTAAATGTAACGCTAGGCTCAACACCCCTTTCACGTTTCTGATTTCTTATACGAGGCTCATTTATTTGTCCTTTGTTAATGTGTAGATTGTTTAGTTAGGCCACTAGGTCCTACAAAAATCGTAGTCAATTTCTAGTTTGTTATACTCTGAGGATGTGATGAATACATCAAAACTTGGAGTTTTTGTCTTGAATGTTCAATAGTCTTCAGTATAATACACATGTATATTCTTTGCTGGCCGTTGCTGTTCATAACAAAGAATACCCTTTATCAACCTCCCTCTCTCTTCCTTGCTCCAGAGATAAAAGTCGGGTCGAGTTTTTCGGGTCGGGTTCGGGTCGGGCCGGGTTCGGGCCTAACTTTCCAAAGAGAATCGGGCTCAGTCGGGCTCAATCGAGGACACACTAGCTAATAATTTCTTTTCATTCGGACATATTTCTCAAAACTAGATTTTTTTGATTTTTCATTGCTATCTCCAGAAACCGTGGGGGCACTAGAACTACTGAATTCTGCTTACAATTGATTGATTTATTTTTGTGTTTTTGTTTTATTTTTTTTTAAACAATAAAAAATGCTTTGCAGCACATTAACTTCCAAATATCTAGCATAGCCTACTTAATGAACAAGAAAAACTTCTGTCGAGCCGAATCGGACTTCCTTAGGAGACCTCGGTTTTGGGTCGGGTTTGGGCGTACTACTTCGGGTTCGGGTAGGGTTTGGTCTGAACCAACTCGGCCCGATTCCATCTCTGCCTTGCTGTGCCCTCCCAGACTTTGACAAATTTCATCATTATCCTTTGTGATCTTTTGTCTTTTGGGGGCTCTGTCTCATATTGTTTCTATGTTAAAGTTAGGTCCAAAGTGTTTTAAAAATGTCTTTCTTTAGCTGCCTCTCGTTTGTTTTTTTGGCAGCTTCCCACTTAAGTTCAGAGCTTCTTATTCGTTCTTTCTTATCACAAGTTGCTTGTAATCGTAGCTTTCTTTTTTCAAAATCAGTAGTGGCAGCTGACGCTTTTGTTGCACTTTCTTCAGAACATCTATATTTATCACATGGTCAATATATGAGAATCACATCATTCGTCGACTGAGCATATCACAGCTGCAGCAATTTTCTTTTTGTTCATTCAGTAAGTGTCCACGACTCGGAAACATATACCAATGTTGACCACACATAGGTCAAAAGACAAACCAGGAGCTCCATAGGCAACTTTCGATCTAAAATCATACAAGGATCTCGTTCTACAAAAGCTAACTTAGTACAACGATTTTGCATGTAATTTATTATGTATATTTGGACCGATGTGGCGGATCACCAATTTAGCTAATTTACGTGGCCTAAAAAAGTTGTTTTCTGGTAATAAGTATTCAACGGAGTCCTGGTTACCATTTATATAATAAATGTGTTGTCTATTTGAGCAAGTCTCTATAGGTATATATATATATATATATATATATATATATATATATATAATTCTCAATTAAAGGAGCCTCGATGGCCTCGATGGCTCAATGGTTAAGGCGTTGGTTCAGTAATCATGAGGTCCCGGGTTCGAATCCGGTCAGCGCCGTTTAATTGCAAGCTATTGTGGTAATGCTCCACTCTTTGAGAATTATATATAATTGCAACGTGTCTGCTGAGAATATATATATATATATATAGTTATGAGTAGGCTTAGGGGGCTCTTGTTGCTGTAGGATTAACGCTGATCATTCAATAAAACGACGTTGTTTTGGCCCTAGTGGAGCACGTTAAAGCAGTTCCTTCATGCACTATATTGTATCGACTTCTCCTGGTCCTATACTGTCCCCAGCGCCAAAGCTTCCTAATTGTAATGTATACAATTTCACATTACACGATTTTCCATAAAGATGTGATAGGTGTAAAATGCCATTGTTTAAATCTGTGTTAAAATGGTAATCCATTTATCTATATTTAAATTTTAGCTAAAGGTGGCAAAACGGGAACAGGTTAGTTAAATAATTATTGTATGTTCTAATGTATTTTTGTAGTGTATAAAGTAGTTTAAAAATAGCCAATAGAAAAATTATGTTCGTTATCTTATTATTATTCAAATCTAGTTTAATACTAAAGAGAATTACAAGAAGTTTTGCAATCATTTTTATCTGAATATTTCGTACCTTCACTCAGATACATATTCATGAGCGATAGAGTATGAGAGTTAGTTTGTGGTACAAAACAAGAATATTGCACGAAATAGCGAAAACATTGTACTTAAAAAGCTTTTTTCGTCTGACACTCCTCAGAGTACTAACGTCAGAATGACCGAAATGGAATGCGTGAAAATGTATACCCAACTGTATTTTGAAGGAGCCAATCAGAAATTAGACTGCCTGAATGGCTTGTGTTTTTAGACTAATCAGCGTCCCTTACAACAAAATTAATTGAATAGGCCTAGCGAGAAAACGAATTCTTTTTGTCTGCATAGTAAAGGTTTTCTTGCTTTTATGTGGACTAACAACGTTAGCTCCCAATTTATCAATTCCATGCTTTAGTAGACCGGCCTCTACGTGCAATAATACGGTGCATATACTAGTACGGTGCTGACATATATGATCAAGGAATGACTGCTGCTATTCTGGCCGCAAGTCGATCGAAAGAGTATCATAAAGTTGCAAAGTATCAGTTGTTTCAAGACTAGCGAATGCGCGAGTAATGAGTTCGACTCTCTGTTGTAACGTATTCTCTCTTTTTTCTATAGTTGTTTTCAACCTTTAAAATAGCCTTCTTTCCAATAAATATAGAAATACAGAGTAACAAAGTATGCAGGGGGCGAAAGCGTAAAAATGCAAAAGGAGGGTGACGTAAAACCCGGGGATCCTATCACATCTAAGGTACGTTTCATCTCATTAATATGTATGAAGTAAGGATTCACAACACACCAAGTGACAGAGAAAGTTACACAATTTATATCATATATTTTTAAAAACCAGAAACATACTATCGCGACAATATCATTTTCCCCTTTCTTTCATAGCTTGTAAGTGTTTTCTCATCTATGTGTATATTAATAAATTTCTATCATATATCGGCATTTTAATGCACTCTAAAATGTATTACAGTGCATGGTCGATTATCCTGACGGTCAAAACCAAACCGCCCAAAAATTTTCCGGATAATCGAAAAATCCGGATAATCGAATAAAATACAACTCTTTGGTAATAATTTAGTGAGTTATGCAACGTGGGCTAGTCAGTTCATAGATGTGCGTTCTGTTTTGAGTGTTTGGCTCTGACGTAATTGCTAAACGAGAAAGAAAGAGGATTTTAACTTAGCGACTGCTGTTTGACTGTGGGTGTGGTGGATGTATGATTGGAAGCATGTGTTTTAACCAGAGGGACTTTGACAATATTGCACCACCGCCTCACACCAATCTTCGTAAATTGCTGCGGCGCAAATAAACATTTAAATTTCCGGACGTCCGGATAATCGAATTCCGGATAATCGAATTCCGGATAATCGAATTCCGGATAATCGAATTCCGGATAATCGATATTCGGATAATCGACGATGCACCGTATATCACTGTATTTGAACAAGTACATAACTTGTTACTTTGGTTCTACTTTTCTTTTAAACTTGTAAATTTTGACGAAATGTATTGAATTGAATTGAAATTGAAGTACTCACTTGCAATCCTCTGTTAGTGTTAGCAGCAGACGATAAATCTGAGGTCGAATATCTGATAGTTGAGAGGAATCAGCTTCAGTAAGCTCCTTGATGATCTCATCCTACGAAATAATAATACACCATCTTAATTAGTTCCAATAATTTAATCACGATCTCAAATGTCAACATATTTCATATGAAAGTTACTAGCTAGGATCTCTTGGAAGATTTCCTGTAACATTAGAGGAAATATTGGAACATCAAATATAGGATCGCAAGTGGCGTACGTGTGATTTCCCGAAGGAGAGAGGGGGCATTGCTGCTCCTTTAGGTTCCCTGGGAGGGGGTATTCTTTCTTATTTTCATCATATCAAATCGTGATATGCGTTTATCTAGGGATGTACTCGTACCTGTGACATTAGTAAAGATAGAGCTTTCCTTTAGAATCTGAAGGTTTTCAAGAAGGGCAACGACATCATGTCCGACCGCCTTTGGACTGGAAATCCTAAGGTTTGTAATTGACTAGAGTTGATAATCCACAACACGTTACAATGGTAAATCATTATAATTTAAGCACTGACTATAACTACAGCGATGATTAAAATAATCATGACAATATCAAAAACGATAATAGTTATGATGATTATTATAATGATTATGGAGATGATAATCATCCGGATGATAATAATGGTGATAAAATGATGATAATGGTGATAAAAATAATGATAATGATGATGATGATATTGATGATCATGATCATAATCATGATAATGATGGTGATGATAATGATAATGGTGACCATAATCATAATTATGATAATTATGATGATGGTGTTGATAATAATGGCAATTATAATTATAATGATGATGATAATAGTGATGATGATGATGATGATGATGATGATGATGATGATGATGATAATTATGGTATTAATTATGATAATAATGATAGTTATAATGATGATGATAGAGTGATAAAATAACTATGATGGTGCTAATACTGCCAATGATAATCATAATGCCGATGATAATAGTGATGTTAATGATGATGATGATCATGATCATGATGATGATGATGATGATGATAATGACGATAAGGATAATGCAACACTTACAATCTGGTGGTATATGTTCTCCATCATGACTCTCTGTACAAGCCTTCCCGTTTGATCATCCATCTTGCACAGAATAGCCATGCTTGGCTTTTTATCTTCCAAGTTTAGAAATTTCACCGGTCCTTTTGTATTGATATCTAAGGATCCACTTAAAGACGGCTGCAGGTCCTCAACTTTAGGCTTAGTCTTCTCTGACCGGTCTAACTGACCTGTCCCGAATTCTCCTGCAGATTTAGACATCGACAAATAGAAGCATATAAACATTTCTAAATGGGGAAAGCATCTAAAATCATTGACTAAAAAGTTATAAGCTCTCCTGGAAAACGTAAAAAAATCGTGTAAATGACACAGAACAGATGCTCCAGGACAACGGTACCCATTTAAGCTTTTAGTTCTTTTCTTCAGCATCTTGGACCTGCGGTATACACCTTTCGAAAATTGCTGTTTACAAATTCGACGGTTTGGCTTAACGGGGTTGGGTCACTGTTTATATATCTACATTACTGGATAATAGGTCTGAACGAATGGGATGAAAAGAATACGTGGGAGGAAGCAGGGTTTAGAGCAGAAGGGAGACAAAAGTAACTAGGACATCACATTAGGGTATATAGATCCTAACATAGAGTCATAAAGCATGATCAAGAAAAATACAGAAGATGTAACAGAGGATCTGGAGAACTCAGAAATAGAACTCATTCCTTTAAATTGACCTGAGTCATCAAAATTTATAATAAAAACCAACTGATGACACCGGAATTTCAACTCTGTTACTCGATACACATGAGTAGCTTGATTTAACCAAAGTTGTAAGAAACTCTTCCAATAAGCATTGGAATTTGGAATTTTATCTTGTTAAAAAGGGAACTGGAGTGATACTTTTTTACAGCCCATTGTTTGGTGGATACCAGTTTTTTGAATCAGAGATATTATTTTTCGAGAATCAAGTTTTACCCCCGTAAAAATAATGTCTACTTGACTCTCTAAGCTATTTGATGCTATTTTTATACCATAGCTTACCTATTGATAATAGAAATTGTAGGCTATTATTGTAGGCCGAGTGTATCATGTTAACATCGTAGATGGCAGCGTAAAGTTTAAACGCTGCATTGTTTACCTGCACAAAAAGAAAACACAATAATAAATGAATAGAAAACGGCATACCTACATCTTATAAGAACCCCTTGTACTTGGCATCCCTTATTTGTTGTGACTATCAATAAGAACTACTTCCTGCTTCTGCTAACACACTTACTGAGGATCGGCGAGGCAATTGTATGGATAAATGAAATATTTTATATATCATCCAGAAGAGAGGATTTGAAATTTTAGTTTTGAAAAGAACACTAAAGAAATAGAAAATATGTCACCATTGGGGATCGAACCCGATTAACTAACGTTTCAAATCCTCTCTTCTCGATGATACTTTCTAACTTCAATAGACTTTGGATAGATAGACGGACTGGAGGGCAGTCCTTCCTTGGTAAAGTCACACGGCGTAGAGAGGCTGGTCTCCAATAGCGTTGAGCTTGATGTCGATGTCCAACGGTGGATGATAGGGAGTTGATGTGGCGAGTAAAGAAATAGAGTATGTTAACATCGGAGTTTACGTAGCTCAGTTGGTGGAGCATAGGCCGCAAAAGCGTGGATCATGGGTTCAATCCCGTGGTGTCATATTCTCTATTTCTCTTCTGTTCTTTTCAAAATTAACTTTTATTAATCCCATGTTAAAAAATAATTTTGCACGTGTTAAATTATTATTACTATCTTGGTATGGCCACCAAAATTGTGTATGTTTCGCCGCTTTGATAGCACTTGCCTTCAAAAATCAGAAATATTATCAATAAAAAAGGACAACTCTCCAATATTTAGGAATAGCAAAGGTTCTACTCTAATAAATTTGATCAATCAACGAACGTTCGTACTCCGTGCTCCAAACTCTCAACTAAAAACTCCTGGCGATTTGAAACAAAGTGAGCTCAGAACAGTACTCTGTGATCCAAATGTCAACTGAAAGACCAGAAGAAGACTGCTGGAAGGTTGCGTGCGTTCACGCCTCACATATGGTGTGAAGGCATTCATTCCAAAAGAGGAACGAATTTCAAGGCTCGAGTCATGCTGAAACCAGTGCCTGCCTACCATGGTTAAAGATGGATGGAAGAGGGTGAGTCCTAATGTGGAAAGGAATTGCCGCTTTGTATATTCAAACAAAGACATCGTTAAAAATAATTGAAATAAGAAGCTTGAAAGAATTCGTTTATGCACAATATCTTTGCTATATTGGGCATGTGTGCAGATCATCTAACATCGCAATAACAAAGAAGCTGATTTTTACGAAATCCTCTAAACCATACTATCACGATCCTTGGATCAAGATTGCAGAACTGCTCGGTGTTGATGAACAACATGCAAAGAAGGTCACCCAGAATAGAGTGGAATTTAACGAGCTGATTCGGAGACGTCTTGGCTCGACTCTGCGATGATAACGTCATTGAACAGAGGAACATTCAGGAACAGGAACCTGGTTGTCTTAAACATATTATCAAATCGAAAGAGCTGCATTCAGAAAGCGTCAGAATATAGGAATCTACCTACAAAATGTAAATATAACCCTGAGTTATAATAATTTTATAGCATAAATTGAAACTTTTCAGATAGCCAAAAAAGTTGAAAGTTCTTACCCATGGTTCTTCATGCACAGCATGCTCTAGCCCAGTCTCCTTCTTACTCACAATCCCGTTTTCTGATGTTGAGCTTTCGATGCAATTTAACGACACAAGCAAACGCCCTCGGTAGCATACACCTTCTCCCTGCGAAAAAGTATAGGGATATACAGAAGTGAAAGAGTCTGGTACAAGCAATTTAGCTGAAGAGGGAACACAAATAGTTACACGCAAACAGTTTAAAGAGAAGGGATAACCAAGCAAGAGGATATGTAGGAAAAATTTGTTTAACAACAAGGTGGATAATAAACCGGGGTTTAACTGAAAAGGAAATGCAAAAGTCAAAACAATTCAAAGAGGATGGATAAACCAGACCGAAGAAATGAACAAAAACACATTTATGAATAGGAAGAATAGTGCTCCAGGAGATAACTTAAGAGGAACAGCAAAAAGGTAGAAGCAAAACTGTTCAAAAAGAACAGGTAAGCCTGTGGGGGAATATGCATAAAACATGCTTAGTAAATGATGATTCTACCTAAATCTTTCATGTATGTAAGTGCAAGAAATTATCACTTACTATTCCTTTGTTTGCCTTTTCGTTTCCTTTTGGAGCACCGTAGAGATGAATCCAAGTAGGACCAAATGTTGGACCAAAACCTGAGAAAAGACACAGAATTTTATTGATATTCGTGGATACTGATAGTGAATATGTTAAGTTACTCAATTAAGAAACATGTGTTTTAATTAGCTCTATCGCAAACGAAGACAATTTTGACAAAGAATCGTTTCGCGTCACTTCCAGTAATAAATTTTATTTATTTTTCATTTACGTCACTTCCAGTAATAAATTTTATTTATTTTTCATTTACGTCACTTCCTGTAATATATTTTATTTATTTTTCATTTACGTCACTTCCTGTAATTCGCTGAGATTTTAATTCAATACGTTTAACTTCAATTACCTGGAGAGGTCTTGGTATTCAATTCAGAGATAGTGTTCAAGTCGAGGAAATGGGTTCCAACAATTTCGTCGCCTTTGCTGCAACAAAAGAAAACAAACACTTAGAATTTAGCGTTTAGTTCCACGGTACCAAATAGCTGTTGTACCAGACAACATTTTATACAAGGTAAACTTTTTGATTACACGATTTCAATTCTAGACAACATACGCATGTGACCTATCTACCATAAATATTCATCGCTAGTAAAAATAACAGGGCAGCGTATCCAATTTCATTTTAGTTTCATCAAGGCTTCACTGATAGTTGTTAACTTCAAGCATTCTTTTATGATGAGATGTTGGGAAATGCACTTACTTCTTAACTTGACGTTGATGTTCACCGACGGATAATGGAGAGCTAACGTAGCAACTAGAAGAACAGAATATGCTAACATCGAAGGTCACCTAGCTCAGTTTGGACAGCTAACGCTGCTGCGGCGTCAGCCAGGGGTTCTTGCTCGCTGGTGATATGTTTTCTATTTCCCTAGTGTCTTTTCTAAATAAATTATCTACTCAAGAAAGCTATATGCGCTTTTGCCATAAATCTTTAGAAACTTCTACTCTAAGATATCGGTTTAAACTGCAGATGAACTTGCAGCACGTTTAAAAGGTAGGGAAAATTTCCATACTTTTACACAAATAATTTCGGTATTGCAGTTGGTCAATATATACGTATTGATAAATGAAAGTAATAAAGTTGAAATTTATACCTACCTATAATAGACTTCAATTCGAATTCGTCGACACATGGCTGGGTACTAAAAATTAAAAAGAGGTAACATATGACTCAAATTTATTAACAAGAAAATGAGACTATATTTTACAACTTGCTATTAAACATGTAATAAAAGGCTAACATTCATAACAAATTGAAAAATTGGATTATGAGCAACTGAAAGCAGTGAATAATAGAGAAAAACAGAACAAAGATTAAAGGAATCTGGAATGAAATGGTAAACAAAGAGAGAGAAAATGATATTAGTGATGAGAGACTGGTAAACAGAGAGATTAAAAAAGTACTGTTACTTTTCGCTAACTTAGTTGGAAGGTCAGACATGAGACAATTTGTAATTATTGTTTACTGATATTCAATGTCGCTGTTACTTACAAATTCTGTAAAAGTAAACGTTGTATTGAATTCCGGTTGAACATTCTTCAAAGTAACTTTAGTATCCAACTGTAAAAATATAATTTAAAAAATGGAGTAAAAACGACAGATTATTCACTAGAATAAAATTACATTCTTTGTTTTAGAAAACATACAGAGACCGGTCACAAAAAGTCAACTTTCGGAGGAAATTTTAAATAATGTCAAGAATCGTAGAAAAATTAAGTGAAGAAAAGTAAAAAAAAGTCAAGAAAAGTAAAAAGGAGTCAAGAAAAGTAAAAAAAAAAGTGGTGAACACTAATGAAATTATTGGATCGGCGGTGAAACAAATTTAGTTATATATAAAATATAATTAATGCAAGGGGACTATCTCCATAACAAGGTAATTTCATACTATTGCTAAAATTTGTTTTTTCTTCTGGCATGGTTTTTAGTAACATTCCTTTACTACTCTTTAAGGCAAACTATTTAGAAGGCGACCTCAAACTCTCGCTCTCAAAGTTTCCACAAAGAGGTTCAGCGAGAGGTTATTTCGTAGTCATTATTAACTTACCGATTGACCAGCAAAGCTCACAAGAACGGTGCATTCCTACAATAATGAAAAAAATATTTATCAATAAAAAGAGCACTTTGAAATTTCTAGAACAAAATTTTTTGGAGAACAAAATGGCATTTATCAAGAATATTTATTTACTTTCATTTTTGAATTCTATTTCATACTTCATCTTGACTTATTTTAGTAAACAACTTGCAGGATCACAGAAACATATTTGAAAGCTAAATCATGGTTTTAAGGAAATACATCCTTCAATGTAAAAAAGTATTAAGGAGAAGGAAGAGGACGAGAAGACGATAGAAAATGAGAGGAAAAGGAAATGTAGAAGAAAAAGAAGAAGATGATGATGATGATGATGATGACGACTACGATGATGATGATGATGACGACTACGATGCTGCTGCTGCTGCTGCTGATGATGATGATGATGATGATGATGATGAGGGTGATGATGATGATGATGATGATGATGATGATGATGATGATGATGATGACAAGACATCTTTGAAATACGGCAACGTAGTGAACAGAAGTAAAAGCAGCTACACCAACTCCGTCTCTAAAGCGAATGTAGCAATAATGGAGTGCCTTAAGGGTCACTACTCTCGTTTTTAATGTCCATCATCTTTAAAAGGTGTAAATGAGATTGCAAAACAGAAGACTAAGAGGGAAATATGAAGTGGTTGTAGTTTCTGTATGTTTGAATAGTTGGTTAGTGGTACAAAACTTGAATATTGCGTTGAGTAATGGATTCACTTTCGTAAACGTTTTCGCCATGCACTGATCACAGTAATCATATGGAGGGAAGTAGGAAAGCCCTTACGATAAATTTATAGGAAACGAGAAGACCAAAACACGCCGTAGATGTGATTCTGCATGTTCCTAGTTACTAATATCGTCGTGTAAATGCCAGATTGTTTATTACTATAACGTGACAAAAAGGGTACAATTTACGAACAATAATTGACGAAAAATTTCGGGTGATTAACTCAAGGTAAACGGAACATAAATTTTTGTTGTGATTGGCGATATAAGATTGGGAAGGATGTTTCCCCTTACACTTGGTACTTGAGATGCCATCATGATACACTGTTAAGTAAGTATCTATCCACGTTAAACGTCGATTCTATTCATGTATTAACAAACGTAACATTTAAGCTTCTTTTCTAACTCATAAGCAGTACAAGGCTTCCTGAGTCTTACTCCGTTTCACTTTTTGCCCGGTATTGTGGGTCTCTCCCGTAAATTCTTGAAAGTGGAGCATTTCTTCTCAACTCATCCTAATCACACGTAACATTAATCTTACACCTTCAGACAGGGAGCCTGGGGGCTATTTTGTGTACCTTTGCTTCCATGTTTCAACAGTTTCAATTAAAAATTGTAAACTTTCGTAAAAGTTCTGTGGAAATGTTAGAAAAATTAAAATTACAAGGTAAGAAAACCAATATGCGTATGACAAATGCTGCTAACTGACAACGAAGCCTATCAGATACCACATGATTACTAACATTACCTGCTTTGGTAAGAAATCTTTCTTGAAGTAATATCCACCAGTTACCATTTTCTTGGCAAATGTGACAAAGTCTGGCGGCTCTGGCAGATTAAAATGCTCCAGACACCTAGAGGTGAAGAAAACATTTAAATTTTCAGGGCAACTTTCCCACTTTTTCTCCTGTCTAGTAGTACCTGTTTCAAAACACGACCTTTGAAATAAAAAGGAGACACCTTAAATCTTAAAGCCAGTTAGCGATGTCTAACATATGGAATGAACCTCCGAAGCGCGCACCTTGACTAGGGCATGACAGAGTCAAGCTAGAAACATATATGGAACAACTAATCACACAAATAAAGGCGATCACGTTTCCATTAAAAAAATTGATTATGGTGACGTATTTAACAAAGGCTGCATCACAATATAGGTACGAAAAGTCTACCAAGATTTCAGAAAATAATGGCACGACAATTACACGTCAACTTCCTGAAGGTTCGTTTCAGAAATTAAATATCCTAAGCTAACAGTGGAGGGGCCGGTTAGGAGAGCTGCCGAAAATACAAATGCAATGATTAGCATATGCAAAATAGGTGTCAGAGTCACGAAAGGGGCATGGCGCAGAGAGGCTGGTCTGCAATTGCGTTGAGCTGGATCTCATGTCCACACGTGGGTTATTGGGAACTGATGTGGCGACTAGAGGAATAGAGTACGTTAACATCGGAGGTCACCTAGCTCAGTTGGTAGAGCGCACGACGCGATAGCGTGTGTCACGAGCTCGATCCCCGGTGGTGACATCTTTTCTATTCTCTAGTGTTCTTTTCAAAACTACTACAATACTAGGATGACATGCTAATTACTGTCATGGGATTTGTAATACGTCATTGAAGAAAAACGATTTACCAACTAACGAAGACTACGAGGAGGTACATTTCCATCAAACGGTTTTCAAGGTAATTCACTCATACTGTAAAATTTCATGCCAAATCATAAATGTAACTCGAGTAACGCCAGGACCAACTAGTTATTATCTTGAAGGCAACTGATATAGCGCAACATCTACGGTAAAATATACTATAGATGCTGTGTGTATATGCATGTCGAACAGAAAGAAATCAGTAAAGACGCCTGAGGTGTTATTAGGGAAAGATAGGGAGGCATATTAAGGTCGGGTAGTTGAAATTGTCGGACGACAAGGGGCAACTGGGGCTAAAGAACGACAAAACAACTGGTACGGACTACTGGAGAAAACTTTAAAAAACGATTGATCTCACGAAGGATTAATCAAAGAAGCAGAATAAAGTGATAAAGAGGATCCTCTTCCACGACACAACTAACAACCTCTGTTAAACAGAAGTGCAAAAAACCTATAAACCGATTCCTTACCCTTTCACTGTTACATGTTTATCGAAATATTTCACGTCCTAAATTGGTTCTTACTATCATGTGTAGTTTAAGCTAAATGCCCGTAAAAACCCAGTGTTTTGTTACTGGTTACATACCACGTGCGAGCTTATCATGTTGAACAATCACAGGAAAGTAAAAGTAATCTTTGAGATGCACCATTTATTCTTTTTTGTGCATTAATGATCGTGTTTAGCACGGGAAGCAATTCTCCCCCTTTTTGACTTAGCAATATGGAAAGCCTTTTTTACTAACGATTTTATCAGCTTCTTCTGCACAACCATGAAACTGCATCGGCTGCTTTGAGGAATGACATATTAGAGACAACGGTGAAGTAGCATCATGCTCATGGTCACTTTTGAACCAACAAAAACACGTCCTTATCGGACATTACCCATCACTCGCTTTGCATTAATTCATCAAAAATCTCCTTATTCAAGCCAACACAAAACTCTGGAATGCAGTGGACGCAAGAGCTTTGAGTACAATAATAGTTTATGTTTCAATTAAATGAATGACTCCATATTTTGGGAGTCATTTCATTCGCAGATGCTGGGATAATCTTTTGCCTCGTCTGCGGTCAAAACTGGTGTCCACCCGAATTACTGTGTCTACTGTTAACCAGTGGGTTGTGACTCTAAACATAGAAAAGTTTATACTATAGCTTAGGTCAGCGGCTCATTGATTTATTCACCCGAGTAGTCCTAATTGGACGTTCGCAACGGGCTTGCGTTATCACCAAAGTTACTGGAACTGAAACTGGGAAGGTACTGTTGGTTACCATGTGATATATTATAAGCAGGGTATTTTGAAAGGATATGCCTGTTTTCTAACGGTTGACTAATAAGAAGGCTTGACTGGCAGAGAGGAGCTATACTAACAAACTTGGCAAATATATGTTTGAGTACACGTGTTCCTAAATGCCTGTACTTATCTGATCAATACTTTGTGAAGCTACGTTCACACTGAAGCCATTCTGTCATTCTGCAACAGATAGTGTACGTTATCTGCCCTGGGAAGGTGAGCGGATGAAAGATTTAAACATTTAAAGGTAAAGTTATGTGGTCACGTTTCGATCATAAGAATCGGATTCAAATACTTTGGTTTATCAAGTAACCATGTCTGGTGATAATCATAGTTAAGAACGTCTGAGCTTGACATCAGCTTTTCTTCTATTGCCCCACAAGAAGATATTCACGCAGAAAATCTCGCCAAGAATGTTGAAAGATGTCTTATCATCCCTCCAAGATAAGACACTTTACAATACCTCTATCCAAGAATAACTTTAGCCGTCATAAAGCTTCAAGAGCCTATTTCAGTATGGTTCTCATAACGGTAATAGCCTTCAATAGCGTTTTAGGTCAATTCGTGGACCATACCCCCTCCTAAATGTGTCACTTCCCGCTAAATGGACCACTCTATAAATGAATATATATATTTATCAAGTTGTGAACGGTAAAGAGTGCTCTATTTCCGCTGCTTTCATTCATCGTGGTTAGATTTTGCCAATACCAACCTCGATAAACGACCATTCCAAGGACAAACATTGATCAACCACATCATGTTGATAAAGAAAGATAACTCCGTAAATTTGAAGAAACTGGAAACTTAAAGGCAATGGGTCAAGCTCAAAATAAACTGCATTACCAAATACTGCTTAATACACGTATCTGCAGTCAACCATATTCTTACACCGACTTTATTTTCTGTCTAATCTTAGATCTCTTTTGGTAAAGCCTTTAAAGATCCTTGGAATGATGCAAACCAGATAGAGAGCCCTCTTTTCAATTCTGATAGAAGAAGTCTTCGTTAGATGTCTTGGCCGTACATAAAGAAAGGAGTCGTTGCACTTCATTTTGTGACTACAGTCAAGTCGTAAAACGATTACTTACTTAAACGGCAATGGTCTTCAGCACAGCGATATCAATATCAACCCTGCTGTCTCGTATTCTTTACGTTCTTATCTTCGGCGAAAATGCAAAATGCTACAACGGCGTAAAGGGCATAGCCCCCAATAAAAGGCTCCACGAACATATCTCATATTCTGATAAATTTGCCTCTTGAAGATCAACATTTAAGCATGGATTCCCTGTACGCGAGTTTAAAATGTGCTGGCATGATACCATCTAAGTAACGTCGCAATATTCAACAGGTATGTTATTAATTCACTTACCAAAATTTTCCTGTTGCGCCTGCTCCCGTCTGGACTTCATCCACAATTAAGGCAGTATTAAACTAATATTTTAAGAGAATGAAAGAGTGAAAATCATGTAAAAGCATATATTTTTCTCATAGAATGGGGTATGGTACACTGCTATTACAGGAGTAGTGTACACTGCTTTGTAATGTGCTTTTGATTGATTACCTCGGAAGGTATCATTCAGAAACTGACTTGTAAGCACAGCTAACTTACTCCATTTCATGATCTTTCACTCGGCCACCTGTTCCGAAATTTTTAGCTTCATTGTAGCTCAAAGAGTTTAGTAGTAATGGTGAAACTTACTGTTTTGCAGAAACGTATATAAAACAAAGTGCTGACAGTCACTGAATACATTGTAGTCAACCCAAAAATACTCATTACTGAATACACATCGATCTCGAACACTTCGCTTAAACTGTTTTATATTCTATATTTATATTCTAAACTTTAAATGTTTAAACTAAGAGAAATTCCTTGGCAGTTTTGAACGAAAGTCGATAAAATCTCGACCCAACTGATGGTAGGTGACCTACTCGGCAACATATTTTTATTTAAGGTTTACAGCTGATCACACATTATATGGGAATGATGGGTTAAGAGCATAATGGCACCTTACATATTGATCGTAAAACTAGCTAAAATTCGTTTAACTTACATCAAGATTCAAGTAATAGATATCATCATTGGGTTCATTGTAAAACATATGTTTCTCTTGATTAAAGACTGCGAACCACTCAAACCCGTAAAGTAGTCTCTGCTAAAAGAAGACTCCATATGCTGATCTTTTTATGCCAGTAAAACTATACAAAGAATTAAACGATACAATCAAAAGAAAACGTGCAATGGATTGCTAGTAGAGGGGGTAAACAATTCGGTTCCCATTGCTAGCAACTCCTACAGTAAATCTGGTAGCTCGTACAAAATATCCATAATTCACGAATACAACAAAAATAAAATTAAGAAAAGTCAACAGAGGGAGGCATAACATGATGAAAACATTAAGAAACACAGAACCAACAAATCAACTAGAAATTCGGGGACGGTTTTTTGCTACATTCTACAGAAGATAGTAACTTTTAGGCTCATTGAAGTTTCAGTTAATCGACATTATCATTGAGAAAAATTGCATTGTTGACTCCAAATTGTTCTGTTTTTCACTAAAGAAGTAAGCAACGCAGTTGCTTAGAATTATGGGCTGCTATAGTTTGTTGCTGTTGAAATCAGCATAATATTCACATAGTTTAGGATTTACCGCCCACTGATATAGATACTTCATGTGCTTTTCTGTATCAAAACATAAAATAATGATCCATAAAGTTACAGTGTGATCAAAGACTCATAAAGTAGGCTTACATAAGCCTTGCCACAAATAAATCTTACCTCCTTACACACTTTCTGTAGTCCCACGAAGAATTCTCCAGACGCGTGATTATCTCCTGCATTCAAGACAAGGCAAAATATCCATTTACGACCTAGTACACACGTAATTAATGTGTTGCGAGACATGTACCACCTGTGAGTCACTGTAGTAAGGTGTTCTTCACGAACAGGGTTGTTTAGGTACATCAAGGTTCCATCCTTTCAGTCCTTTTCTATTTGCCATGATAGTGGATGAACTGACTGAGACGTTCGGTAAAGGGAGCCCATGGCATAATATGATTGCTGACGGTGTGGTATTATGTGCCACAGAGGAAGAACAGTTAAAGGAAGAACTGGAAAAATGGATAGTAGCACTGGAAAAGAGAGTGATGAATGTATAAAGGTCAGTGACAGAATTCAGGGGTTTAAGTGGAAGTTCAAAGGGAAGTATTGTCATGTAGTCAAGTCGCCTCCTA
>JAAAKM020006971.1:60050248-60078322 GCA_010016025.2 Alatinidae sp. Z8VKAUB7J3 | reverse complement strand
TGTCTCATAGATCAAGGGACAAAATTAGGCCTGGTTCACACAATAAGCGAGCAATTTACGCGCCGAAATGTTCTTAAGGTACCATAGCAAATTTATGATGAGTTGAGTATGGTTTGGAGTACTACTGACGTTTAGCACTTTAGTCAAAACTTTCTCTAAGCGATTAAAAAAGTTGTATAAGCTCTAAACTGAGCTTATTTGTTACAGAGGCCTGGGAACCAATGATAACGCACAGTGCCTACAACAATAAGAGGGGAGTACCGGTAGGTATTACTGTTTCTGTAGAGTAAAGGATTTGTCCCCTTGAAGCGCCGACTTAAGTACTGACATGCAATACCTGTGTAAATATATGCTTAAATAAAAATACTAAAACTTGGAATACTCATTCTGCGCCAAAAAACTTTTCAATCTGCCTTAATAAGTGTACTGGGTATTAACAGTGTTTTCGTGGCATTTATTAAAATCACCACTAAATGGAAACATTCAAAAGACTGCATGTTAGCATGAAACAAACTGATAAGGGTGGGGTTGCATGTTTGCATGAAACAAACTGATAAAGGTGGAGTTGTATGTTAGCATGAAACAAACTGATATGGGCGGAGTTGCATGTTTACATGAAACAAACTGATAAAGGTGGAGTTGCATGTTAGCATGAAACAAACTGATAAAGGTGGAGTTGCATGTTTGCATGAAACAAACTGAGAAGGGCGGAGTTGCATGTTTGCATGAAACAATCTGATAAGAGCGGAGTTGCATGTTTGCAGGAAACAAACTGAGAAGGGCGGAGTTGTATGTTCGCATGAAACGAACTGATAAGGGCGAAGACTGACAAATCTCACTTAAACTTTAAGTAACAACTTACTTCACTTGTACTTGGGGATCGTCTAACAATTCGCCATCCACATTCCATAAACTTGTTTGTCGAACACGCCCTGACCCACTTCTCAGTGGATTAGTTTCCTCTACATGTTCAGAATCTAACTGATCAATTCTAACATCGTGACAATTATCAAGTTCTTCAATTTCATCTGAGTCTGAATAAATGGGTCTATATTTAAACTCTTTAACTCGATAAACTTCCACGAAGTTGAAGTCAAACTGGAAAAAAAGCGAGAAAGTACCCGGAATAATAATTCGTTACTGATACATATATAAAAACTGTACATTATTTTAGACTTGTAAAACTGCTGGGTTTTTTCATTCCTTGTATCACTTCGGGTGCGCAAAACCTAGATCTATCTTGTACTCGCTTAACGTGACACAATCTGGTTGCCACAGAAAAAGTTTGCTCAATATTCTCGTCTTTAAAAAACTACGTTTCTGATTTTCCAAGTTACTTGCTCCAATAATTCCAAAACTTTTCCGGAATTTAAAACAAAACGAATCCTAGGACTTTTGGTAGCGAGTAATCAAAATTTGACTTTTTCAAGGCTTTTTAACGTAAATAACAAATCTCAGGGCTATCTACGACTTTCCTGGACAACTTTCAACTTGCAGGACTCTTTTCGAATCCCAGGACTTTCCCGGACCTGAGGGGACAAGGCACTAGCATGGTTTCAACCAGCTATAACGGCGCGGTGTTGCTAAGTCACTTCCCTTTCGATGTTCGCCCGCTTCATTTCAGTGTGTAGTAGCTAGTGTTGCCCATCAGTAACTGGCTGCTAGTCAATAAAACAGATTTGATTAGTCGATAGCGTAAAGTCAGCTAGTCGATAACAACGAGTCGACTAATCAACGATTGTTTAACAATAGCGGTGTGGCTAATTTAGCTTCAAAATACCTGTCTCCCTTGTTAAAGATAATACGATTTTTTACCTTTAATCCTTTGCCCTGCACTTGCCACTATGTATCCCGCATTTTCATAAGAATTTGGCGAATTATTTTACACAAAAAATCTAAATTATGCTTGTAGAGGCTATCAAATTTCAAACATGTTGCATCCATATTGAATATTCCTTGACCTCTTCTACACATACGAAGAAAAGTAAATTAAAGAATAAATACAACACTGGGACGCTCTACTTACGATTGTAACCTTAGAAGATGGGGCTCAAAAAGTCAACACCTTGACCTCTCCTGCCGTTGCCTTTTTGTAACTACCTTAAAGGTAGAACATTTCACGATTTTCGCGATAAAAATCGCGAAATTAAATACCTGCGAAAATTTCTTCCTTTAAGGTAAAGGCAGAACAAAATCATGTTGAAAGCTGAAATATTTAACCTATTTCTTGTTGTTTTACTTCCTTTCAAATCCTTTTTCAGAACCACCTTAAATAATCCTTTTTGATAAATATAGGGAAAGTGAATACTTTTAAAATCGCGTAAAAACCTGCGAAGAATTTCAAAAAGCAAAAATCGCGAAATTAAATACCCGCGAAATTTTTTACCTTTCAGGTAGTCAGATTCGAGATAGCACTGCAAATTTACAGAGAAGTCACGACATTTTATGAAGGTGTTTCGCAAATTATGAGCCATCCCCTAAGTTCGTTTGCTACTCAAAATAATCGTATGTATACAGATGGACAGTCAGACATCAATAACCTAACCTCAAAATTAAGACTACTTACCGGATCTCCTCTATTCGCTAACTGCAACATATGCCTGAGATACTGCCCACGAGATGTATTGCGTACAAGTATTAAGTCGAGGTATCCGTCTCCAACATGCGCTCCCGGTGAAAGACCATTTAAAGATTTTGCACAACGACATGTTATATTTGCACCAATGACACTAATAAACTTTCCACGTGCGGTTTTCCACGACGTCTTCTGATGGTCCGTTTCATCGAAACTAGAACTACATCTTCTACACCTGCGGCATAAAAATGAAAAGTTGTAAATGAATGCACAAAAATTACTATGTCTAAAAACAACAACAAGTAGCCAAGAGGAAGAGTAAGAAAAATATGCAAATGATGAATCTAAAAGAACCTGAGGCCCACATCGACTTGAGATTCAGGATTATTAGAAGTAATAATAACCATAAGTCAAAAGCTCCCAGCCAACAAAATTCCTTTTCACCACGATAACCCGGTTTCTTAGCCCACCTCAGATTTAAACCAATGAGCCTATATTCCGTTTTTGGCATATGCTTAGATAAATTCCAGTTTTGAATGTTATAGAAAACAACCCTTATTTTCTCTTTGTCGACTGCTAAAAGCAACAAGTTCAGAGGCAATTTTCTTTTATTTCAAAAAACCGAAGAGTTTTGGCCCATGGGTCTAAATATGGGTATCATTTTTCTTTATTTCAAAAAAAACCTGCTTAAACGTCCATAGGCCAAAAGACTGAGGGTATTTATATACATTTACACAAAATTTAGAGTGGAGAAAATATTTTTTAAAAGTCACTGTCTGGATTCGGAACTTTTTCATAACATCTTGAACTATAAAAGGATCGAAGAGAAAACGGTCTATAAGCAAGGAGAAAAATTACTTAAGAACTGTATGGAAAAACGCGATCAAAACGAAGTGATCTCATGGGCAATAGCGCTGAAGGTCGGTATTTATCTATCTATCTAATATCCCAATTTATTGCAATTCCTTCTTCAGTTTCCGAAAACTGCTACAAACAAGACTCCTGTGTCTCTGAAAAAGAATTACGTAACACTGGGGGTATAGCCCACCACTCAGCACCCCCAGCATAAGATTAACAAAACACACACACATACACATAAACAAACACACACACACACACACACATTGACAGTCCTAGTTTAAAATTGTCAGAACAGAGTCTTACAGAAAGCTCATGACTATTCTCTCTTCCAAACCGCTTCTTTTTTTTCTTCAGTCCCTGTCGAAAATTGTTTTCCAATTTTAACAAAGGCCGACCTTGAACATTATGATCCTTGGCAAAGATCACCAAAATAATAACAATGTCTTTGTCATCATCCCTGTCATTGACAGCAGTTAGGATCATCATCATCAACACCATCAGTTGCCATCGTTATTATTATTATCGTTATTATTATTATCGTTATCATTATCATTATCATCATCATCATTATTACAATCTCCCCTTAGATCTTAACTATTGACAGCAACAGTAGGTCAAATAGCATCAAGATTTTTATCGCCACCACCTCAGCAACCACTTCCACCACTTTTGCCACTACCATCACCATAATCATCATCCTCCTACTCCTTATCGTCATCACCACCACCATCATTATCACCATTACCATCACCATCGCGATCTTCATCCTCATCATTATCACCAGCTCTTATTTTTTGTAATCATCAACAAGGCCGTTTTGTCTCGTTTATCATCATTATTATTATCATTATTTTGTTCCTACTCTGACACAATCGCCTATAGATTTGACCATTTTGTCTTACCATCTATCACTCTTTTTGAGCTTTCTCTTTAGGTAATTGGAAAGCTTGTTTATAGTATAAAACATGAAAACCATTTTATACTTAAAACTCTTTTTGTCTAGTTCTCGTCAATGTACAAATCGCTACAGTGGAATCGAAGAGAGAGAGAAAGGAACGAAACTCAAATTTAACATCCAGCTGGGTTTTTGAACGGATTGTTTCGATGGTTTTAAACCAATCGTAATCCGCTAGAGCAGTGATCTGATCGGAATATGTAAGCATCATACTTATCAATGATTAGGCGCCATCTTTTTTGACCCAGGAACCTCAGGGAAATGTTTGCTACCTTTCAAAAGGAAAATATTTAATGCCTTATTTAAGATATTCAATTTTCTCAGTAATTCATCACACTCTGAGCAATGCTTGTAAAGGAAACTAAAACCACTGAAAGGTTTAAGTTCAACAATGAAGTGCAAGACAAAAGAACGTGAAAAACATATAAAGTTTCTTGGGTCTAGCTTTAGCTGTTATTTCTGTTCTTGTATCTTTAGCTTTTATCGGTGTTAACTAATTGAATCTTGTTGCTAAAACCATACCATCATCAACACGGTACTGAGTTGCTCTAATACTGAATTGCTCTAATTTTATCGTTATTGTCATAATCACAAATAATGAAAGACATAAACTGAATTTCCTTCTACTGTCATTACCACGTAATCTAATTACTTACAATGTTTCTGTTTTCGTTTCCTTCATGAGGACAATCATCAAAAAAACATTGCCAACTCCGTCAATATGAATACATACTTAGGATTTAAATAGTTTTGTTTTCCTTATCACGAAGGCTGCTGTTTTGGTACTTAAATTGTTTCTATTTTTCATCATATATAATGAAACAACACGGTTTTCTTTAGATGTCCTACGAACACCAACACCAAAAACTTCAAGTGTCTTGTTTTCATCATCATCAAAACAACATATAGGTGTTTGAACTCTTTATGTTACTCATCATCATACAATTACTAACAGGATAGTCCAACCTTCTCGATATATTATCATTATAACGGTCAATAAACCAGTGGCTTTTGACTTCCCTGACATCATTGTCATGATAATTATTAATATTGCGTCTTACAGTTAAGGTAGGATGCTACGGTGGCATGGTCACGTACACATGAGTACGAAGTAGATCAACCGTGTGACCACACTAGATGTTTCTGGCAATGCTCCGAGAGGATGGCCAAAGAAGGCATGGCAACAGTTGATCGAGGACGATCGACGCAAGTGGGGGATGGTGAGGATGGACCCGCTTGCGAGAGAAGAATGGCGGAAAGAATTAGGACATGCAACCCGTGGAACATGCATCCGACGTAAAACCCGATGGTAAGGTAAGTTTCAATTGTTTTGCACACAACATCATAAACACCGCCATCTACTCAATGGAATTGCTTTTGCTTTTCATCATCATATATATAACCACCACAGTTGTTCTTTGTCTTGATCATCATCGTAATGTGGGCAGGAGAGGCTGGAGAGAATCTGGGCACCGTGACCGATGCTCCCCTCACCTCGCCTATAGGCATCCAGAGCTGAAGACCCCCTCCGCTTGGGCCGCGGTCCTAGTTGCCGTCGGGGTTTGACGTAGCGGTGCCCAAGAGCTTGTTCGTGTTCGTGAGGCCGGCCTTCTTCCCTTCACCGGGTTTTCTATCGCCGATCGGTAGGAAGATGACGCCGCCGCCCTTTGTCTCGTCGAGTTCTTCCTCGCTCAGCTCGGTGGCGCCTGCTGGGGTCTGCTCTTTCCTGTCGGTCATCCCGATTCCCCCGTTGGAATGAGGGCGGGATCATAGCACAGGACTCGGCGAAATCAGTGACGGCCGTCACACATTCGGCAAATGCCCTCACCCCACGAACAGCGCAGCCTTGGCCTGGCTCCCAGGGAGAGGTTACCACCAACCAGAAGGCCAGAAAGACGACTCGACCAGAACGAGACTGAGATGCCCAAGGCGCTCACGAGCGGAGCTGCAAGTATGAACCAAGCGTAAACCTCGCCCTCTGATCTCATTCATTACAATGAGATACGTGACGACGAAATTAACACTTATTTAAACAAGATCCTAAAGATTCGAGGCAAGCCAGTTTAAAGGGACCAGAAGCCATGCCTCTCAAACTGACATTGGGCAAGGGCGAAAGACTGATCGTGAACGGCGCCGTCATCAAGAACGATGGCGACTCGGCGAGCCTCTTGTTCGAGAACCAGGCGCACATCCTGCGCCAGAAAGACATTCTGTCTCAAGGCAGCGCATCGACGCCCGCCGCGCGGGTCTACATGGCGCTGCAATGCGCCTACCTCTTTCCCGACCGCCGCAGCGATCATCTCAAGGACTGCCGGCAGCTGGTCGAGGACTATCTGGAAGCCTGCCCCAGCGCGCAGCCCATCGCTTCGGAGATCATGCGCAAGGTCGATGAGGATCAGCTCTACGAGAGCTTGAAGTCGTGCCGACAGCTCCTAGTACACGAAAACGAGGTTCTCGCTCATGTCTAACAGGGATGCCGCCAAGGCCTATGGCCAGCCGACCGCGAAAGGCGGCAATCCGCGGGAGACCGAGGGCCGCGCGCTGCTCGAGGCGGCGCGGCGCCTGTCGGATGCCCAGAAATCGCCCGACGACCGAGAGACCATGCGCGCCGCGGCCCGGCTGAATTGGCGGCTTTGGACCATCTTTCAGGCCGAGGTCGTCGCTCCGGATTGCGAGCTTCCGCACGAGATCCGGCAGAACATGATCAATCTGTGCAACTTCGTCGACAAGCGGACCGTGGACATTCTCGCCCAGCCCGAGCCACAGAAGGTCGACGTTCTGATCAATATCAATCGCCAGATCGCCGCCGGGCTCCTGACCAACCCAAGGCAATCCGCCACCGCCCAGGAGGAACCCCAGGCCGCAAACGGTCCGGCCGTCGCGGTCGGCAGCTTGTCGATCTAACCACTTTTCTTTCCGCTAGGCGCAGCCGCCTCTCCGAGCGCGGTCGACGAGCCCTGTGCAGCCCGGGCGTTCGGGCAGCTCGCTCGACCCGATCGTAGCGGTCCGGAGGCGCGGGTCCGGCGCCACTCAGCAGGGTCGAAATTCGTGGTCTCTGAGATTTGTGGGGGCGGCTACCTGCCGCGTGCAAATGGCCTCCTGCCATGTGGCACCGGTGATTAACTTCCTGCAGATCACCGCACCCACTGACAGACATGAGCAATCGCCATGCCAACCTGCCTGTCTTTTTTTATTTACCTTTTTCAATAGCTTAAGGATGCCGATCGTTTGTGTCGCGAAGTCGGCTAGGAAATTCCTACCGCTTGCGGACGAAATCGTCCGGGTGCCTAGGCAGAAACCGGCTCCCGGGAGGCCTGGACACGCCACGCGAATTCCAGAAGTGAGTAATTTCAATAACCTAAGTGGGTTTCCCAAATTGGCCCGGGGATTGCTTATCCATCTGGCGATCCAAGTAGGTGTCCAGAGCAGCCCGGCAGTTAGCCATGAACGTCAACCCGATCGAATTGATCACGACAGCCAGCGGCGCACAACCCGCGACGACCGGCACAGACTCTCCGTCGAGCCTCTTCGCCGGTCTCCTACTTGCGACCAACGCAGCGAACAGGAACGGCGACGAAGCCGCCACGAAGGATCCTCTGACGGAACTCGCCGACCTTCTCGGCGTCACGGTCCCGCCGTCCGCGGTGCCGGCCATGGGACAGACAGCGCCAGAGCTCACCGGTCTGCCACCGAACGTCGTGGCAGCATCGCCGCCACACCAGGACGGCTCCGCCGAAACCCCTCCGCCCCTCGCCGAGTCCGATGCAAGCCCCTCCGCCGCCACGCCCGCGCACAGCGGCCTTCCAGGACAGGCCATTCAGCAGGCGTCCACCGGCGCCTCCGCGCCAGCCGGTCCCCTGCCCCCTGCCTCGGGCCAATCGACCCGCAGCGACGCCGTCGATGGCGGCCGAGCGAAGACCGACTCTCCCGCGCCCGTACAATCGGTGCCGAGCGCAAGCCGCGAAGGCAGCGAGGCCTTGGCGCGGGGTTCCTCGACCGCCGTGGCCGCCCCTGATCTGGAGCGCGCGGCCGCGAAGGCCGTCAGTCCCGCACCATTCACCGAGCCGCAGAGCGTGCCGACGCGCACTTCGCTCAAAGCCGGGTCCGGTCCTGAAATCGGCGCCGCCGTGGGTGGCGCGAGGCCGTCGCCGGACGCCGGCGTCCCGTCGACCGGCACGCAGGTGACGGTGAGCCACGCCGCGGTGTCGTCACAACCGACCGCGCCGGTCTCCCCGGAGACCGCCGCGGCCATAATGTCCGTCCGCGAGCAGGGCCAGGTCGCGGCACAGACCGGCGCCCCGCCGCAAGGCGCCGCAGTCGGCACCAGCACCTCCTCCGGCCAGACGACCCGAGAAGCGCGTCAGCGCACACAAAACACGCGACCGCAGGTCGAGCTCTCATCAGCAGACCCAACACCGGGCCCTCGGGCTCGCGCCCTGCATCAGCCGGGTGCGGCCGCCGCAGCCCGCAGCCAGCCATCCAATGCGCTCCCGCAGCAGGGGGCTCCCGCCTTGCCGAGCGAGCAGGTCCCGGGTACAGCCCAACCTGGAGCCGTTCCTGCCTCGTTCACCGCCACGCCCGGCGAGCTGATTTCCAGCACGGGTCTGCAGAGTGAAAGCGAGCGCGGCCATTGGCGACCGGCGGCGCCGACCGACCAAGTCGCGGTGCACATAAAAAAGGCGATTGGCGAAGGCAAGGACAGGGTCACGGTGCGGCTCGAACCCGCCGAGCTTGGCCGGATCGAGGTCAAGCTCGCAGCATCGAGTGATGGCACGATTCGCGCGGCGATCATGGCCGAGCGGCCGGAGACCCTGGATCTGCTGCAAAACGATTCCCGCGCCCTGGAGCGCGCCCTGCAGGATGCCGGCTTGAAGACCAACAACGACAGCTTGAGCTTCAACCTTCGCGGAGAGGGACAGAACGACAAGCTCGCCGGGCAGGAGCAAGAGGGCGACCGCGCCGGCCAGGACGATCGGGACCCGGCGGATGATGCGCTTCCGGCCGACGATCCTTCCACCAAGCGATCGCATCACGACGGCAGTCTCGATATCTCTGTTTAGACCCAAGACTCAGCTAAAAGTTGAAGAGCAGGAACCATGGAAAGCAGCGGCGTTAACTCGAACAGCCAATCTTCCGGCAACTTGACCGGCGGTGCGAGCCTGGCCGAGACCTTCGATAACTTCCTCGTCCTCCTGACCACACAGCTGGAAAACCAGGATCCCCTGTCGCCAATGGATACCAATGAATTCACGCGGCAACTGGTGGACTTTACCGGCGTCGAACAGGCCTTGAAGACCAACCAGAAACTGGACGACCTGATCACCCTGCAGAACAACAGCAAGTTCAGTGAAGCCGCCGGCTTCGTGGGTAAGTCGGTCGAGGCGGAAACCCTGGTCACCGGCCTGGCGAACGGCAGCGCCACGATGACCTACAATCTGACCGGGAACGCGGCCTCGACCACGATCACGATCGTCGACTCGAACGGCCAAACGGTTCGTACCCTGACCGGCGATACCTCCGCGGGCCACCATACCCTGGTGTGGGACGGCAAGAACGAACACGGCGTCGACCAGCCCGATGGCCCCTACGGCTTTCTGGTCGCGGCCGAAGACGAGGAAAGTAACGAAGTCCCGGCCGGTCAAGGCACGATCGGCGATGTCACCTCGGTCGAAATCATCGACGGTGATCTCTTTCTCAACCTGGGGGACCTGCAGGTCTCCATGGACAGCGTGATCAAGATCATCGCTCCCGATAGCGGGACCAACCCAAGCTGATGGCGAGAAACGCCTGATGAAACCCTTGCCTAGAACCAGGAAGGAAACACGCGCGGCGCGCTCGGCCAGGTCCGGAGAAGGCCCTCCGGAAAGGCCCAAGAGAACGCCGCAGCCAAGGATCTCCAAGGAGGATCATTCATGAGTATCTTCGGTGCACTGTTGTCCGGGGTTTCCGGCCTGGCCGCCCAGAGCCAAGCTCTGGGAATCATCTCCGACAACATCTCGAACGTGAACACGACAGGCTACAAGGGCACCTCGGCCCAGTTCTCGACCCTGGTGACCAGGGCGGTTTCCCAGACGCTCTACTCTCCGGGCGGTGTGCGCTCGGTCGCGGCACCGAACATTGACAGGCAAGGACTGCTGCAGTCGACCCAGGTGAACACGGATCTGGGTATCGTCGGCAATGGCCTGTTCGTCGTAAACGAGGCCAGTGCTCCGGCGCTGGGCGACGAGTATCTTTTCACACGCTCCGGCTCCTTCCGGGCCGACAAGGACGGAAACCTGCGCAACACGGCAGGCTTCTACCTTCAGGGCTGGCCGCTGACCAACGGCACCACGCTGCCGACCAACACGACCGTGCTCTCGAGCCTGCAGACCGTCAACATCTCCAGCCTGGCCGGCAGCGCCACGCCGACCACCTCGCTCGAGCTGGGCGCCAACCTGCCCTCGACCGCGGCGAACGGCGAGACACACAGCATCACGACCCAGATCTTCGACTCCCTGGGCAACGCCCACGACCTGCGCGTCAACTTCGTCTATGATTCCGCGACGCCGCAGTGGGACGTGACAGTCACCAATCCAACCTTGTCGTCGACCGGCGCCACCAGCGGCACCGTGACCGCCGCAACCCGGTCGATCACCTTCAACGGCGACGGCACGCCCAACACGATCACCTTTCCCGACATCGCGATCACCTGGACCGGCACCTCCGCGAACGCCAGCACCATCGCGGTCGATGCGGGCACCGCAAGCATGACCGACGGCATCACCCAGTTCGCCGGCCAGTTCGCGGTCTCCTTCAACAACCAGAACGGCGTGCAGTTCGGCAATTCCACCAGCGTGGAGATCAGCGAGGACGGCATCGTCACCGCCCTCTTCGACAACGGCCAGCGAAAGAACGTCTACAAGCTGCCACTTGCGGTCTTCTCGAACCCCAACGGTCTCGAGTCGCGCAACGGCAACGCCTATATCGCCACGGACCGCTCCGGAACGAACCTGCTGTTGGAGGCCAACACCGGAGCGGCCGGATCCTTCGCGCCGGCCCAGCTGGAGAGCTCGACGGTCGACCTGGCCGAGGAGTTCACCAACATGATCGTCACACAGCGGGCCTATTCGGGGAACGCCCGGGTCATTTCCACGGCCGACGAGATGCTCGAGGAGCTGATTCGGGTGATCTAGGCCGCCGCGTGATTACAGACCGAAATGCCTGGCCTCACAAATAGTGTCGAGGCCAGGCACTTCACTTAATAAATCGTAGTTAAGAATAGTAAATAATTGTTCTAACTAATTCTTAACCCTGGCATTTAGCGATTTGTAAAGGCGATGTCGCTAGTCTAAGCACTCCTTTCGCGAGGTAAGACTCGGAGCATCGTTGATGGTTTCAGATAGCCCAGGTAGGCTTAAGGAAGTAATCGGACCGGCAGGACAGCCGTTGACCGTCGACAGCCTGCCGCCACCGAATACGAAGCGTTGGGTCATCCGCCGCAAGGCTGAGGTGGTCTCGGCGGTCCGTAGCGGACTGATCAGCCTCGAAGAGGCCTGCGAACGCTACAAGCTCTCCGTCGAGGAGTTCATCTCCTGGCAGCGGCTGATCGAGCAGCATGGCATGCGCGGCCTGCGCACAACGAGGCTCCAGCAGTACCGACGCGGATCCGAGGCGGAGGCGCCGTCCCTTCCCGGAGCGCCGGCCGGCAGCCGCCAAGCGTCCTGATCTCACACCGTGCCGCGTCAGCGCGGGCCCCGGACCAGATACACTCAAGCGCCGCCCTCTCCCGGGCGGCGTTTTTTAATTTGCCCGACCCGCGGTGCGGGCTCGCGAAGGCGTCGCCTCGGCAAAAGCCTCCCGGCAAATTTTTCCCGCCTCCTAGGCAAATATTTCCTCCAATTAACGGCGAATTTACCGAACCCGCTTAGCCTCCGGTGAGCGGCAAGGGAAACCCCTGACCGCAGGACGAGACGAAGACACCGGATCTATCCAGGAAGGCAAATACCGCAGGACGGCATGGCGTGATCAATTTCCTCGAGACACTCAAGAGCCTCGGACCCGGCCGCCTTGCGGCGATGGCGGGAATCAGCGCGGCCACCATTGCGTTCTTCATCTATCTCACCGGCCGACTGGCCTCTCCCGAGATGGCCTTGCTCTACGGTGATCTGGATAGCCAGGACTCCGGTCAGATCATTGCCCGTCTCGGGCAAGCCGGCGTTCCCTACGAAGTCGGGGCCTCCGGCGAGGAGATCTACGTGCCCTCCGAACAGGTCGCCCGGATGCGTGTGGCCATGGCCGAGGAGGGGCTGCCGAGCGGCGGCTCGATCGGCTACGAGATCTTCGACCGCTCGGAAGGTCTCGGGGTTTCCAGCTTCGTCCAGAACATCAACCACCTGCGCGCGTTGGAAGGCGAGCTGTCGCGGACCATCCGATCAATAGGCAACCTCAAGCAAGCCCGGGTCCACCTGGTCATGCCCCGGCGCGAGCTGTTCAGCCGCGACCGGCAGGAGCCGAGCGCATCGATCGTCGTGACCATGGACGGCAACACCCGACTTGACCGGCAACAGGTTCTGGCAATCCAGCACCTGGTGGCCGCCGCGGTTCCGGGACTGCAGCCGACCAACATCTCGATCGTCGACAACAGCGGCACACTGCTCGCGCGCAACGCCTCCGAAGGCGACTTGGACGGCACCGCCACGACCGCCGAGGAGATGCGCGCCGGCTACGAGGCGCGCATGGCCCGCGCCATACAAGAGCTGCTCGAGCGCTCGGTGGGGCCGGGCAACGCCAATGTCGAGGTCACCGCTGAAATGGACTTCGACCGCATCACCGAAAACGCGGAGATCTTCGACCCGGAGGGGCAGGTCGTCCGCTCGACCCAGACCGTCGAGGAATCCGCGGACTCGCGCGACGGCGAGGCAACGCCGCCGGTCACCGTCGGCACCAATCTGCCCGACGCCGACCTGCCCGACCTCGAGGGCGGCGACAGCAGCGAGAGCCGGTCCCAGCGTACCGAAGAGACCGTCAATTACGAGATCTCCAAAACGGTTCGCACCCATGTCCGGGAGGCCGGCCTGATTCGCCGCCTGTCGATCGCGGTCCTGGTCAACGGCTCCTACGTCGAGGGCGCGGACGGTGAACTCACCTATCAGGAGCGGACGCCGCAGGAGCTGGAGCAGCTGACCGCCCTCGTCCGCTCGGCCGCGGGCTATGACGAGGCGCGTGGCGACACCGTGGAAATCGTGAACTTGCAGTTCGCCGACTTGAGCATCGCGGACGGCGACCCCGAGGCTTTGCTCATCATGGGCTTCGAGCGCGCCGATCTGATCCGGGCTGCCGAGCTGCTGGTGCTGGGTATCATCGCGGTCCTCCTGCTGATCTTCGTGGTCCGCCCGCTTCTGCGCCAGGCCCTCGATATCGTGAACACCACCAAGGCCGCGGAACAGAACCAGGGCGAGTACGCCATGATCACGGACCCCAACTCACCGCAAACCGCGCTGGCCGGCCCAAACCTGCCGCTCGGCAATCGAGGCGGAGGCCAGCCTGCCCTGGCATCATTTCAACATCGAATATATCTCTATACAATTGTAAATGATATTAGCGTAGGTTCAAAGTGCTTCAAGAGTTCCTTTGAATTTGGATTGAGATGCTTTAAATTCCTATCACAAAATTTGGTTGTACTATTAATTTGAGTGATTATGATTAAGATGGGTTTTATCATCAGCATTTTAAACATTGTCAGGAATGTGTAGATGTTAAAGGAATTCACAAGCGGTCGTTGTCCTAACTACTTGATTGTTAATAGCTTTTGCAAACGATCTATGCCTCATGCAGCTGTACCACCATGGAAGGAATTTAGTCTCAAAGAAAAAATGAGAATTCGTCACAACTGGAAGTAAAGGGATTGCTTCTCTTAAATTTGGCATACTTAAGAAATAGCAGGCAAGACGAAGAAAGACCCTGACGAGGAATTTGAAACAAGGAACAAATTGAAGCAACCTAGTCCAAGTCACAAAGAAACCTTACTTGAATAATTGAGAAATTGACTGACTTAATAAAAGTATGCAGAGTCCAATCCCTAAACTGTAAGCAATCTAATACGGTCAGGTTATAGCTCTGACAAGGAGTTGGATTTTGACCGAGAGCTACTAAAGTTGTTATTAGAAAAGTGCCTAACTGCCATTCTACTCTGAGACGATAGGAGGGAAAATAAAAACCATTTGGAGTTTTGTGGTTAAATATAGAGTAGATGTAATTGTAGTCCATTCTTGATCTTTATAGACCAGGCCTGATTATATTGGTTTAAAACTTAAATAATGCAACTGGCAATTATTCATGTTTTGGTTCTTTCCTAGGATTCTTAGAAAGTTTTTTCCAAGAAACTGAACAAGAGAAGTAGTCTCCCAGGTGGTTTCTCCAAAACCTGGAATGAAGGGTTAGGATTGTGGCTGAGAAGAGAGCTCTTAAAATTGCCATTATTAAGCATGCCTTTATGTCCTTGAATAAATCTGTTTGAGAAAAAAGTATTCCCTGTTCCCTATTTTTAATATAAATCATACTCCTATCTTTTCAGCGGTTTTTTGCAAAATTACTTGGGTTTTGTTTCCATTCCGATGCTCTACACTGTGCTGCTTCACATCCACAAATCAAATGGCAACAACTTTTGTTAAGGTTCTTCCATGCAGGCCTCTGGCTCTCTGTGCCATAAAGCACTAAAACGTACATCCGAATGCGGAAATCTGCAGTAGGTCTAATCTGTAGCTTTGACCCCTATTAGTAACGAGTTTTAATTTGCTAGGATTGTGGGATCAATTTTCACTCTATATCTGTGACAGATGTAGCTATTTATGTCACTCTTCTTATCCGAAAGGTGAGACTAAAGTATCTCTAAACAACTTTCTAATGTCGGCAAAGCTAATGTAAGACACTGTGGTGTACACAGTGTTGGGTACATTTGTTAGATTTATACGTTTACACGCCAATTACTCATTCTGATAACGAGGTCGATCATCCTTGACACATTGTAAACGCCCACATCCGGGTTATTCATCTAGTTATGTAGTTTTGGCTATTGCCACCTCAGTTGCCTTTAAGACACTGAACAGAGCAGTTTTTTTGTAGTTGATTTAGTTATGTAACCGTTTAATAGTAAGTTAACACTGAAAATGGAGTTTGCCGATAAAGGAATAACCTAACCACTGCGCTGTACCCTAGTGGTACACACTTTTAACAACATTACAAGAGAGGAGAGCAGGTCATCCATACTCTAATCGATCTTTCTATTCCTGCTTCCCCTTAATCTACGTAGGCCTATACATCTAACTTTTCAACAGAGAGTATGGGGTTTACTAGTATAAGCTAGTATTCAATATTTGTCTTTTCTAAGAATCCAAGCAAGAAAGGGAGGAGTTATACAATGTGATTATTATTGAATTAGTGAACCGTAAAGTTTTAAGAAAGCACTGTTGGAGAGTTTTTGTCTAAGTATTTAAGTTTGTCAACCACATTTGGAGAAGCACCCAATGTCGGGCAAGCCTGTACCTGTATGACCTCAAAGAAACCGGCTTCTTCAGCTTATTGTTGAGCTCATGTTTGATATAATATTTACGGGATTGTACACAATCGCTAGCTCAAAATTTTCATACAGACCATTCATTCTAAAAAAATATCTTGAATGTCTTGTAGCCACGACTATGCTCAATTGATTTTATCCTAGTCGCTACACGCAAAGTTGTTTGAGAAATTAATCCAAAGGAGCAAGCGACCTGTAAACAGCAATTTAAATTTGAAAAATAGGAATTTTAATTTTTCATGAGTTGTGGCTTTAAAGTCATTATAAGTTAAAATGAAGGTAGAACACAAAATTAAATGATGTTATAAAAACTACCAACATAATATGAAAATACGGTAGTTCAAATTACGCATTAGGACATCCCAAATACTAAGGTAGAGCAAATCTCCTTAGCATCAAATCTTGAATGTGAATCGTGACAAACCTTAGCCTACAACATAAAATGCCTAACGTAAAAATTGTAACAAACATGTAAATAAAGTCATATCTGATTACATGGGATTTGTAAGATAGTTCATTTAGTGTTTATGCTGTAATGCACTCTACCGTCAATTTGAAAGTGCAAATATTCGTTTTAGTAAACCATTAACGCAGGGAAGGACAAGTGAAAATGACTGAACGGACCTTAATCATGTCCTATACAGAAGGAGGACGATGTAGTGGCTTAAACGACACCGGTCAATCTACAAAATTAGCAAATAAGACCTACGTTAAAGACCATGGATTTAAACCTCTGAGTAAAGAGTGCCTATTTAGGAACCTTTTCTGGTGGGAAATGTATCACGTGGGAGCTGAACAAGTTTAAAAGAATGTAACCAAAAACATGTTTTAGAGATAACCTGAGAATAAGCTTAAAATCTATTTACAATCTTGGACGATGCAGGTATAAATTGGAGTTTAAAAATGACAAATCAAAATCGCTTAGATTAGGTCGATTGCCAAGACATTGACAAAAGACAACAGAATAACTGATAATGCACACATAATGCTTTAGATACAAAGAAGTAGAATATTGCGGTACAAAGGAGGAGACAAGTTACACTCTCAAATTATCTCTTCCATAGGAAAAAAAAGATAATCATGATAACCATGACAATGATGATGATGATGATGATGATGATAGTGACAGTGTTGATAGTGACGATGATGGCTATATGTAGTTGATAATGCTTAATATGATAATAATAGTAGCGTGAACTAGGATGACAAAAACAGTGATGATGATAATGATGATGATGATGATGATGATAATGATGATGATGATGATGATGATAATGATGATGATGATGATCATGATCATGATCATGATCATGATGATGACGATGATGATGATGATGATGATGATGATGATGATAAAGATAATGATGATTGACATTCATCTGTAACTATGCATCTTGTTTACAATATCATTTTTGAACGGTGCCTGGAATTGTTCCTGTTTTTAACTTTTTGGCACGATTCGACTTAGCGTGGTTGCTGGCCCGCTTCGGTGAGGTAGGTGAGCCACCGAACCTAGCTTGGCATGGTTTAAAATCAGTCGTGTAAACGCCCTGAAGGGCGTAGCACAGTTCTAATCACAGATATCTTACAATATATCCCAATTCCATTAACACCTCCCTGGTTCTAATTGCACTGGCAGATTTGCTCTTTCGACTTGATCTCAAGGCGCCATATTCTATAAAAGTTATTTGTTACAATAATTAGCAAGAACGTACCCCTGCAAATTAAAAGTGATGAATCGCAGCTAATAACAAGGGGAGCCACATTAAGTACTTTACTTTTGATGAAAAAAAAGCAGAATAATGAAATGTCATATCACAAAATCCTAAGCCTTATAATCATAGAGTTAACTAATACCAAAAGAATTGTAAACAAACTAGCCATGATACAATACAGATATCTCATTTACAGGGTACGGCAATCTCATTTTCTTTAATGATGGGCTATAAGATTCCAGACATAAACGTTGGCGGAACGTGGTCAAAACCTCATTTATTGAGAGTGAAGATCGTGTATTATCTAAACAAAGGGATATTTGGAACATCAGTAAGGATATCTGGTGGATAAAAAGATAAAGCAAACACAATCTGAAATGTAGTTGTAATCTTCACTGTATGCTGAAGACAAGGAAAACAATCATTGTTATGTTAACTATTTAAGGTCAGAAAGACACATTTCTTTCACAACGATGCAAAGCTGAATAATCCTCCAGCCGCACCTTGTAATCCGTTATTACTGATTCTTATTAAAGAAGAAAACAGGAAATACGAAAGAATAGGATAAGGGAACATGCCGTTAACTCAATAAAGACCTTAATCTCTTTCCTTTGCTATATCAGGACATAGATAATGTGGAGTCGCAAGAGTAAAAGTTTAAAGGAAAGATACTTGAAAATTGTGACCTAAGACAGAAAACATTGACAACTGTTCTATGCCAATGTACAGCCGTAAGCGTATGGAATTAACTTTTGTTTTGATGGACAAACATGTTTTAAGGAATCGACATCAGAACCTCTTTAAAGTGATTAATTTAAATCGATATGAATCGTTTAGTAGCACCTATGTTAAGTCTTATATCGATAATTGACAATTACGAAAACTTGAAGGTAACTGCGTTCCTCCTTTGTTTGTAGCAAGGGCAAAATTATTTGATGTCCAAATCGTTGCAGAGCAGAAGAAGGGGAAAATCATTCCAATAGCGTTTAATTTTGTTAAATTCATCTACAGAACAAATCGCTTTAACAAAGTGTCTTATCACACACCACTAAATTATTGAACGATGTAGTAGAAACCCAAAGTATACAAACTAAATCATTCATTATATTTTGTTTTCTATCAGTGTCACACTTTGAGGATTCTTAAGTCTTTGTCAATAGTTTAAGCCGACGTAATTAAGTCTTTTATCCGTTTTGTAACGTGTATTTCAACATGTCTTGATTGCATCACGTTTATTCTTTCAAACTACTCTGCTACATGTTTTCTTGAAACTATGCTTATCTGTCACTTAACTATATAAGCTAAACATAATATCGTCTATTTCTGAGTCACGTACTAGAAAAAAATTTACTTAACAACTTATGAATCCGCACACAGTCTTTCCCTTGATTTCCTACCTCGCTTAAAAGAAATAGAAGGCATTCGAGGAGAAGTGCTACACATTGTCAGGATTATTAACTTTTTTTTCATAGAGAAAATGGTATAAACCATTTCTTTATTCATGATAACATTATAGATCCTGGATAATACAGTTGCTGTCAACTAGGAAAATAGGTAAAAGTGAGACATGGATGGAATTATATACCTCAACACTGTGATATCATATACCTTTAATAGATTACTGATGGCCTCTGGAGACAGAACGTTGTGCATTTCTGCTATACCTAAACTTTTTAAGCAGTAGTTATCACCTTAGTACTGCGTAGAGTAGAATAAGATCCGGCACCAAACAAGAAGAAAGCAACGTAGGCTTTTATAATAGATCCCTGAGAAGTAAGATCGTCGTGTCGTTGAAGAGTCAGAAGTAGTAAATGAACACAAAGAGGTTACCTAATATTCCTACATCTTCTTTCAAAGAAGAGATTAACTTGGTTTGATCATTATTTTTGTGTGAGACCTACTCATATCTCGAAGAAATTACCAGGAAAATACCAGGAAAATATCAGGATAATACCAGGAAAATACCAGGAAAATATCAGGAAAATAATAGGAAAATACCAGGAAATTATCAGGAAAATACCAGGAAAATACCATTACAATACCAGGAAAATATCAGGAAAATGTCAGGAAAATATCAGGAAAATATCAGGAAAATAAAAGGAAAAATATCAGGAGAATACCAGGAAAATATCAGGGAAAACGTCATAGTATGCAAATGTTGTTGTTAAATAGTTTAGAGATATGAAGCTAGCGGGATCATGAGGTTTTGAGGATGAAGCCAAAAGGTTCTTTTAGCATAGGTAGAAATGGTCTACTCTGAAATAATTTCCATGCAGTACATAACAGTGAGCACGCGAGTGCTGTGTTATTTGCGTATATTTACAAAATGGTTGATTTCGTAAATTTAAAAATGATCATCTGTCATATAGTATCATTTAACGTTAAAGTAATCAAACATAGTTGACCAAAGTCATCAGCCCTATCAATAAATTTGTAACGGAAAATTTGTTAGATAATTCAGTTAAATAGCACCTTTGATATTTCTGTCCGTGGATATGTAAATAATATGATAATATTAGGATATACTTATCTGTGTCTGTTTGAATTTCATCAGAAAACCAAATGAAAATATTAAAGAAGTTAGCAAAGTAATTTTGACGAACATTGATATTTTATAACAACGCCTTCAAATTTCTTAGCACAGGAACGTGTAATTAATTGCGTAATAGCCAAAACTCCTTTCTTTAGTTGGAAGATCAGTGTCAGGTAGAAGGAAAGTGTCAAGTTAGATCAAGTTATTTCATCGGTCTTATTGAATTTCTTTTAGCTCATACTGTTGTACAAACAGTTTATTGACAATTTTCGATTTAATGCCTTCTGCTACTTAAGTTTCCTTTTCAATTGAATGTAAACTTAAAACACAAAAAGCTCTCTGACATTGACCCTTGAGTAAAGCAAACGTCTTTCCCTCATAGAGTTTTTTATGAAACACAAATAAGAAGTATAAAGTAAAATAGGAAACAAATATTGGAAAATAGACATCACTGTTTGTCAGTAGTGCATTTCATGTTAAGCAAAGTGTTCTCGAAATTTTGTGAAAATAATTCATCACCAAGAATGAATGCAAGATTCATGTTTGATCGCGTCGTCTTGTGAATTGAGCTATAGTAACTGAAGTTGATAATACGCTGTAGTCAGTTAAATGTAAGATGATAGAACACAGCTCGATGTGTCGTTCATGATTAGTAAACCCATACCAGTAGCATACTGATGCTACCGTAGTGCTATGACCACATCCGTATTGATGCCAATCCGTTACAACTTGCAATAAAATCAATTAAAGCAAAGTAATGCAAACAGCAGCTATTCTAAACCTATTGCTGACGCCATATTTGTTTTGAAATGAAGATAAGATTTGCAGTGATCTAATTGGCTGAATACATGGAAGATGATCACATGCGTCCGAAAGCGCGCAATTTGAACTTGGTTGTGGATTGTGTTTGTCTTGGACTTACTTGAGAGTAGCTGCACGTTGTTGGCCAGCTACTATTTAGTATCCTGAGTCACTTTAGATAACAACACACTTCATTTTCTTATTAATTCGTAACCCTCCATCGTTGTAAATTGCATTGAAAATTGTAGGCCTACAGGTCAGACTCTCGGAATCATGTGACTTGATCAGTAAAACATATTCATTTAAATGCTCTATTTTCCAAAGTCTATTTCAAGTTACAGGGATTCTTAAGGAAGGATTTCAAGTGATGACTTTGATAAATTGATAAAAAAACAACACAGTATTACACAATCTCTAAAAGCGTGATGCATTTCAAAGTGCCGTATATTGGTTCAAGAAATCCAAACCAGCTCTAAACTTTAGTTATATTAGAATTCATCCCATGGGACTTCAAATGAATTACTTGATTTGATTCAGGACCAAGATTTCATTAGAATGTTATTGAAAGGATTGCTACAAATCGTATGATCAAATATGTTGCCCTAATAGGCATACATAGTATACTATAAAAACTGTCACATTTGGTTTCTCGTTTTGATATTTCCGTAACTTGTCAAAGTTTTCACCCTGTAACTACCTTCGCCGAGGGTCAAATAACGAAAAAAAGTCACGTTTGCTATTTAGAAAAAGTCAGAAAAAGAGTCCAAAAGGCAGAAAAAAGTCGAAAAGTGAGAAAAAGTCCTAAGTCAGAAAAAGTCAAAAAGTCAAAAAAAAGAATCACTAAAGAAAAAAGTCGCGTACACTTTTTTTGCAGTTATCTGCCCCTCGACCTTCGCAACATAAAATCTATTGCTTTCTCAAGTAAACACCCATTTGGATGAAATAAATTGCTGATTTTTATATCATTCATCTACTAATTATGGTATGTCCAATAATATGTTGTCCTTATATATGCAGAAAGATGCAGATTCTTTAAAGTTGGGAGGGTGTTGTTGAGATACCTGCATGTAAAATTGTAGATATTTTTTGGAAGATGATTTAAAGCTTTTTGCCAGCAGGTTAAGCGTTCCTTGGAGTAATGTTCTGTTAACGACTTACTTATAAATCCTTGTGACGTTAAGCACGTAGTAACTCTCGATTCTGGATCTCTTTCACAACGGCTCTGCTACTTTGAAAGTGGTCATATTGTATAAATTTAATAATAATAATAATAATAACAATAATAAAAAGTAGTTTTATAGCGCCGCTTCCACTAATTGTTCAGTAGGGCTTTATAATGATACAGAGTAAAAAATTAATAATGCAATAGTAGTTATTAAAAGCTAATAAATTATCGGCAAACATATAAAATATAAAATTTGAAAGAATAAAAATTTAAGTATAAAAAGCTTTCTTAAAAAGTATTGTCTTAATTTATTTTAAGTGTTAATCTGCGTAATTTCACGCATATCTTCGGGGAGTGAGTTCCATAATACTGTAGCTGACACTGAAAACGCCCATACATTTCAAGGCAATATCTAGGTACTTTTAGCAACGATCGACAGGAGGAGCGTAATTGTTTCGTCGGCTTATAGCGTTGAATCAGATTGCTAATGTATAATTCGTACCTCTACTCTGCTGGCATATTTGTAGTGCAGTGTTGTTAGACAAGCATCTGCAATTTTGGGCAAAACTGTTGAGAATTTTCGAGTGAAATTAGAGTCGAAGAGTAAAAATACATCACAACAGTTGCCACTGAACAAGCGCTTTCACTGCTGTAATTTCGTTGCACCTGGCCTTTCGCTTGGGGCATTATGGGGCTCTGAAACATAGCTCTCTGGAAACGACTGTTTTGAAAATGATCAGAGGGGTACTACTGGAGATACTCGAGATTCTCAACAAGTTCTGTCCAAGATTGTAGTTGTAAATACAGGAATACAAAGCTTTCTTGATTTGGACCAGTCCAACCAAACAGGCTCTTGTCAGCGTAATGCCATTAAACAAACCGTTCACATTCAGTATTAAAGGTAAAGTATAAGGTAGGGTTTAAAACTTCAACACGCTTAAATAATGAGCCTGTCCAACTGATCTTGCAACTTGAATAACACCCAACTACACAAAATTCTTATCTTAAATACATTATAGGGTCCAATTTTAATAAGACCTGTGCAAGTATTTAAGACACTATGTGTTGTAAACAAACTGACAAGAGTTTAATATGAACGAAATAGCAGGTAAGTTAAATATGTTGTGCAAACACATCTTCTACGACCTCTACCAGCAATTTTTGATAACTCTACCTCAGAAGCTAAACATTTTTAACAAGTATCTTTCAGTTCAAAAAAGGTAATTCTAGAGGTACTAAAGAAGCCTACAGACCTGAAATGTATTTTCCGAATTACTAGAGCAATCGATATTCATAAGAATCAAACTATATTTTCATGAACGTATAATAAAATATCCTGACCAACATGGCATTCAGGAATGAATAGCTACAAACTTAAATATTTTGTACATAGCTGATAGCAACATAAGCACAAGTGTTGTTAAATGTCGTTACAATAAATATGGTGTCTCTCAAGGATCAATGCTAGGGTCAATTATATTCCTCTCATACATTAATGATTACCTAACTACCTTTAATTTTTCAATATATTTCTATTTGCTTATAGTAAAATATTTTCTAATTTACATTCTGATACACGCTCATTGCAATTGAAAGTAAATCGTGACCTTTGATAGCATCAGTGAATGCCTACTTCATAATGGATAAACTCTTCATGTCAATAAATAATTCCCTACAAATTGCAAACAAATTTTTAGTAGAGAGGTATCAATATCAGATGATGGTACAATAAAATACGGTGTTCCTCAAGGATTGGTGACAGGGCCAATTCTGTTCCTCTGATACATCAATGATTACTTGATTACTTTTTTACTCAAGGTATACAAGGAATTCCTATTAAGCTTTGCTATCGACAAAGATAGACTAGGCATGACAATTTTGCAATAAAAGGAGGTTACACTGTCGATTTTCTTGCAATTTTACTTGACAAAAACATCAATCGGAAAATTAAAATGCGATGGTAAGGTCTAAAGCAGCTTAAGAATCTATAATAACTTGTTACGCCAGTTTTTATGGGTACCAAATAATTATAAAACAATTGCATTGCAGCTTGACGTACCCGTAATTCAATTATTGATATCTATTTTGGACTCAGTGAAACGCCACTGTTCCAATCTATTGAATTCCCTAAACTAACTCTCTTTTAATGACAGGTCCAGACTTTTTAAGCATAATGTATAACTATAAACTTCATACAATCTATTTCAAAGCTAACATAACACGTAACAACTTCTGCAATCATAGCATAAATAAAAACAAGTATCAGATCTGAAATAGTAACAATCAGATCTATCAAATTATGAAACAACCTCTTAAGTGCAGTCTAAAGACAGCCGAGAAATATTTCGAAAGAATCTGGATTTTATCACGGGGCGGGGACCTCATGACAGCGCCTCTCCATACTTGGTAAGCAGCCCGACACTTCCCAGTCTCTCGGTAGGATTCTCAAGAAGAGGCTAGCATCATTATATTTGTTTATCAATTCAACATCTCCAAATCAACACTTAAAAACAGTAGTAGCAACGAGGCTTCCCGAAATTCTATTCGGTATCTGAGACATTTTAGTGCAAACAGGAATTTTACAATACCATCATTTCTAACCAAGAACGTTGTAATTTTAGGTCACAATTCTGTTATCAGTTGCTTACGTTTTAAATTCTTATATATAAAATTTTCATTGTTTTAATCATTGTATATTAGGGAAGGTACTGTCTGTAGGGTTTTACCCAGCGGAAGAGCCTGTTTTAAAGTTTTTATGTTTCACTTCAACATATGTTTCTATAGTCTGTTTTCATCTATGGTCTATATACACACACACACACACACACACACACACACACAAACACACACACACCTTTATAACATCTTTATAACGTCAATAACCATTGAGGCTAACATGTTTCGCAAAACATAACACAAAAATGTAATGCTCCATCTACCCCAGTACAACTCCAACTTCGTACTTGTTAGTTTACTTATATTAGTCCGCGTCAACTTAAAGCACATCCCTCATACCAGACCAGGTGGCCTTGGCTAAATCGTCTCTTAACTCATTACTTTTCTAAGTACCAATCTAACATACCTTCAACTTTTTAAAGAATACATGAAAGTGTTCTATTTCATCATCATGAGGCGCCCCCGATGGTTGATAAAATGGAAAAATTTAGAATCATGGACGGAAGATTGCTGCCACAACTGCGTTGGAATGCCATTTTTTTAAAAATTTGGAATTGAATATGGAATGATCTTTTCTTTAAAGTGCGTGAACTTACTCTATTCAATATAGTGTATCGAGGACGAGAATTTGAAATGTCAGTTTTGAAGAGATATGAGAGAGGTATAAAATATCTCGCCACCGGGGACCAGACCCGTGCGTCCGTTATTAGTGATTGTAAGTAAAATGTGTGAAAACACGTAAAATGCGTGAAAGTAAGAAGATCTAAGCTAGACGCGTTGACACTTCTCAATAGAAATCAAAACCATCAAGAAATCCTACAATATCAATTTGAGGTGATCAGCATCATGGATATTTTTATGCAACATACCATAAAACAGCTAACCACTTAACCCTGCTCCAATAGCAAAGCGAGACATGTGTCATGTGACCTACCTCTCAAGTTTGTAAGGGGAGGTGCTGGCAATGATAGCTCTAGCTGGTGCGGTGATATACATAATTGAGGAATAATGATATCATCAATGGCAGGTGACCAAAATTGGGGAGGGCATTCCAGTTTAGCACGTTAATATACGTTATATAAATCAGAAGAAATTTCTTTGTACATAAGCAGTCGACGCGTATTTCTCACTTTAAGCTTTAACAACTTTCCGCAGCCGTAACAATCATTCATGCCATTTACAAGGAAAAATTCAGTTTAAGATTCACATCGTTTCTAACCGGATATAAATCACATCTCAGACAACCACAATCAAGTCACAGATATACATCATAACGGTCATCTGTTGCTCAAAACCGAAATGGTATTAACAACATTGTGGCTTTCAATTTAAACTCAGATACATTTCCTGTAGTTAACAAGTAAAGATAACTGTGAAAATAATGAATAGGTAAGACAATTAATTGGATTCGATTTCCTTTGCCAAATTGTTGTGGATAGAATTTCCAAAGTTAAGTGATAGTCGTTAGGACTGCAATGTTTGGAAGAAACGTTGAAAATTGTAGTGAAATCGAATTATTTGATTTGCATTCTGATTACTTTTGTTGAGATAATTAGTAAGCCCTCGTCAAAGATAAATCTAATTACTTGGAATTGATTTATAGGCACAAAACAGTTAAGGGGAAATGGTTAGTTATATTTGGGTAACCTACTTTGATAACTGATTATGATTAATACCAAAAAGAGGTAATGAACTCAAAATTCCAGCACTATAAGATCGGTTAGTTTACGATTAATCTCACCGATGACCCAAATCGTGTTTGTAAAGAAAGGGATCGAGTTGTATTAATTTTTCCACAATTTTACAAACGCAACAGCACACGTACAGCTGCAATCTTTTAGTTTTATTTCCAGGGCCAAGGCTGGGTTTGAACATTAGTTTAATGCTACTCAGGCCTTTGCTCATATTTTGTAATAAATAGTTTCAGACTTTTGGTATGGAATAGAAAATAATGGAAAGCAGAGTGCATCAAAGGCTAACTTATATCATTGGTCTTTATGTGTGAATGTTGATAAGACCAAGTTACCGAAGGCAAAAAGAAACAGAGAATTGTGCCAAACTATGGTCGCCAAAGTCTGAATCGAAGAAGGCACCAACAGAGACAGAGACATGGAGAGAACAGAGGCAGAGAGACACTTTTGGTTTTGAAATGACGGGTTCGGTTTCACCTCGATGCCGACTTCTACTCGGGCTGATAATTTAGAAATTTGCGAACTAATACCGTCTTGTTAAAACGAGTAGAGGCAACGAGCGCTCTTCTATTTTTGCTCATTTCATTTATCAGTTCAATAAGTGAAAACGTACAAAACCGACGAAAAGATATCAAAACATTTAAATATTTCTAATGAATGACTGAAAGGAATGTTAAAATTTACTTAAAATAATATCGGTAACCAACTTGCATCCTTTTATTAATTTCTCGTTCACACGCAGCTTCTCTCTTCTGTGGAAGGTAAGCACGGGCCCCTTGAAATAACTTATTTTTCTTTTAGGTCTATTTTTTGTCAATAAGGCAAAAGTTAGCTCTAGATCTTCCTCTTCAGCAGGTAAGGGCAAACTTTTCCGGGCGACGGACCCGGTCCGAATCAGGCAGAAAAGTCGTGGGCAAAATTTTCTGACCTAAGTTATACACTGAAGACATCGTTATTTCTTCACCTATTGTTTCAGTACACAGTTATCTTAAACTAAATTGGTATAACTCTCTAATCTCTGAAAAAGACTGCAATCAGTTGCTTTTCTTTATGGGATGGATGGGATTTTTTGATGCGATGATCTTGTGTCGACGACAGGTAAAAAACTTATATACGCCACGTAAGGCGCAATAAACTTGCCCTCCTACTCTATTTCTATCACAACACCTCTGTCTAAAGATAAAATTTAGATTCATGGATTACTATGTTTTCAGACGATTATTGATAATTAGGTGCTGCTACTTTGACATACTTTCAACGGCCTCGTTGCGATGGACTTTAGATTACCCGATCTACCGCTGCTGTGAGTACATGCAATATGGCCGCCGACTTTTCAACTGCCTGCAATTTATAAACAAAAGAAGCTCGATCCAGTCTTTTTTAGAGATCAGTGGTATAACTCCGTACTATCATTACAATGTTGTTGGAAAGAGCTATATCCATAATCGTAAGGAAGATCGAATGTAGCAATCGTCTGAACACCGTTAACCTCAAATCAAAGTCTTATCGATCAAGCACAAAGAGGACTGATATACAAGAGGTACAAGTGTT
>JAAAKM020006971.1:60020640-60036324 GCA_010016025.2 Alatinidae sp. Z8VKAUB7J3 | reverse complement strand
ATCAGCACAGCAGTTTCTACAAGATGCTAAACCGGAAACACTCGTTAGGCCATAACGACCTTGGCATCGTTATACGCTTTTAAGCGCGGAGCTAGAACGGCCTTGGTTATGCGGTGACAACGACATAATCAGCACAGCAGTTTCTACAAGATGCTAAACCGGAAACGAATTTACATGTAAGTTAATTTGATCTATCAAAAATCTTAAGCATAATGTTGACTGCTACTTCTAATAGTATAAACAGTTTTGCAGCGACCTTAAGAAAACTCTGTACTAATCATGTCGTTGCTACCACGTAACCAAGGTGGTTATGACCTAAGGAGTGCTTCCGGTTTAGTAGTGTATGGCAACCACATTTTCAATACAGAGTTTTCTAAATGTCACTTAATCTAGATCTACCGTCATGTAGGTATCAAACCAGATGCGTTAAACAAGTTTTGATAAATCAAATTAACTTACAGGTAGGCCATGCATTTGGTCGAGGGAGAAATCTTACAGATGACAACTGTAAACCTGTTATCATATCTTTAAAATCTTGTAGAAATAGAGTACTTAAGCGTGACGTCACAATTTAATGAATAACAGAAATTTGATACTTTTTTGGACTCATTACTTTTTTCTACTTGTCATAGATAAGTTATCCTAATTTGAGAACCATACCATGAGCGATTATTGAGGAACGCCCTTGCAAACTTAAAGCAATTCCTATCGAACCTTAAATGAACCCAGTTCATAATTTCATGAACTGAGCAAAATTGATAGTTGGTATGTTTATGTAAAATGTTATATGTTGATATGTCAATATTTATTTTTATATACCTTTTATACATATATATATATGATATGATATAGCTGCTATCTTTAAAATCAAGGGAAATAGGAGCTCACATGTTTGTCAATAAAGCTTTTTGCTGATTCTCTTGAGACCAACTATATCGATAATTGTGGCACAACACTAAACCTCTATATGAGAATCAAAAGAATCGAAATTACGATACCTTAAGAATTGCATCTTTAGTCCCTGTTTACACGGGTATGGGTCCAAACTGGTACGGATCGGCCTCGCGTTTACATGGAACCTAGTGGGTCCGAATTCGTTTGGATCTGCTATCCGTACCAGTTTGGATCCGTACCCGTGTAAACAGGTCCTTAGACATATTGCAGGACTATGGTTTCCAAAGCATGTATTTTACCGATGACAGATGTGTCTAGACAGATACTTGGACTAAATTTGAAATAACATGCACCTCAGAATCGTACATGTCATATTAATACGTACGGTTTTAGCAGGACTAAAGTAAAAGCCATTTGCACTCTGTAACTACTGGTGTCATTCCAGTCATAGAATGAGCTCCAGACAGTTATTGGTACTGGAATGCAAGTATGGATTCTACAATGATCAATGCCTCAATCTCACGAGAAGTCTTGGTTGTAAACATCGCTAGACATACAGCCAGACTGAAGTTGAATATGTGCGTATTCTATAACCACAGATGTCAAATGCTGTCGCATCGCAGTCGGCAGACGAATACGTCGGCTGAAATTAAGTGAACATATATCTGACTTTAAGAAATGATATATGTAATGGTAACTGCGTCACTTCCAGACTGATGTCAGTGCTGAGATTTAAGGTTGCGTTACACGATCATTTTATAATGATCATTGCTTCAATTTTTTAATGATCATTGAAAAATGATCGTGTATAGGCGCATCATAGATCTGGTTTGAGATCAGAAGTAAAAATGATGGAAAGTCAATGATACTTTGCTTTTAAAATTAATGATGGGCCAATGATGCGCCCATCCACGACAATTTTTTCGATGATCATGAAAAAGTGAAGCAATGATTATTAAAAAATGATCGTGTAATGCCGCCTTTAAAATATGAGAACTTGATGATCACAAGTACCACATTTAATCGTAAAACAGGGATCGTGGCAGATATGATACTGAGGTTTGATAAATGCCTACGCCCTTCAGCGATGAAAGGTACAGCCTGCCTTAAATCTCTCTCTAGTCAGACGGCAAAAAATAAGTTAAAGAAGGGTGCATGTTATTATAACGGACGTAATGGCATTTTAACAAAGTTTCGTATTTTCGTATTGGAATTTTGCTTTGCATTGCTGTAGTGCCGGGACCAAAAAGTTTTACCAAGGTTGTCGTCGTGCTAGAAAACGCGGGTCGTCGAACGTAAACGGACGATTGAAGGCAATTGTGGGTTCCACCTCGAGCAATAATCTCTGACTTCTCTACAACACTATCACCTATTAACTGTATTTACAGAAATATTGCAATTTAATGGCGTACATAGGGGGCTGATACCTGCATGTGCATTATCACTTTCTCACTCAACCCCGAAAGATGTTTACAAACTTTTTGTGCGTTAGACGAGGAGAAAGGTCTCACATTTGTGGAGTTCAAATACAATGATAGTATAATGGGGTGGGGTCGTGGTAATAGAGCTCAAACGTCGTTGTCTTCATCTAAGTAGATTATCCCTATGAGCACTAGCCTGCTATCTCCTGGTGGGTAGGGTTGGATGAGTGGGGTTACGGAGAACAGGGAGGGGAGGGGAAAATATTATAAGCAATTTTTGAGTTCTACTGACACTCAAATAGATGACTTAACTCGACTTTGGAGACGCACAAGAAATATGCAGTGTAAAATCTAATGCAGGCTTATTTATATGTCTATCTGAAGAATAGAGTCGCAAAGTTATGTTAAATTATTGGGGAAAATTTTCGATGATCCAAAAGCTAAGGAACAACAACATTAACTCAAGGCAGAGGAAACGTATTATGAATGTAATAAAGATATATTGATCATGAAAAGATGTTACAGCATTTACAAGAGGGTCAAATTTGTAACAGTGAAAGAAAAAAGAACGTATCGTTACATGTCTGTAGAACTAGTATCAATATAAACTTGTTTACAACAAATATCGTGTAAATTGCGAGTGGGTGGGCCAAGGCCCAAATGTTTGGATCAAATCGTGAGAAATCAGAGATTTGTTTGAAGCAACGTTGACCTTCCGAAGTCCTTTCAGTTATTGTTGGCGCTAAGTTTTTCCAAAGACTCTAGATTGAAGAAAGTGATGAAGATCTCCACATAAGGGTTTGCTGATGCGACTAAATGTTTAGTCTGGTTTGTCATTAATTTTAAAGAGCTGTAGGAATTCTTCCTACGGACTTTACCTGCAAAGCTTCCTTTTCTTGCCTCCTATGACATATTTAGGTATTTCCATGACACTTTTTGCTTGTTATTGGACGAACGTTTGATAACTTCATTTTTCAGAAACTCACGATTTTACCCCCCCCCCCTCCCCACCCCTAACGCATCCTTGTTTACTATTAACCATGTTTTTTACTTTTGTGTTGTTGTATAAAAATCTAATTGACGGCATGCCCCCCCCCTAATTCTCCCTTGTTTAGAAGCGTTACGTACACTTAAACTTCGGAGACTTTGAAAGAATGCAGACCCGAGAGAGTTGGGGTGGGACCCGGGGTTTAAAAGGTGGTTATGTATCAAAACTTCAACTAAACCGTATGGGGTTATGTGGCAAACAACTCCCAGGAAGTAGCGTACGGCCATACACATTCTCGATGATTTATTATTTTAAACATAAGTCCCAAAAAATCCTATTGTTTTAATTGGAACTGTACGCTTGCAAGATTTATCCCTCCTCTGAATTTCCACTCGTAGAATATATCTGTGTTAAAATCCTAAGGCAAATTGCGATGGATAAAATCATTTCCACTTCACGAAACTTTTCGAGTGTGTATTGTTTCCTCGCGGTCATTTAACACCCCCTTGCAAGAAGTCGTTATGCGATTATTTGCCTTCGCGCGTTCCCCGCCGGCCATGCACAATCAACTTTTCCACGAGACATTTCAATTGCGTTACAAGAAAAATCCTCTTAGTGTTAGTTGATTACCGTTTAGACGAATCTATCCAACTCCCGTTATCATATCACACAAATTCAACCATTCAATTAAAACGTTTGTTTTATTAAAACAACAGCGTTTGTGTTCTCCAGGGCAACACGTGCGTCGACATGACACTCCTATCGCATGTTGACAGCAAAGGATTTGGATTTTTAGTACGAACCGGGCGATATTTGGTGACAACGGAATGTCTTTTCAGAACTCGACTAAATGATATCCTCAATCGATCGCCTACAAGCCAAACGATCTCCGAGCTCCTAGATACCTGGCCTTTGAAACTATACAATGGTTTGGCTTGTGTTACCAAAATCCCTTGATCCTGGCAATTGGTTTAGTAATCATGAGGACGCGGTTCGAATCCGGTCAGCGCCGTTAATTTGCAAGCTATTGTGGTAATGCTCCACAATAATTCTCAAAGAGTGGAGCATTACCACAATATACCGGTAAATCCGTATACGTAGGCCTAGCTAGCTGTACCATCAGTCCCATAACAGATCAACAGAAGCCAACCATATGCATGCTACCCTTCCCAAGGGCCTTATTCCTACCTCTCCTACGCGACTACTACCCCACTAATAAGGCAAACCAGATTTTCAATTCTGCTTTCTTGTGCCACTGACACATTTTGAATGATGTAAGAGAATGAAGGTTATAGGACCAATTACCCCGAAGTATTTTTTTGATCAGATGTTAATGTAGAATAGAAATATAGAAGTGCTAGTCACCAAACTTTGGTAGTAATAAATTGTTAAGGGTTTGTGAAAATATGTTTCTAATGGGCCATGGAAGCCAATTATACAATCAAGTTACCCAAGCTTTTAAGTGCCCTGTCTGCTGCACAAGTTATATAGGAAGCCACGAAGAAGGTATAAGCTCCATAAAAGTGAACAAGAATTATAATTATGATTAAGATTGCTTATTATGGAGGTTGATGCCATCATCATCGTCATTATCATCATCATCATCATTATCATTATCACCACCATCACCATCACCACCATCACCATCATTAGTATTGCAAAGAGGGGTTGCTCAAGCCTAACAGACGTGGTAAAGAGCCATCAGATAGAACTTAACCCATGCAGGCATAAAAACATGTCAAATGATGATAATTATGATATCAATCATAATTTATTAGTACTACACAGATGTATATAGTTGATTGGTTCATTTAATTCTTCTTAGATATTTGGTGGTCAAGATATATTTTGAAGATCAAAAAGTTGATTTCAAAATGACAAAAGATGACCTGATTGAAGCCTTGAAAGAATCTGTAGCTGAGAACTATGGTGATTTTGGATTAGCAACTTTAGATGAAATTGCAGGTATATAACATTTGGTACATTGTAATATAACTTAGTGGGTACCATTTTGCTTTATTAATAGCAGTTTTGTTTATCAGGATTAACCTTGAAGAGCTTGAATAGCCTACAAGAACAACAGACATTTTGAAATCCCTCACAGGAAGCCTCAACAAACACCGAAAGGTGAAGTGCTAAAGTAAAAGAAGGCAAGATATAATAGGTCCATAGAGTGATGTAGCTAGTTTCAAAGTTATACTTTTGTACTTGAAACAATTAAAGTTATACTAGTCACCTGGATAACATCAGAAAGAAAGAGAGTTCTGAAGTAGCTCTCAGTAGAGAATTGATAAAGCTTTAATAGATTTTCTATAAGGGCAATAGAGAAGAAGATTGCTCAAAATTGGAATGGACAGGTGAAACAGCCCACTAGTTTATAAGGTTTCCAGAAAGGTCAGGGTCAGTTAAATAGATTCAGTTCAGGATGGGAGATTATGGCATCTAACCAGATTGTAGATGCTACTCTTTAGCAGGAGGAGAGACTTATATGATCTGTTCTTAAAAAATGCTAAAAATGTAAGGGAATAGGTCAGATTTCTTGGCAGTAGTTTTGCAGTATAGTGGTGAAGTGCCATCAGTGTCCATTGGTTTTGATCCCCCAAGACAGACAATGATAGATTACACTTAGGTTGGAGAATTTTTGGAATGTCTAAAGACATGAAGCCAGTGGTGTATAGAGAGGGGAGTATTCTGCTATAAGCTCCTTTGCAACCCAAATTTACATGAGAGTCATACAAACTTGTGAGCAAGTAAGTATAATTGTGATGACAAAGTCCTTTTCCATTTAACCATGTCACAAAACTGAGCATATCCTAACAAGCATGTGCCTATTAAATCTGATGCAACTGGTGAAATAGAAGCTGGTAAGGGGTTTTCTGTAGCTGGCATGCCCTACCCTTCAGAAAATCCTGCATAATTTGCTTTATGAATCAGTGCATGATTGAATTTTAAGTAGTAAGGGCTAAAGTTTTAAAACACCTTGAAGTTGTAGCTAATCAAAATAATGAGCTGTTGAGATGGAGCAGATTTTAGTGTGGTCAAAATGATTAAAGAAGAAAACAGCAGCAGCAGCATTTGATAGTCTGGCTGTCTCGTTTTGACTTTTCATGTTATGGCGATTGTTAACTCAACTGTCTACTCTCAACTTCTCAATTCAGGTCATTTATGCACCGGGATTTAAGAAGTTTCTTTCACATGCAGATCTTTATGTGCCCATGTTCTGTCAATACAAACTATGTTTGACTAAGAAAAAACCTACTTGTAGCAAGTAGAAATGCCACACAAAACATTTCTGCTTGTTACAACTTGTGCGACAGGGTTTGTTACTCAATCATTTGTGATTTTTTAAAAGTATATGTTGCTTCATTTGGGGTATCAATTCAAATCCACAAATGATGTAATTCACACAACCTTGGTGTGCAGGCACTACTGTATGTACAGGAATGTGTGGGACACATCCTCATTCATTCATCTATCCATTTATTTATTCATGCATTGAAACAAAAATGCATGAACTGGATGATCTGGTCGAAGTTTCACAACTTTTCCCCCTATTGGGACTTTTTCTTCTTATAATATGGCTTTAAAACATGGTGGAAACATTCACTGGTGTTTGGTTGACAAGAAAATATTTCCCCTGAAAATTGTCATTTGATACAATGATGGCAATATCAAGGCAGCTGGTAGTAAAAGTAAGAAATCTGGTTTTTCATAGGCTATATTTGCAAACATTTGATGCAAATAAATTTTTGGTACTTGCAAGGCATGGCCATGTGTACATATAATATATCTTTCCTGAGAATGTGAACAATTGTTATGCTTGATTCCATGGAATTTTGTGTGGTTATTGTAGAGTGAAAAATGTTTGGTACAAATTTACTGATGATATGTCAGAAATGTGTCTTAAGTATGTTTACTTACAATCTTTAGAAGAAATTGTAGAGAAACATGAAAAAATATCATTTTTTGTGAAAATTATGACATAATAACTGACTAAAGACTTTTACCCAGAAGAGAACCTAAAGAATGTATATATTTATCATCACAAAACAGTTGTACAATGCTCAGAAAGATTGAAAATGTAAGAATTCTTAACATTCAAAATTCTGTGTACCCATAATTCAAATTAGGACCCTTTGCCAAGATTATTCAAAAAGCAGTCTTTGGTCATGTTTAAAATCTAATTTATTTTAGGAAAAGTACCATAATGAGTTAAAATTGCCTAGCACATCAAAATAAATTAGCCTTCAAAATTGCTGTTGGCCCTTAAAGCCCTTCCATAGCAATTGGGCTAAGCTTCCCCCAATAATGTAAACAGTAGTTGGGGTGTTTGGTGCCTGTTCATAATGGCGTAGCGTGATAATATACTATCGGTGATAACTTCATAAAAATTCATAGCTAATTTGTAAATATATAACAGAAAAATAGACTCATGAAGATACAGAAGCACTGTTTTATCAAGTGGGAAAGGACCTCTGCAGCAAATTTATAAGAAGATTGGTATTTCAATGATAATAACAGAGATGGTTATTTAGGGCATTTGGTTTCTATACATGAAGTCTTGAAGTTCTTCTGGAAATAGTTATGATAGAATTTAAATATTTGAAACTTTTCACAGTAAATTTATCAGGCAATTCTATTGCATGTTTCATCACTTTTATTATGCATTTTTTGATGGTACCATTGACCAATGTGAGAAGCATAGAAGATTTATTTTGGTATCCTCCAGAGCTAATGAATGCATGTGTGATAGTAGATATTTTATGATCAGGGGTGCACAGCACTAATAATAATCTCTTTCGTGTCAACAGTAGCACTTGCCACCTTTGTCAATTTATCATCATTGTTTATAATCTTTTCCCTTCCAGTTAAATACTTCAATCCCAAAACAAACAATGCATTTATACAAAGTGCTATTGAGTACCACAAACAAGTATGGGTAGCATTATCAAATGTTAAGAAGATTTGCAACAGGCCATGTATGGTTACACTTATACACAAAACAGGTAAAGGTGCATAACTTCATATTTACTATATGTGAGGTAAGAACATGTTTTTGTGGCACAAAAATATATAGTGTATTTGTGAGCATTAAGAAGTGGACACACAGATAAGAGTTTAAAAATCATAGGCTATTTGTTTGGCTGTCTTCGGAATCTTACACTGAAATAACAATACAGTATAATTCTTAAATATTCTTAAATGTTCTTATGATAACAATAAACGTGTTATACTACAGCAAGCCTGCATTGCAGACTGTTCAAGGGATCAAATTTGTTAATGTCATTCACATCATGTGGTGTTGCATCGGCAAGTCAGCAAGTCAAGTCAGCAAAGGTGTGGTCAAGGTTCCTATGCCAAGGCATTATGATGCAAACAAAATAATTTCAAATGGCTATCTCTCTTCACCGTGAAAGCGTCGGTCATATTTCAGACGAAGGGCTCTAAGGAGTTATTCACCTGTCTAACTAGTAGTAAATTGGCTGCACATCCATGTTATTGGATGTTTCATGCACACAAATACTCCAGCCAAATTATTAATAAGCTTTGTAGAAAATAAATAAACTTGATCACAATGAACAAAAATGAATCCAGCATATGTTTAATTTGCAATTGGTACTTCAGTAGTTGTACCTGTGAGTCATCAGTTACAAGTTACAAATGTTGTTCAACTGATATAGTGCCAGCACTAAGCCCTTGCAAGGTATGTTAGACATAATATTGTACCTATTTATAATTATAAAGTTATTCCTGCTATTAAACACATACCAAGGTTATATATAGACGGACCTGCAAGATAATTTTAGATACATACCAGAGGGCAGAAATGCAGGGCAGTAAATGGCGTCTTCGTATCTTCTACGTATTATTCCCTTTATGCCTCAACCCCAACTACTCTTGGGTGCCTAATAGACGTCCCCCCCCGCTAATTAATTTTTTAAAAATTTTCCACCCAGGACATTCTTATTCCAACTGCGCGCCTATTAATTTTTAAGTAATCTCCCACCTATGACAATTTTTGAGGAGGTACTTTGGCGGGCACGTGGAAAATGTCTTCATTAAAATATGAAAACCACACATCAAAAAGATGAAGGTGGCCTTTTACGATGCGCGAAGAAGTGTAAAGATGCACATTACAGATGTTAGCAATAACACTGCCATTGAGCAGGAGGACAAGGGGAACATTTTTGAAATCTTGGAAGGAACTTAGGAGACTACCATGACTTCGAATAACTGACTATTGTTTGTGTTGTATTACCCTACATTTAGGAAGTTGTAGTGGTCCAGGCTATTGCATTTTTGGTCATTTTCCACCACCCCCGTCTATTCAACCCCCCCCCGTTTATTAAGTTTTGAGGATTTTTCCAACCCTCCCGCTTATTCCAATCCCCCCGTCTATTAGGCACCCAAGAGTACACATCTGTTATCATCTGAGATTTTGAGAGCCAATGTGCTTGAATTGTTTACCGAATAAAGTTTTTTTACATCTGTAAAATCATGATATTGCTGTTGAGTACAAAATTTTTTTTTAAACTCTTAATTTTAGTTTAATTTTCTAATCGTGTTTCGCTCCATAAAAATATGATAAAAATGTAGCTTTCAGATAATTTTTCACAAACTTAAGATTCCTAACTGCTCTGATGAATATTATTTCTTTGCAGGCACATTACGATCGTGTGAAAAGTTCCTGCTACGACACAATGCAGCTGAGTTGCGTAAGCTAAGGAAGGACGAAAAGCTGAAGTATACAGCAACTAAAGTAAGATGCCGTCTTGCTCAACAGTGATACCCAGTCTCCGTCCAATGACGTATTCCTACATGATGGCCAATCAAGGAGAGAACAAATCTGCTTATAAATGAGGATGGCAACAGAGCAAACGTTTGTTTGGGTAATGTTGTACCTTGTATCCACGGCCAACGAAAGCAGTGGCCCTAGTGCAGTGTCAGGTCCAACTTTTTGCCCATGGAAGAGATTGGCTGACCTGGGAAACACTCCAATGTCATGTTGACCTAGCTCATATTATCTGGTTGGCTGTTGTATCAGAAACAGTGAGGATAGCATAATTTTCTCGGAATTTTATCTCAATATGGGTTGTCATTTCCTGGATTCGTCAATTTTCGACTACCCAGGATGGGCTTTGCGCCGGGACTTTCTTAAGACAGATATGTTACTGTGTTTCCTTTAGCCAAGAGGTATTAAATCGGTGTACGGAGAGGGATTCAACTACTGCGTAAAATGGCATTTGTAAATTTTCTATTAGAGCAAAAATTTGAACAGTCTTGAGACCCTTATTTGATAAATATTGTATGTGTGGAGTTTTCAATAAGAGATCCAAGAATTGTTGTTAGTTATACTGAGCACCATATTATATAATTCTATTAAAGCAATTCCCTTCAGTTTACTTACTTCTTTTGCTTCGATAAATGAGTTCAATCTGGTAATAAAAAGTACGATTGATCGATAACGAAATGTTTTGTAATGGTGGAGGCGGCGTAAACACAATATTAGATGCAATTACAAGTGCGGAAGCAATGTCAAATATAAGAGAAAACGTGGTTCAGTAAGGTGTAGGTGAGGCTAGCAGGTGCAAAGTTTTGTCGTACCTTTACCCATTCTGAAGGCCATTTTCTACAGAAACACTACCCGAATATGTGCTACTCGGCAACCTAAAGTACAACCCTGTAGACCAAGTCTGTTTCCCGCGAACTAATGTATACTGCGCACAATAAATTGGACTTCCATCCCAGCCTTAGCCAACGTAGATATCGGGATATTTTAACATCGAGGGTGCTGTTGCACAGAGGGCAAAATATTGCGCTGCGATTATCTGCAGATGACTGTTTGCTATGAATTCAGAAACGACCAAGCTCCACCGACGCATTTATTGATTCCTCCATGTTAATCAACGGAAGACTGGCGATATGGTATCCTATTTGCTAAAGTTTCTTCTACAACGAAACAAATATGGTGAAAATATACTAGGTAACTTTAAGGCTACTGTTAGCTATCTTGTACGGAACTTCGAGGCTGAAAAATTTATCATCGCCCGTAACTAGTTTAAGATGAATCTAGAAGTGGACTTCTTATCCCCCCAAAATCTTAAATTTAATGAAGGGTTGAGTATAACATACAACAAGAACAGTAAGATTGTACTTGATACTAGAATCATAGAGAAACTAATTGTAATGCTGTGAACGAAAAGTGGATGAATCAGTAATGAGAAGTTAAGAGAAAACGGTAGAAGGATGCATATGGATGCATATTAATTTGAAGGTTGCTGGGAAGAAACAGTTGGACTTACAATCTGGATGCATAATAGCTCAGGGTGGTATCATCCGCAATGACAAAAGAGCGATAAGAAACAGATGTTCTGGGTATGTAGATGAGCGCAATTTTGATATCAGACACGACAAGCAAACAAAGGCAACAGAAATTGAACGGGAAAGTGAGAATTTGGACGCGGGCTCGCAATACGAATGAAGCCCAGGATGGCACACAAACTGATATACATAAGAGAGATGTTGACACGTAGTCTTGTTGCTCAGAAGTCTTCTGTGATTTATAGAATTGCAAACCAATGATATCTAAAATATACGAAAGGTTTTACAAGATTTTACAGATGCGGTCAACTTGCTGTGAACGCCTTCATAAACGGTAATTCTTTCAGAATATTAAAAAGGCCATCACGCAAAAGTCGTTCAGCCTCATTTTCCTTGACGTCCATTGTTCATTCTATCTCTTCAGACGAGGGACTTCTGATATGGAGCTTGGTGGAGTACTGCTGTATATCAATTCACTTTTTGGATGCTTTGGGCAGTGATTCTCGACTGTCCCCCTATCAGCGTGGGATTTTATTTTCCAACAGTTGTCAACTCGAGACCCACTTGTACAGAAATCAACCTGAACAATAACATATACGTCATTTTTTATCAAAGAGTATTAATATGGGCACACCAGGAGCTACAAAAAAGTGGGGTATGTAGATGAGCGCAATTTTGATATCAGACACGACAAGCAAACAAAGGCAACAGAAATTGAACGGGAAAGTGAGTAGCCAAAATTGAGGGGTGTTGCTCTTGGACGCCCCAGCTGCCCTTTATTTATCAGTTAGCCTGTTTGGTGGTTTTTTCTGCTTATTTAGGGTAGTTTCAATGTCGAGCCCACTGCTCATCAGGGCTCTTAAATTGAGAGATTGCAATGTAACGTAAATGGATTGATAGTAACCTCGCTGCCTTCTTGCAAGTGCTGTAATATATTTATCTAAAGCACCATTTTTGTTGTATCTTTATTGACTGCTGTTTCAAAATCAGAACAGTCATACTAACTTACTAAGCCAAAAGAATGAATACCCCCCTCTACTTGTTTCTTCTTTTATCTCATTGGTAGAAAATCAACAATATATTAAGCATATTTTCGGTGTCTCTACTCAATCATACTTAATTTGAAAAATTTAAAATTTTCAAATTACATTTTGGGAGCGAATGCAAATTTTGATGGAGCATTGTCTCTTGTTCATCGGCCATGGCGACGGGCCTGATTTAAAGTACTGAATCTGAGAAATTATGGATATTATGATAACTTCAAGACAATCACAAGGATGGTAGGTACTTTTTCCTTAGGCCGAACTGATTTAGCAACAATACGATGCTATGGTATGGAACTGTGATAAATTTATTAACGTCCAACCGTCTAGTCACTTCCAAAATACTAACTTGACGGCAGGATGAGTATAACTGAGGCTACAATGATATATGTTAATCAAAGGTTCAAAGTTTATCCTCCACGTGGGCTCATATAATGAAGATGCCACCGATGTAGCAAAGTGAAACACAAAGGTGTATACATTTCTTTGTTCAGAAACTGCGTTTCAGTACTGTCCATAAATATACAAGCATGGGGAGTTGCGAATTTCGTTCCGATTGCAGTTCCTGGGATTTGATGTTTGGTACATGAGTTAAACTCAAAGTAGTTACTAGAGAGGAAAAAATCTGCTATAGCAAATAAATCCTCAGATGGTATAATTTTTTGACTACGATTACCTAACCGCTCGTTAAGACTCCTAAGCCCAGTCTCATATTGAATACAGGTCATCCTTGTTTATCTGAACCTCGTTTATCCGCACCTAGTTTATCTGAGCCTCGTTTATCCTAACCTAGTTTATCCGAACCTCGTTTATCCACACCTAGTTTATCCCAACCTCGTTTATCCAAACCTAGTTTATGTGAGCCTCGTTTATCCAAACCTAGTTTATGTGAGCCTCGTTTATCCAAACCTAGTTTATCCGAACCTAGTTTATCCCAACCTCGTTTATCCAAACCTAGTTTATGTGAGCCTCGTTTATCCAAACCTAGTTCATGTGAGCCTCGTTTATCCGAACCTCGTTTATCCGAACCTCGTTTATCCGAACCTCGTTTATCCGCACCTAGTTTATCCCAACCTCGTTTATCCAAACCTAGTTTATGTGAGCCTCGTTTATCCAAACCTAGTTTATCCGAACCTCGTTTATCCAAACCTCGTTTATCCGAACACCTCATATCGAGAAAATTTTTAATTTTGAACATTTCTTTTCCCCCTTTTATTCAGCACGAATAAGATCATGTTAATTTTATTTTTAAAATAGCGACACGTGAGACTTTTAAGTAGTTCTGAAGGTGCGATATCAATTTGATAAAAAAACTTTTTTTAGGTAAAGATGGTGTCTGTTTATGCACGGCAGAATTTTATTGTGTGCAGTATCGCTTTTGTGTTTAGTGTTATTATCTTCTTATGTAACACCTATGTTCATTAAACGGTGCATGTCCATTTTGGGTTTTCCTTGTCTTCATTTCGACCCTTTTGCATAACGGTAGCATTTCTCCAACAATTTTAATGTAAAAAAGGCATCTTGGTGACTCAAAATTCCGATTATCCGAATTCTCGAACTGTTTGTAGAATATTTAAGTAATTGCTGTTTGTATACAGGAGGATGCACTGTACTAGGATACAGTGTTACTATATATGCTGTGACCAAAATCGCCCTCCCCCCTTGGGGGCCTCTCCTAATTCGTGAAGCTTTTGAAGAAAGTGGGTGGTATCCCTCATACACGATTTGCTAGATTTCATTACTGTTTTACAAATGATAATCCAGAAACTCAAATGCTTTCTCTATAGGGGTTCTGCAATTAGAAATAACTGGGCGACCAGGCGCATTAGACAACCATTTATGCATTTTAGGCAACAAATATACTTTACCCAAGTTGGAACTATTAATCGAATTTAATTTTAAATACTTTCATTCTTTCTCTTCAATAATCTTTCTATGCGCTAATCTTTTAAGTGAGAGAAAACCTTTTGCGTCACAATCGCACTTTCAAAAGGCACCTACCGAAAAGTATAAAGGAAGAACTGATTATCCACTTTTTTAAAGAAAAGCACTTACAGGCAATGATAGACAATAATGCTGGAAAAAAATGGTGTTGAAATGCAATGATAAAGGTATTAATCAATTCAGGCACTTGCAAATGTTGGCACGGGTTGCTCGCCATTGCTGGAATGTGAATCGATGGTAGAAAATTTATGTGAGTAGTTCCATATTTTAATTCAAAGAATCATTTCCTCTTATAGGGAGTAAACCCAACAAAAGTACCTTAACTTATCGATCAAATTACTCTTTCAAAGAACGTTAAGTGTTACCTCAGTCAGTTTCTTTTGAAGCTGAAAGAGGATTGTCCTAGATGAATCTAATGTGCTCCAATCTCTGCAGTAGATTGACAGTATCAACCACTACTGTACTCACCTCATGTCTGGACGTCCGTTTCAGAGTCAATTAATCACCGAAGTTCTTTAAGATAGACCTCATAGGAAACACAAAGAGCAGTAAACTCTAGGATCAAAACTACATACATCAACTTTTGTAAAGTTACCTTATTGAAAGAAGACTATTGGAAACGTCATAACGAATGCTTGCTTTATTTTCCAAAATTAGAAATTATATCTTTTGTCATACAAATACAGTCACTTGAGACAGTCACTTCTGCACTGATCTTGGGTTGCTTACGTCTTCTGCCAGGAATAAGGCTATTGGTTGACTACACTCTTTTACTAGCACCCTACATGGCTCAATGAGTTCAATCGGAATCTGGCACCAGGCATGTTCGTACTCAACTCTTATTGATTATGTAAAGTTTTGAGACAGTCACTTCTGCACTGATCTTGGGTTGCTTACGTCTTCTGCCAGGAATAAGGCTATTGGTTGACTACACTCTTTTACTAGCACCCTACATGGCTCAATGAGTTCAATCGGAATCTGGCACCAGGCATGTTCGTACTCAACTCTTATTGATTATGTAAAGTTTTGAGACAGTCACTTCTGCACTGATCTTGGGTTGCTTACGTCTTCT
>JAAAKM020006971.1:59990225-60011436 GCA_010016025.2 Alatinidae sp. Z8VKAUB7J3 | reverse complement strand
AAACTGCTTGATTCAGACGCGTAGTTTCTTCTGTATCTTTTTTGCGTAATTCGCTGCTCACGATTGACATAGGCTAATCATGATTTAGAGTCAGAGCTGTTTGGTTTAGAGCAGCTGATTTCACAGGGAAGAACAACATACTGGAGTTCACTGAAATTCAAGGCACTGGCTGTCAACCGCTATTTTCAAGATCATCTAAATAAATAGTCTAGAAGGCTTTTCATTTCTCTTGCAAAGCTTAACGTTTACATGAAAACCTTAATTTATTTCCTTCTTCAAGAAGAGTGTCATTTTCTAGCACCTCGTCATCGAGCAAAGGAATTACTTTTCAGTGTACAGAGTTCATGGTATTGATTCCACAACCAGAGAACTTTATTAGTCTTTAATTTGTAAATTACGCAACAGGATTTTGTTGTTTTTCAATAGCTTTTGATGAGCATCTAGCTTCTACAGACTGTTTACTTCGTACTTTAACCTGCAGCCTTAATGACCATGTTGAACGTCATACTGTGATCTACTACATCGTTATTTCAAGGAAAAGAACGAATTTCTAAAGAGAATTAAATTTATATATGCTGATAACTTTTGAACGAAATGCTTCTGGACATTGATTAAAGCCGCGTCTTGAGACAAGTACGAGACGAGACCTCGGACTCGCTATCGTGGACTTCTGCATCTTCGTGAAAGCTTAATTGCAAGAAGCGATCACAATTTACTCAAAGACGTACAAAGAGAAGTGGTCATTTGTATTACCCTACTAAAGCCTGCAAGATTCATCATCTAAACATGTTTGTTCACATTGCTGTGGAGCAAGTACAGAGGACGTAAAAGGAGTCAATCAGTGATCGTTTTCTAGCAAAACACTTGCTAATCCCTTACTCGGAAACCTATAGTTGTATACAAATGCCCTAAATGAACTATGATTTCAACTAATACAATTTGTGATGGCTATCAGCCTCCATCGGCGTTATCATTAACAACTGCTACGTTATCCTGCATTTTATGTCCAGTGACGATAGTTGGAAACGTATTGGTAGTGCTAGCGGTACTCTTGGATCCATTCCGTCAACTTCGTACACAATTTAACTTTTATGTTGTCAGCCTTGCAATCGCAGATCTCGTCGTAGGTTGCATCACTGAACCATTATCGATAATCCTTCACTATAAGGAGGCATCTGGACTTAACATCAATGAGATGAAAGAGCTAACAATGACATTGCATTTTTCGTACTTTCTATCAGTAACTGCCTCACTATTAAACCTATCAGCGCTGAGTGTGGATCGTATTATTTCTATACGTCATCCGATTCAATACCGAGCCAAGTTTTCGCTGAAAAAGAATCTTGGAGTGATTGGCATATTGTGGACCATATCGTTTTCGCTATCACTCTCCTATTTTTATCTCGGTTTTATAATGATGGGACTCATTCTTGGCAGTGTTAGCGTGTTTGTGACACTCACAGTTTTGATTGCAACTGTGGGTGTATTACACTTTACGTTAAAAAGAAGGTTTTCCAACGTGTCAGGCAAGAACTCTGGTCAATTTGACGAGAGACGAAGGAAAACGCTTACTACATTTTCTACACAATTTGTTCTGAGCTCAGTTAGAACAGATGATACCGTTTCAAGTGATAAAGTGTCAGAACGTGAAAATCGATTTAGTATTGCCAGTATCAGTGGAAGATTGAGGTCTAAAAGCATCGACTTTTCTACAACTATAAAAGCCAAAATACAAACAATTAGCCATAGGAGTAACATCTATCGAGTAAACGAAATTCAAAAGCATCAAACGAAATCTGGCAAACTTCTTGTGGTGCTAGTTACAATGTTGATAGCATTTTTAAGTTGTTTTATTCCTTCCTATGGTTTGGCAATGTATCTTAACTTCGGCAGTGTCACTGACTGTCTTGTTTTAAACTGGTTCAAGGATCTGCATTTTGTATTTGCTATTACAGGATCTATGATCAACCCATTTATATATACTTGGCGATTAACAGCTTTCCGACGGGCAATATCTTACTTCTTTACATTTTCAAGCACGAAGCAAAGACGCATATCACAACAAAGCAGAACAAGTGGAGTGATTTAAAGCCATTGTTAACCTCACACACAATTAATATACGAATACTATAAGTTATTCTAAGCCTCAATTTTCTTAAAATTGTAGAACTTTGAGCTTAGATATATTCCCAAAATATTTTAATATAATATTTTATCCGTACCAGATTTAATAACTAGGGAGACAATAGCTACAAGTTCTAATGTTTAAGGATGTTTAACTCAAAGAGAATACAATTGTATCATGTTTACACATAAATTTGACCAATAGCGAAAAATAAAGACAGAGTTATATATCCTTGAATGCCGAGGCTAAGCTATATTCTGTGTTTATTTTTTTAAAAATAAGCCATCTGTGCACTTATGTTCTTATAGACTAGATCCTTGTTGAAATAATGTATTCTTGCTTTCACATCGATAGAAATTGAGCACATATTGTAAACACTGCTAGGCACAATGGCAATCGCACTAGGAGATTACGAAATATTACCCTGAGACTTCTTTGATATTTTTTTCTAGTTTGAATTTGTCAACATTCGTTCCGTAGCCAATTATGAGCTAAACATGTTGAATATAGGATGGAAAATATTTACATTGTTAGGAAATAACAGTTTTCATATTATGTAAATAATACATGAACTACGGGTTGTACCCACTGAAGCGGTACAACATCACGAATTAGAAATATCTGTTTTCCTTGCCGCATGCTGGATAAGTAAGCAGTCTTTAAAAACTAAAATCGTCCTATTTGAAAGGAGAGTGGTTTTCGCTCTGTAGTTCCTAATTACTATACGTGTTTCTTTGTTACTTTTCCTCGGGTACTGTAAATTTACAACCAAATACATTTCTCTACGAGTTTACTATTTTATTTGTTGATAGAGTACGTAATTCTAAGGATATCATTTTCTGGTGTGCTTGGGATATCTGAAAGAATCCTTCTCGCCAAGACTCTTTTCAGACCCCTTCTCTCCCACCCTTACTCCAAATCATTTCTATCCAAGTTTGAACGATTTCGGGGATGAAAAAAGGTGGTTTTCCACGTAATTTAGTTTTTATCAAGCTTCTGTTCCAGAAAAAGCTTCTGTTCAAAGTATAATTAGGAGAACGCTTTCTTTTGAAAATGAACAATGTTATGTCTATTTTATACGCTTTAGTAACAATTGTAAAGCAATCCTTAGCGTTCTTTGTAAAACTTGCATCATTCACACTGGAAGCGTTGCTCTCACCGTTTATGCCGAGAGTATTTTGCACACACTTTCAATGCAGTCAGGAACACTTCACCAGCGAGAAAGTAAACAAAGTGATTTGTAATTGAATAATCCAGATGGCTAGCTTTGGATGCCGTTTTCTGACTGAGGGATATATGAAGAGCTATTAAAGCCTTTCTTTCTGGTTTTAAATAGGCAGAAGCTACAATAAGTCCTTTACGATTTTTGCAAATGTACCCTAAACTGAAGAAATTGGTATCTGACACGCCCGTATGATGCATACAAACCAGTATCATCGAGAAGAGAGGATTTGAAATGTAAGTTTTGAAAAGAACACTAGAGAAATAGAAAATATGTCACCACTGGGGATCGAACATTCAAAAACAACATCGACACTACTGTTTCTTATTGTGATATAGTGAATTGTACAAAGTGTAGCATTGTTTATTCAATATCGCATGTATTAAGTAGAGAATGCGATTTATGTTGTTGCATCAAATTGTTTCCTCTGCGTTTTTATCAGATTGTGCCAAAGATATTATCATCATACTGTACTATGTTCTGAGATTTTCAGTAAATCAATCAAAGTGTTAAATAACTGATTTGTGATGTTATTGTACCTGGAGACATAAAACTATCCAAAGTCCAAAAGAAGGGTGGTGGTAGTTCAAATTGGTATTAGCGCCGTTGTTACATTTTTGTATAATGTTGACAATATTACGTCGCCTTCACGAGTGCATTATTGTAGGAGATTATTCTAAACTTGTCTTTCGGCTTTGCAGAAATAATTACGTATGGACTTCCCTAAACGATTTGAAAAGTTACTTTGCCGTAATTGTATTACTATATTGCGGCAGTAGGCGACCTAATTGCAGTTTTGTTGCTGTGAAAACATTTTTCAAAAAAGCTAGCAAAAATTAAAAATACATCTTTTAATTTGGCTGGCGGCCTTCTAATTCCTTGGGAAGATTCTCTTTGTTTAACTGCTAATCCTCGTTTCCGTGTCACCCCAGGTTAGCACATGCGCAATAAAAAAAATGTGACTTGCTCCTAAAGCTTGAGTTGCCTTTCTGTTTATTTACTATTCTGTGCTACACGCTACTAAACCCAAGCTAAAACGGCCTTAGTTACGCGGTGGTAACGAAATGCTCAGCACAGTATTTTCTAGGAGATTCTGATAATATTTTTATAGGTTTAGATTTATCACTTATAAAAGGATTACCTCAAACAAATATACTTGTAACTTATAGAAATCAATTAAATATTATTCAACACATCTTGCATGATGCCCTCCTACAATGTAGACATTTTATGCAGCAGCATTAAGAAATGATGAGGTAGGCATGTCGTTGCCACTGCGTGACCAAGCTGGTTATGGCCTTTAGAGCGTTTTCAGTTTAGTCGCGTACAGTCTCGTCAGACCTGCTGTTTATGAGTTTTTCCTGATCCACTCCCTTGTGAGTATAGAAGCATAGCATCCACGCACAACGATATCATTTTTTATACCATTATAGCCACCTCCCAATTTTATACATCGGTACGATGAAGTACAATGGAAACATATTTCGCTCAAGTGTACTATAGTGCGACCAGTGCTCGAGCCTCTGTGTCTTATCACTAATGGATTAAACACGTCTACAGGAAATGAATGGAACTTTCAAGCAGTTCCAGACTAACTTTTTGGGGTTCTAAAGCCAAGCCTGATCTCAGATATCCTCCAACACATCATATATATGCGCTATCGGTATATCCCTTACTTTCATTGATTTCATCAAGAACTACCTTTTTGCAGGCTTTTGCAGGTCTCTGAGTGGTATGAATAACAAAAACCACGCCTTATTCCACGGAGCCATTATTTGCTAGGGATGCAATTTTCCCACTATTTACTTGAAATAGCAATACACAGGTAATATGTCAAATAATCAAGTAATCCTTGATCAGTTAAGATACAATAGCTTCTGACACGTTATATTCACAAAGTCAAAAAAATCTCAACGAAACTTTACTCTAATTTACAAAGGCTACCATGATAGCAAATTCCAGATTATCTGTTAAGGTGACAAATATCTGGAGAGAAACTTTGACTTTCAGTAACCAGAATAATTTTAACCATAGATGTAGTAAAAGTAGGCAGTCAAAAAGTAGCCACTAAAGTAAGACTATGTCAATTAATATTAATATCATGATGTGATGATATAAACCAATCCACCATAGCTTAGCTAAAAAGTACGGAAGTATTGGATAGACCTCAGATAAAACGGTGACTCAATGATCGACACCATCGCTCAACAATGGCAGAGGCAGAGCTTGGAATGCATTCTCTGATGTTATGCGAAGCTTTCAAAGTAACGAAAAAGTAGACAACAATAAAGAGATGTAAAATAGTATCACGGTTGACTATTTATACAGCCACTTAGACGAGAAAGGGGAACACTTTCTTTAAAGTATGAAAGAAATAAAGAAATAATTTCAAACAAGGTGGTGGGTTACTGCTGGAGCCTTACATGAGACATTTTATAAGCTGCAAATGGGAGACTGGCAAATAAATAAAGTTTGTGTAAAAGTAACTTGATATTCAGATATATTCTGTATCTGTTTATCATTAAACTCTCAATTTTAAGCCAAATATTTAGTTTTCTCTAAAAGTTCCAGACTCAATATCCCAAAATGCGGATATGATGAAGAAAAACTAAAATCATAGTTGGGTTCAGCGTCCAAGTGTTTGCTAACACTAGGTTTTAAATATTTTGTCAGAAATATTTTGTTGATGGGCGGTATGAAACAGCCACTGTATCCACTCGGTCAAGCTGCCCCGTAATAAACTAAATGCAATTACTAAAAGATGCACTCATCGTTTGAGAGTATTAGCAGAAACAAGGTCTTTGTTCTACTTAGAATTGTGTGATCACGTAACATGAAGATACTTCTCTTCAACAATAATCGAAATTTGTGATATACCTTTACCAACTAAAATGTACGATCTGTGAATGTCTTGTAGTGATTTTATTCTGCATTGAAAGTTTTATCAACCTCTTAAGGCACTCCTTACAAGCAATATTGCTATCGGTTACATTTTCTGAAAATGTTTTGAGATTCAAAATTAAAATCATAAAAGTGCATTCAGAACCAATAACTTTCTCTGATAAGTATTCCCACGGTTTCCATAAATTAAAGAATCCATATCAATCATATTCCTTTATTTCCTTCTGTTGAAATATCTGTTGAAAGGGCTTTGAACTGTAAGGGAAGGTGAATAATATTGAGTAATGAACAGCATAGTCACGTTCAAAAGGAATTGATACCGCGAAAGCTATTAGCAAGATACTGATCAAAGTAAAATATCTTGGGTCAACTCCTCAAATTTTGTGAGGTTAATTTATATGCGTCAATAAAAACTTTCTTTTACTTCTTTTTTGCTTCATCTCCTTTCATTTGATACCATCAAATCTCAATTATTTAACCCATTTAATTTTGTTTCTTTTTATATAAAATTACCATTTGTGTGACAAAAATGAGAAACAACAATAAAAAATATATACGAATTTATCCATCATTACAAAGGGCATTGTGTAAATAAGATATTAAATCGTATATGCTCTAATGGTTCATGGAAACCTTGCACGAGTATAACCAGTAGGACCAATAGACATAAACACCGACTAGGGCAAAAAAAATATAGTACGAGACATGCGAGAATGTTTTTATTACTACTTGCTGTGTTTTTGAGGGTACACTCAATTTGTTTGCCCATTAATTTGTATCATATATAAATCTTTCCCTTTGCAGCTATATGTTTCTTTTGTATATAGTTACAGTTTATAAAATGAAAAGTCAATTGGAAAAGAAAATAACACTACAAATCTAAAAAGTAGTTCTACAAAAAAGCTATTGCGTAAAATGCTTTACGGTACAAAAATATAAATACTACTTAAATGGGTGACATTTTTCTCAATCGTATTAGAAACTATTTACTAAAAGGACTCTTCTTTAACATTTAAAGTGGACTAGGATTTTCTTAAAATGGTGGGGGTCCAACTATTTCAAAACCAATAATGAAAGAACGTTGAAGAAGCGGGAGGTATTGAATAATTAATAACAGATTGAGCTCAGTTTTTTAATTGTACGCCTTCGTAATATTTTAATGAGCTGAAATAAAAACTTAATATCGGTAAGGAGGACTTGAACAACAGAAGGGGATTGACACTTTTAAACGTTTGCTAACCTTTTTCAATGGTAAAGAGCAAATTTATTAAACAGTGGATCTAATTTTTCTCTTCCTTTTGAAATGGAAGAAGCGACCATGAATCAAGATTTGTAAGGAATATACAGTTAAGACTCAGTATCAAAAGACCTTGCTTTACGACCCACACTTTATAATCAAATCAAATGAAGAAAGTTAATTTATGAGGAAGGTTTTTGAGTGGCGCCAATGAAAATCAAAGTTTGAATGTTATAGGTAGCCATGAAAAAATTTCTGTGCTATTTCTTACAGTTGCTTGAGAACACTTTTTGTAATATTTTACGTCATATACTCCAGACAACCTAAAGTTTTGTGCTTGAAGGTGTTGTCAACTACCAAGCTTGAATAGGATAAGTATACGTTTACTGGAGGCAAAAACATCGAGAACGTAAACATAGCTTAGTATACAATTCCTTTAGTTAGTAGCTGGTATAATTTTCCTAAAGTTTCTGTCAGACAAATGAAACTTTGTGACGTCAGTCCAAAACAACTAATTGCGAACTTCCTCGTGAAAACAGAGTAAAGTATTCTCTTTAGAAATAATTGTCAAAGGTAACATAAAATCACCTGGGCTCTCTATTAATTATTCATTTAAAGAAAGCTTAACAAGAACAAATTTACATTCACCAACAGAAACCTTAACCGTACCTTCGTTATCAACAATTGCATGCTGTTATTAAGACTGCTTACTGTGTGGAATGTAAAAGTCACAGCGCAGACACTGACAGGAACCGTAGAGGGAAAACATAGAATTCAAGAAATTAAAATATGCCAAATAGTAAACTGTTAGGTCCATAAATTGCTTCTACTAGTGACATGTTGTTAGTGAGGTTTTCTTGAAACAGGAGAAAATTAACTTGCAGTTAATAAAATGTGGTAATTGGGATCTGTTTTAAAGCAAGACAGTCATGTGAAGAGACTTTTTATTTTAATTTAAAGGAGGAGAGTCTTTTGAAACGTTTCTTTTAATTTGCAGAGAAAGGTTTGCCCAGATAATCCTTTATACATATGTTATGGAAGTCGCAATGTGTTGTTTTGAAGAGGTGGAGCTGCGGTTACCTCAGAAGATGTAACATTCCTCCCACAACTAGAAAAACCGAATTGCTTTTCAGAAAAATTTAAGAAGGTTGAAAAAAAGGTTAGAAAAAAAAACAGGCAAAGGTTTTAGCATGGTAGAAACGATATTAGAAGGTACACCTCCAAGTTTGGAGTTTCAGTTTTTGATGATTTGGTTGCAGAGTAATTCGGCCCTTGACAACTGCAGATTTAGTTTTAAAAACTAAAATTGTTGTGCCATAAAAGAAAACAACCAACGGGATATCTGAGTCGGCTAACAATAAAGAAAATAACTTTCCTAAGGCTCTAGGATTGATCTATGACGCGCGTGTGGCAAAATTAGCAGCTGCCTTGAAATAGAGTTGTGGTTGATTTTGTGTAATTAAAGGGTGACTGAATACGACCGATAAAGTAGAAGAAGATTACAACCTTACATCTTCTGCAACAAAACTAACCCCAAGTCGAAAGTCTAATCGACATATGGTTTTGATAATATCTTGAGGGTTACTTTGTTTACGTGTTTTTATTAACTGTTTTAAAACGCACCAAGAGGATCACTTATGGTAGATTCATGTCATTTTATTACCACCTGCAGTGCAATTATAATAAGATGCCAATTCTGTTAATATGATATAAATGTGGATATACACTCTGATTGTAAAACTAGACTCAATGTTCAGACGGCATCGCAAGTCAACAGTCGCAAGTCCGTTTTCCAACCGGGTTTTTTTATTCTGATAACCAATCAAAATAGTTTATGGTTATGCTACCCTTTAAGGTACCTACTCCATTTTGGAAAAGTGGGACTTATTGTTAATTATTCATTAGGCCCTGTATGCAACTATAAATGCAAGAGGATACAGTAATTTAATCTATATTTCTAGTTGCGTAGCGTACGTTGTTCGCACGGTTTCAAGTGACTCGATTTGACCATGGCCGGACTTATTTTCCCTCAGCATCTGTATTGCTTGACATATTTTGTTTCCCATCGCAAATTATGTTCGCTTACGAAGCAGTTATTAGTACTTGATAATTCAACTTACTTTATTAGCAGAGAACTGTACTTGCTATCCAAAGACAGACATTTAGTTATGGGGTAAAGAGAGTTATTATGTCAGAATTACTTTACATTTCGGCAGTTATCAAGTTTAGATTCAAAACTTGCGCCATACGTACTTTTTCATCTACAATCTCCTCTATACTCTCTCAAAGCGTACTCAGTGCATTGCGAGATGGTTTAATCCGCAAGCAATAAATTTAATGTAACATCCATAGGTCTAACAGCAAATTAAGTATTGAAGACAGAAATCTCTAAAGCATCGGCAATACTCTGAATGGAGGAGATTTAGCGCAGTGGATCAAGATGCTGCATACAAACCCTAAGTAATCTCAAGACAGAGCTTTGAATCTAATGGCACGTCGATGAGACTTGCGACTTCACCTGTTAATGGTCTCTGAAGTGGTTGTCCATGCTTCAGGCTTTATCTTATGGTTTCCGGCTTCAACAGCTATTACCAACAGTGATAACGATGATCATTAAATGGCTCTCAGCTTTAATAACTGATAAAAACAAAATAATAATAGTAATGTTAACTAAGTATTTCGAGATATTTTTGATAGAAACATCTTTCCCATTACTGTTAGTTAGCTCTCTCTACACATTATTGACAGAACAAAATTTTTGAGTCGGTATAGGCCTACCGCAAAAATGTTTTCAGAACACATGTTCAAATAGGCAGCCTTGTTTTCTTCCCATAATAATTCCAAAGCTTTTCTTAAGACGTAAATCACCATTTAATGCAAGTCTCAATTGTACAGTTTTTTACCTGTGCAGATCTCGTAATATATCTTACATTCAGTGTGACGCTTTGTTAATTGATACTTGACTTTAAAAGGTTAAGTTTGGACCTTAGAAATAAATTATCTATTATGAATTGCCAAACGTCCTTAAATTCAGTATGAATATACTTTGCATATATTGCCTCTATTGATATGTATTTATTAATATATGTTGATATGTATTCATACCTAATAGTTATTTCTTGATCGTATACTATTTGTTATTCATGAATGAGTGCTCCTGCAATAAAATGTTCCTTAAAAAATTGTATATGAAATAATTTGTTACGCATAGAGGTTTGTGTCTCGTTCCCGTAGCATTAAAGCTTCCATTTGCTACTATTCTTGTCACCATCATATGTCTAAGTATGAGTCCTTAGTTGTTGCATATCAATTAACAGGACTTATAAAGACCTTTTGTAGTTCGATAGTAAAGCCCTAATATATAGTTAAGGAATTAGTTTATTTTGAGGTGCTTTGTCATGTCTGGTCATTATTTTCATTTGAAGATTTTTCAACAGGATATCTTGTTGGTGTGCAATCATTGGCTCATCGTACCTTTTTCAATGAAGGAAACACAATTAGTAATTGATTGAATTAGAGAACACAGCACATTCCTGTCGATTTCCAAGTGATCTCATTTTACATCCTTCATTGCTAGAAAGTGAAAAGTAAAATGTAAATTAAAATCGAATGCTTTTCATGATTAAATGTGACTAAGAATATCGATCAAAACTCAGTCATTTCTATTTGTTTATGCTTGAGTAAGTCTTGCTAATCCCTGCTTCCATCAAAGTTGATAAAACTATTAAATTAAAGACATAACATGAGTCCTATTGATGCTGATAAATACTAATGGCTTCTTTCCTTGGCAGGCTGTTCTCACTAGGTTTCATTTAAAACAATTCATGAAGACTGAGGCATGCGGAATGGAAGTAATTGTTTGATAATTCCCTCGAAAGGACAATGTTAATTATTCATAGATTCTCAAATCCCTGATATACAGCCTCTACTTAAATATATATATATATATATATATAATTATAAATTGTATAAATAAACTATTCTATTAACAAATATCAAGCATAATTTCCTTCAGTATATTTGATTATTGTAAAAAGTGCCAAAGAAGAAGTTTCTCGGTAATATCTGCATTAGCAACTAAGATCACAGTATTCCTCTTCTGGGCGGAGAAGCAACCGCTATAAATGCAGAGTGTTTCTGCTGTAAAACAATCGCCAGGTGACTTGTTTGCTTTTACGTTTGTTGTACAATGCAAGAAAATATTTAACTTACTATTCTTACCACAATTCCAAGTTTTAATTGCTACACCATACTAAGTAAATTCTGAGAGATTTGTAAATTTTGATCCATTTTATACATGCTTGGGATAATATGGGTTAAGAAGGGCAGGAATGCTTCCCGGTATGACTTTCCCGGGAAATTAATACGCATCTCATAAATGTCAATGTAGTTTTGTCTTAGAGAGAATGTTGTTGTTAATGCCAGGCTGCCGGTGGTGAGGATCAGAAGTGAGTACGAAGGGTCAATAAGAGATTCGAAGAAATGAGTTATGTTGCATGCTGAAATGAATGAAACGTTGAAGCATGCTCATGAGTCGTAAAGTATAAGTAATTATACTTCTGTCCATTTATTTTTAGGAGAGACACGTTTCATGTACGTTTCCTGTAAATAATTGTTAATTGGCACGTATGACGTAAGTGCATACATCCCTCTATTGTAAACAATACACTTCCGTCATTGACTGTCCCTGTATATCATATGTAAGGTCATCACTGCTCTGACATCTGCTGCCAAGAAGCGTGAAATAAGGTCCACTATTCATGAAAAGAAACCAACGAATTGTACACTTAGACCACAACGAAAATAGTACTAACAACAACAGGACAAGACGTAACAGCGGAAGAAAAAAACTTGTCAATAGATGATGGAATGGCAATTAACAACTAACAACAAACGTATTTCATATGCCTCTGCACAGCTTAAGACCAAGGGTAGATACCACAGGAGTATCTCTGGTAGAAATTTGATTGATAATCGGATTGTAAGACACAGAAGCCTATTGCGCGCGCATTTTCAATTTGAAGAATACACTTTGAGCTTCAGGCTTCCATAATTCATGTTATCATAAATCTTGAGGTCATCATCGGTCAGACATCTGACACTCAGCTGGGCAGAAGGTTAATTATTTCAAACCACAACAACCGAAAGTGTATTCATTACTAAATCAGAAAAAGAACACTTATTGTAAATAGGAAACATTGATTACAATAAAAAGGCGACAAAGAAATAAACTCGTAAATACATCACAGACAGCAATTAACAGCTCATTACAAGCAACCTTCGACTGCTGTTGAACACACATTTGTTGTAAGTATTTCTCCAACCAATGCTCACTAACAAAATACACAAGTGATGCTACTGTGTAGATTCCACTGGCTTCTGGTTCTCCTCATTAATCTCACTTCAGGTGCTCAACTTGGTATAGAGTCAACTCCTCCAAACTACAATAACCGTTATCACATTTTATGGAGAGCACAACAAATAAACCACTTAACTTATGAAATAAGAATTACAAAAGCAAGGCGATAAAAGAGCAAACATACCAGTTGATAACAAATGCCAACTAACAGCTTAATACAAAACGATTTGAATTGCGAACAAAAGTAACACGTTGGCGCATGTGTTAACTATTTACAACGTTGACAGACTTCAAAGTAGCTGTCATCAATGTGACATGAGGAGACAGATAATGTGTTTTTAAAAATGTAAAATAATGGCTGCAAGATCTGACCAATTTCATGACCAATTGGTTTCATTCACAAATTACCGTATGTAATTGGCCGAATTTTCGACTCCGTTTCCCCATTGTCACGCTTTATTGACTAGACTATACATGAGCCCAGCTCTGACGTCACAATTTGTCAAACCGTTACTTGCCTTGCTACCGGAAACTTATTGATTCATCGACAAAAACGACAAAAATGCTTTCTGAAATATACAACGACCAATATCATACTCTCTAGATAGTAATTAAGATCAACTAATTGTCCATTTTACATGGTCACATGCGGGTATTATAAACAAGATATTTAAAGTTGCGATTGGTACTCCGGGTGAAAGTCGAATTCGAATAAGTAATTCGAAATCCCAGTTACATACGTAATTTAAGAAACATCTCGGTATATATTATCTAAGCTGTCAATGTTTTCTTGCATCATCTGCGGAGAACTTTTACAATGATACTGTAGACGATGCAAGATAGCATCGAAAGCTTAGATAATATCTACCAAGATGGATCATAAATTACCTGTCATTTCCTAGGCTTTTATATTCCTTATTCAAAACTAATTAAGTTGCAACCATAATCTATGTTAGGAGGAGGGATGGAGGTGGAGGCGCAAATGCCCTACAAGGCTTCAAAGAGATGAAGTATACGAAGATGCGAATGCTATGCTGTCTCACAAATGAAGATATTCGTCGTTATCTCAACAATTCCAAGGTTAGATGTATGTATAAGCACATGCAATTTACGAGGTCAGACTGCTTTACAATAACTTACCTTTTGAAGATACTAGACAAATAGAGAGAATGTAAACCTCGGGACTTAACTTAAAACCAATATTTTCGGGATGTTTGATGTACCAGCACAGCTACGGCATGAGGAGCGCCACCACGGCAAAACGTCGAGTAGGGAGAAGCAGAAAATTATTGAAAGTCCGAAGATATTTTTTTCGAATGGAAAATCAATCGAAAAAAATTGTGCTTCTTTTGACATAATCATTTGTCAAAAGACTATTCTTTACTGTTTCTTATTTTTCTGTTTTCTTTGTTCCTTTTGCCGAAGAAAGTCATTACTGAAAAAGGTGACTGGGTGTTAAACCTACAGTCGCGCTACCATTTTGTGGTAAATCTCAGTATTAAAACATTTTCTTTGTTTTAGTTGCTAGGTTAGCCCCCCCCCCCCCCTAACCGGTGGACGCCGGCATTTAGCTCTATGCAACTTTGGAGAGCAACCTCTGAGCTTAATTCGTCCGGACCCGGTAGTGACATATCAGCTCTTCCTCTAGTACCCTCTCAACATTGTCACATCAGTTCCTCTCTTACTGACAACACTTTCCGAGATCCACCCAAACTGTAGAGAGGTTATTTATCGTTATTTGCTACAACAGTAGGAAAATACAAATTAAGATATATAATGTTGAGATACGATGTGGAACGTCTTTGGTAATATTTAAAGAGGGGAGTATTTTATACAGATTGGCAAGCCCCTTAATGCCCAACTTGGATACCGGTCTGTTTTGAAGTATGAAATTCGTTTTCTTCTGACAGTCAGTCACAATAATACAATAACTTTGTATAAAAATGAATTCTAGGCACTTCTTAATGCCACTCAAACAATGCGTAATCTCGCATTGCTATCAAGTAGCCTATATAGCTGATGGGAAGGACTGTAAAAATGTTATACAGAGTTACCGCCTTTGTGACGTAAAACGTTTTCCTTCCTAGGTCTATTATGCCCTTACCCTAACCATCGCTTGGAAATAATGGAACCATAAAAGAACACGAGTATTGTAGAACCAATTTATTGCAAGAAATAACAAACACAAACATTTTGCACTGAAGAACATTTATCGTCTGACACTCCTCAGAGTACAAGCATCAGAAGTGATCGAAATAAATCGTACGAAACATTAAACCCGACTGCATTTTTTAAAGGGCCAATCAGAATTGGATTGCCTGAATGGCTTATGTTGTTGGACCAATAAGCGTCCGCTAGAGGATTAATTAAATATGCTTAGTGAAAAAACAAATTCTTTTTGTCTGCATCGCAAAGTTTTTCTTTTCTGTATGGACTGACTCCAGAATGGACAAATAAAATGCAGACCTGGCCTTGCCTGTGCTACAGAAACAATCGCACGTGTACATTTTGGCACAGTCTAGGTTTTCAAGTAAGAGCTGCCTTACAGCAGAGTCACATTGCTTAACGGTGTTTTTGGTTTTTGAAACCTGAGGTGGCAGTTTCCTTTTAGGAGCTGATGCTTGGCAAATAAACGATGGAATATCGTTTCTGATGATTGTACTCTGAGTAGTGTCGGACAAACAAAGCTTTTCAATACACAATGTTTTCGCTATTTCGTGCAATGCTTTTGTTTTGTACCTCAAACGAACTACTTGAGAACCATTTTAGAAATACTATCAATACACTTGAAGGAGATATGTATAAATCAGTTTTAATCAGTTCCCTTGATTTGTAGCCTGTGTGTGCCTTTTACTCTGTATAGGATCAATGAAACAAGACTCATAATGGATACAGAACAAGTAATACTGAAATTTTCACAACACCTCCCCCTTCTGCTCCTGCGACAGGCATTGCTTTACAATTTGTTTCACATAATGGTACATCTTCAATTGTTTAAATAAATTCTATAAGCCATTTTATCCTGTGAAGGTTTACACTGCAATATTAAGCGCAATTACGTATTGTCTGCTAAACCCACAAGGAAAATTACTATGTCTTATTTTAAAATCTCCTATTTTCAGCTACAGCGTTGTTAAGGTGATTAATAAATAGGATAGTAATGCAATTTTTCAGTTACAGAAAATGATTCAATTTTCATAATCAAACTTGGTTCCTTCTTGGTTCCCAAGATTCAAACGAAGGCAATCGATGAAGATCGAGTGCTGTATTAAAAATATTTCCCATTATTATCAAATTTGCCCCTTTGTCACGTAACTCTTAAAACTTCTCCTGTTCATTAGATAAATACCAATTAATTTGGAATGTGAAACCCAGAGATGTGTCGTCATGCATCGCATGCCTTAAAATTTTCATCAATACCAATACCGTAATCATTTCCCCATCCCTGTAAAAACCTTGTTGTTTCTCAGGGTTGTTATGCGGGAGAGGGGAGGGACCTGATGTCAAATATACCGAAACCTTCATTCTATTTATTCTAAATAGAATTAAAAGCAAAAAGAAACATTTGGGTGCCGTGGTGGCAACTGGGACCACGTTCCTGTGCCCCATATCTGTCGGCCCTGTCTCTTGTGAGATTTATCTTAACTTAGGTTTGGATGCCTTACGCTCATTTCCGTGGAACCTTGTTATTTCATCGCCATTTAACACTAATTCCAGACTAAGCCACGAATGACGTGTTTAAAACAATTGCAGATGTTCAAAACAGAAAACAGAACTTATAGGGAAATGAACCATGCATGCAACGGCCTACCGTGATTCGTTCTTGTGAGTCGTGGTGCATTTAATAATTCCATTGAGTTTCAGTCAAACCTCCTTCAAAATCACAATTGAGAGTGATGACACCGTATGCAATTTTGGAATTTGAATCTCAGGCCCAGCTTTCGTAGTGAAATGGATGATCCAGTTGAGGATTTATTGAATAAAATGTTTAGAAGAAAAGATTTGCCTTCGGATCTTAAAATAATAGAGAACGGGAGACCAGTGAAGAAACTAAATATTCTTAGTCTTAGAGAGGCACGTAAAAGATAACATCGATACTTTAACGACTCTGTAGTTCTTTAAATGGATTTTTAGATGTTGTGAAGTGAGTAAATTATTTTGCTGGCCTTATTTATTGTTTGTAAATTAATAAATGTATGGACAGAAACAGGCTACTCAGATTTTAAAAAATTACTCACATCTTGCTAACTTCATGAACTGAGTGAGCAGCACCTCTCTGCATGTACACACCTTTGTAGGCTATCTTTGGTAAGGATGAAATTGATACTATTAACTGAGTGACCAGAGAGATCCTACTGAAGACAATTAATGATATAGGTTCCCCAAGTTAAAAGCTGGCCTCACTAGTACTTACCATCTAATGTTCTACAGTCTGCGTCGAGAGATCATTTTCTGCATCGAGGAGAATAAGAACCGACACACGTAGTAATCAAGATAATGATCGCCTCTCAAATGTAACTTTGATTTCGATTGAAAAGAAGCCGCTTGAGTAATTGTGATTTCAGGATAATTGTGATTTGGTGCTTAGGAGAAATTTTGAAGATGGACAGAAGATTCAAGTTTCGCTATCAATGAAACTAATCCATAAGATTCTTTACCTGATTTTGCTCAGCATTTGTTCTCATTCAGACTTTTAGTGCTAGAACGGTAGAGATAATTGGTTTTAAAAAATGAAAAATGAAAAAGTGGAAAATGGGGTTCCATATTATAATGTGTTGTTAAATTTATAATTGTTCTTTTACAAGAGAACACAGTCATATATTCTTGTAACTTTTCTGTTGCATGCGTGGCCGATTCACTCACGGCACGTTCCTAGTGATACCACTGGTCAACTGTACTCAAGAATACAGAGTTTCCTTTGCTCAATGTACATTTAAACTCCGTTAAATTGACGATAACAACTTTTTAAGTTTCTAATACATTCGACCAGTTTGAGACCGTCTATACTCTTTACTCTAAACTCTCAACGCATACAATCAATAAAATGAAACACTAAGGAGTGGCTTCTGGGTTAGTCAGCTGACTAGACCCAGTCTATTTCCCATTTCCAAACCAAGTCATGCATCAAGAATTTGGTGTGATTTCACTTTTACCTTTACAGATACATTCCGTAAACTTTTTTCTGGTAAGATCTTGTTATGGATTAAACTAGAAAGTGTTCACAAACCTGGACAGCTGGAAAACGTTTTATGATTTACCCCATCTTCGTCTGTTGATTATTATGACCACAAGTTTCAATCTTTTTTGAAGTTGATGTATCCGAACATTATTGCTGGCCACGTCTGATCAACAGACGAGATTGACAGAAACTGCAAAACTGCTTCAAGGTACACCACATAGCCATACTGTCTATTGTGTAAGCTCCGAACATTCACAAGAATAGTTTGTCGCGTAGGAAGGCACTAAATAACCTTGGTTACTTCGTAATCCATTGAATAAGAATTCCATTGAATAAGAATTCCAAAAAACTGTATCCACAGTAATTTTTTTAACATTTTGATGTTAATAAATATGTTCATAACATGACAGAAAGTATTGCACATTGTCCCATGACCCACCGGAAACTTGCTAGAAGAAATAAATCCAATCAAATCACAACTTTATTGTGAAGAGCTACCAATAACCAAGCCCCTTAACCTCCAAAAAGGGCACCCCTCACCTCCATGCCCGCTAAAAAAGAACAAACTTGACTCTTATGCACTCTTACTGTTTGGCTAGTATGGCGCTTGTTTTTATATGTTGAAGTTTTCCTAAACGTGAGATCCTTAACGATCAAATTAACTCGGTTAAGTGAAAAGTCAACGCCTTTAAGAAAAGGCAATCCTGGACATGTTGGCTATCTTAAGGCGCCTAGTGTAAGTATTAATAAAACAATTCAATACTTTGTTTTTTTAAAATTGTATATATTTTTGAAGAAATTAAATCTTTGTATTTTTCGAGGCAATGTTTAGATTATGTGATAATGTCTCTCACGTACTCTTGTGAATCTGGATCTTTTGTCCCTTGGAAACAAATATTGACAATGATAATCGAACACCCAAAACAAGCGAAAAATGTAAAATCAGAAAGGATAGCTCCCTCCGGAAGATGCACTAGTGCCAAATTTTTACATAACTTACCTTGCTATATATTTCCAAAGAGTTGACGATACAAGGGAAGCAGAAAATTCTAGATATCATATGATCGTGTGTATGTCTTCCAGGAAGTACGCTGCTATGTGGTATTAAATTGTTAGCACACGATTACGATGTGTCTATACCGTGGGAGTACTGTTGGCGATGAAACCAGAGGGAGAGAGCTGCTACAGTTGGAATTGATTGGATTCTCAGGTACCTAAAGAAACAAAGCAACATCTCCTCCAAGAAATTCAATGACGAATGTGAAAATGCTATACACAAGTGGATTGTATCACGATCTATTGTCAGCACTTCAGGATTTTTGATGAGAGGAATTTAGTAGGAAATAACCAAACTGTCACAGGGATTTTGATTCTTCAATTTTTCAAACGTTTTGTTGCAAATTATTCACGGGTTCTTTGTTCCACTCTTAAAAATTGCTGTAAAATTGTTCTGTCCTTATCCAGTAACTTTTTTATTTCTTAGAAATATGAATAATGAAGCAGAAATAAGTCCATGTGATACAATATTGGTGTTAGTACAATATGTTATGGACAAAATGATAGGCCAGCAAAGAATGCGAATATGTAGCAAAATATACTAAATCCGTAATATCAAATTCAAAGTACTGAGAATTGAAGGTACAATCAATTTCAGATATTTCCGGTTAAAATAGAAAATACAGGCAGTGATTTTTTTTGCTGTCAGAAATTTCTAAAAATACTTATCAAGCTTTTCGGCAATTGTTTATACATGCACTATTAAGACGTAATCCACTGCACTAGGCCTAATTATTCGTATCCTGAATGTTAAGGATTATCATTAAATCGTTCTAATAGTTAATCGGCGGCGGACCCGTAACATATCATCAGGAACCTCTAATTGCTCTACACTTACCATACCATAAGAAACTGCTTCATAATGACTGCAGTACTGGGATACGTTCAAATTTTAATATTCGGAGATTGACAGAACACTGATAAAGAATGTCAGAAATGAAACAGAGGTGTAAATGCTAAAACATCAATCTTCGTAAGAGAAACACACTTTTTGACTTTGGACTCAATCATTTCAATGCCTCCTATCAAAGTAACACAAAGGAATTGTGAGTACTCCACTTTCTCTGTGAGTTAAGGTACATTACGTACTAGGCCTTGCCCGAATGAAGATGCGTGTGGTTCAGACATCGTAACGTTAATGCAAAAAATTTAACTTCAAAACAACTTTGGTGTTTTAAAACAAAAAAATCAAACACAGTACTAAATTCCATATGCATTGTGTCAGACACTAGTTACAAAAACTACATATATAGCTCTGGATTTTGAATTTCTCGTTACACCGTCTACAGGGAATAAAGAAGCCAGATATTACTTTTTAGTTTAAAAGATGTCATAATATTCCGACCATCAACCACACGCATGAGAACAGCACAATAGAAAAGAGCAATTCTTTACCTTGTATGTTCTTATCTTCAAATTGCGTACTCTTGTATCTTTTTCTCTACGTAATAGTTGATTAACGATACCAAACACTTGTTGCATAACGGCATCCTGGCGAAGATCGTCTTTCCCCTGAAATACAATGTACAGCGAGAATATTGTCTCTATTATGATCATACAGTCAGATAATGTGCTGCACTAAATGGAAACAGACCAAACCTTTTCCTAGTGAATGCAATGGTAATACTAAGACTCAAAAAACCGGATCAACTGTAAGTATATGATACCCACTGCTTCCAAAGCTCATAACCATTTTCGGCAAATGACTCTTATGCTATTTACAAGACACAAAATGTACTCGAGGTAAAGAAGATCAATTTCCCAAAATTCTGTTGTAACCAAACAACAAATTATCAATCAACTGGTACATTTTACCATAACCAAATCATCAAATCGATTTCACTGTTAGTGAAAAATATGCTCAAAGCGGCTTTCCCTGGACAGGACTAAGAAATGGAGTTCAAGAAAGTCGGTAAATAAAATCGTAAGAAATTGTTCGAAACTTGCGGTACAAAATCTCTGCAAGAAGTATAGAATTTGTGGTAAGACAACAGAAGCAAAAGAATATGCCATGAAAGAATAAAGTTAAAATCTGTTCTGGAAATGTGGGCTTAAACTGTCCTTTGAAATTTCTCTATATACACGTAGTTACCCAGTTTGAACTAGTTGAACCAACAGAGAACTTCAATACA
>JAAAKM020006971.1:59922277-59977399 GCA_010016025.2 Alatinidae sp. Z8VKAUB7J3 | reverse complement strand
TTTAAAAACAAGGCCGATATTCCACCGATAGATGTAAGAGAAGAGGCCAAAAAAGGAAACTACATTATTCATGACGTTTTATCCTCTTAACGACGTCCTTTTGGTTATAGGCTCTACTGAACAATCGTAGGAAGGGCACGAGTTTTAGGGCAAATGGATCCACTAACTCCGATTCGTGTCTTGAAAGATATAACCGTCCTTATTTGTGCTGAAATCGCTCAAGAGATAGCACACCATTTATCACGCTACCTTTTTCAGGGATACGTCCACTTGCCAAGCTTAAGGTTGAGATGCTTCAAACAACTGGTTCGTCAACAGGAAATTAAGACGCACCTATAGATCGTGACGAAGACCTACGGAGTACTGGCATTTGTAAAACCACTTATATTGCCATCAGCAGAATTTACAGGAGTCAGAAATCCGCTTGTGGCGGTATACGAATTATTATTCTATGCATCATTATTAGTAATATATCATCGTCCTTGTACAAAACTTTTTCTCCACACAAACAGAAAAATTATGCCAATGAAACAAGTGCTTTTTCCAGTACTTACATTAGCTTCAGATCTCTAATGCTAGATACAAATTTTGCAGAGTCATACAAATCCTCAAATATAATGCAATGTTCTGTTCATCACTACACGTACCACAAACGAACCGAGATAATTTTGCTTCAAATATGTGAACAATGTTCACTCCGAAATGGTATTTACAGGTTGGAAATCTAAATCACGATAGATAATTTAATATCTGAATAAGACAAAATAAGGAAAATCAGCAAACTTACAATTTCTGCAGTATGACCTCTGAAAGTATGGTAGCATTTCCCCGATTCCGCATTCCAAAGCTAAAGAAATCACAGAACATTACGTAGTACGAACTGCAACGGCCAACATAACTTTACATAATACTAAAGAGACACAAGAGTAAATTAACGCCTTAAACGAAAGACGTTCCGAAACAGATAAGCGAGAAAGCAATCTCATAAGTTCAATCTCCCACGATGAACTTCTGCAAACGTGGTAGTAGCAGCAGCAGCAGTAGTTATAGTAGTAGCAGCAGCAGTAGTAGTTATAGTAGCAGCAGCAGCAGTAGTTATAGTAGTAGCAGCAGCAGAAGTAGTAGTAGGAGGAGGAACAGGAGCAAGAGGAGCAGGGGCAGGAGCAAGAGCAGAAGGCGGAGGAGAGTATTGGAACAGCTGGTTTGCGTTAAACGGCAAATTCAATTAGTTGTACTCTCTCATAATTCCAAATTGCAACAGTAACTTTGAGCACGCAAGTACGGAAAGCAAGAGTGAGACACTCCGCTACAGCCAAAACTTAAACAGATTAGAGACTTTCGATATAAGTGCCAACGCTAACTACTTCCAGTCAAACATAAAAACTAAGTATAGTATCAAAGTTCGAATAATGAGATTTATAAATTCAAGTACTTACTTTGCACGTTTTATCAAATGATCCAGTAGCAATTTTGTCCCTAGTACGTAATAGAAGAACTCATATAAAGAGGTAGTCATCACATACCAGTCACATACTTAAACTTTAAAGCACAATGCATCATTAATTACCAAAATTGCTAATTTCTATATTTGACTTCGAAATAATATTTTAACTCCCGATAAAGAAAGAAAGACGATTGTGCGGTGGAGGGTAAACAACAAAGAACACGAGCTCCCTTGTGCTAAAAAATAAGAATACAGGGGACCAAACGTAGGAAATTTCTCACCCACAACTAGAATGCACCGAGAAACACAGTGGCCATAGGTTTTGGTCATAGCTGCCGGTAAGTTGGGTTCCAGAATCAAGCCGGTTGTGTCCGGCCTCCTGTGTATATCAAGGTAGATAAATCATACCTATACAAAACCATTTGGAAAGGAATGACATGAGAATGGTCAGGTGAATGTGTAGTTTGAATAAAGGAAAAACTTCAGATAAGCTAAGAAGCAGGCTAGGTCTCATACTTAAATTAACAAAAGAAATTTTGTCAAATCGTTTCTTCAAGTCATTACATAACTGTTGATACTTAATCTTGTTTCTATCATAGTTATTCTATAAGTTTGTTTCAAATCCAACCGTTAACTCAAGTACATGCAATGAGTTCTTCAACTGAATTATCATGTCGGGGCGAAGATCAGGTCCAGAAATAATGCAAGGAGATTGATAACCGGGAATATTAGAAAAGATGCGAATGGCCGGATTAGAAGCAGATAAGAAGTCAGATATAATATTAATAAAGGAAATTATAATAAGGTCTGTTTGGGATTGTCTGTTTGGGAGAATTGGACTTGGTTTTCATATTTTTACATCCAAAGTCTTCATTTTCAACTATAAATACACTTATGTCTCCGAATTGTATAAACATTGCCCCTACCTGTTAAGGAAGCATCTTAAAATTATAAAGATCCGAAAAGAAGCTAATTATAGGACTGGGAGGAAACTGCTATGCATAAGAACGACTATACAAAGTAAACTGCATAAGGCAAACTGACTATCGTGTTTACGTATTGTCTTATATTTTCGATAAATGGAATTAGGTGTTTCCAAAAATCTATCTGTAGGCCTTTAACTATAATCTGAGCATTTAAAGTTCGCTCTGTGAAAATCTTTTTCTTGATCTCAAGACAATGGAACTATAGGGATATCAGGAAAATTTATTAAAATTTAAAAATTAATCGTCAATAATGATCAGGCATAACGAGTACAGAAACGGTAATCTATAGATAAGAGACGATAAGTTCGTTTGTGGTACCATCTGCCAAGGATGAATTGCGTATTACGTATTCCTGGTGTAACTGTTGGACAAGAGAGACCGGCCTCTGCTTCTTTAAAGATTAGTTTACCTCAACATGTCCATTAAATCTAACATTAAGCAAATAATGAAGTATCCTTTCATTGTCGCACGTTGATAAGTTTAGCACTTCATTTACAGCTTATTGTCTGAAGATATGTAATTAAACTCTGGTCTGATACTGAAACTGGATGTTGTGATTAAAATATAGACAGGATAGACCTTTTAGTAATTACGTGTTCTTTTCCAAAAGTATTAAAGTGGAGAAGAGTGTTGCAGGAGACCAAGTGACACTATCACAAACTCAATGAATTCTAAAAGAGGACTCTTTAATCCCTATTTACTTTTGTTATTTTTGGTTTATTATGATGAAGGTCTGTCAGGTGAAACTGCAAGTTTATATTTAGGGATGGTTCTTTAGTGTCATGATATGTAACCACTGCCAGATCTTGTATTGCAAAGACAAAATAGCTTCCCTAAAGAATGTTGTCTTGTATAGAGTGAAGCAATCAGCATATATATAGTTTTTTAAACATTTTTTTGAATACTTTTTTAAATCTAAACTATTAACGAGGGAAATTATCTTGGTAATTTGATTATTTCATAATTTACTATTATCTAATCAAAAGCGCATGAGTTTATTTATCGTCCTCCTAGCGTTCCTTGCAGTCATAACGCTACAAACTAAGCTTATTATGTTTCAGGATAAAATCAAGAAATATGAACACAAGAGTAAGAAGTTGTGAATTTTGTACTGATGATAATCCAAGAGGTGCTGTTTCGGGGGATCAAAGGCCTATATCACAAAGATTACTGAGTTGGCATTAACACCAGAAAAAGGTTGCACTACAGTGATGGTATATGTAGTTAGACGACGTACAGCTAGACGAAAAAACAACTCGATTCGTAGATTTCGACCATATTATTATTAAAAAGATAGGAAAAATTCTGTGAAAATTAACAGATATTGAACATATTATTTTAACATGATATTTGCACTACCTTATTTGGTGTTCATGCCTATACATAATACAACGTTGTCAATCCCTATGCCAGAAAGGCAAGATAAAAAACTGTAATCTTACCTGCCAGGGTAATGAATACTGGGAAAATCTTTTCAGCAGTTGTTTTTCAAACCATTCAAGCATTCACTTACCGCTGGTATTCTTTTTACACAACTAATTATGCTCGTAAAAATATGCATGGAATTTTCTTTCGTAAAAATGGTAACATAGTCTAAGACTGGAAGAAGTGAAATATCACACACGTGAGTCAAACTCCACGGATGAGTTATGTCCTTGTCAAGCATTTTTCGACATCTTGTCTTGAGTCATCCATCAGTTGACGATGGAAGTTCACAAAGTTCGTGCACCACAATACTCTCCTAAACACCGAGGCAAAAACCTTTAATTCCTAGAGGTACGTGTCCTGACTGAAGGAGAGTCTTGATTGTAATATGAGGCCTACCAACTCTCTGCTTGATCTCTAGGGACCACATGTGTCATGTGCCATGTGTCATGCGCATATTCCAAGCCAGTGCAAAACGTCAACTTTCAACCACTGCAAATATGCACTTAAGGAAACAATACAGCGTTTTACTAGTCCCATGGTCTTGAAGCAATATGTTGCAAACAGCGCGTATTATTTGGTGTCTGATCTATTACTTTTTGTAGATAGGGTAACCCTTAATGTTCAAGAGTGTGAATCGTAAAAAATGGTTTTGACCGATGTCTTTAAAACTTTGAGTTTTGTGTCATTGATGATGGTGTATTTCCAGAATTTGTCGAGAGACTTGATTGCGCTCCATGCCTGACCAGTACGGGTATTCATATCATAACCAGTGTGTATACAGTTATCATAACGGTAAGGAAGAGAATTTCAGAGAGAAGAAGTGCGAGGCAAGAACTTCGTACCATAAGTGGAAGTCCTGCACTAAAGTACCTCAAGAGCGAATGAATGAAGCTTCATAGAGGAACGGGTAGTACGTTAAAAAGACTTTAGTGATGGAAACAAGAAAGAGAGCTCCTTGCTACACCGTTCATGGAAGTATCTGTAGAAATGGGAAAGAGATGATATAGCCCGACAGTGTGAAAGAGCTTCAAGGGTCCAAAGAGAACTCAGGACCAATCTGGTTCAAGACGATGGATACGGTCCAAAAGATTCCGATAGGAGGCAGGTGCACCATACCAGATATGACAACAGTACTCCATAACAAGTCGGATACACGATTCATATAGGTAAAGAATACTCTCAGATGACAGATATTTTTGCCCCCGATAGGTAGAGTCAACTTTCATGGAAGAAGACTTGCAATAATTTTGATAAAGGATTTCCAAGAGAGATCCTGGAAGAAAGAGCCCAAGAAGCCTGAAATCAAAGCTCTCTGGGAGCTGGAAATCATTCATAGTGACTCATGGAAGAATGTGTTTCTTATGGCGCTTAATGAAGAAAAAGCTTTGTCTTCTGTTCGTTGAAAGTAATCAGCAATTACGCGGAGATCATTCTCAAGTAGGTTCCCTGTCCTAGCTTTATCTAACGGCTGTGGCTTGTCCAGACTCAAAGAAATGGTGGTGTTGTTAGCAAAAATATCTAATTATGCAAGGATCTGATTAGGCAGATCATTTATCTAGAGTAGGAATAGAGTTGGGCCAACCACAGAACCCTGGGGAACACCAGCGGCCATCAAGTACAATCTTGATACTGGACCTATCAAGCAACAAACCAAGAGCAAAAATTCACACCCCTGTAGACCACAATCCGAAACCCTGCCATGGCAAAGTAATTGTTGTTGCCTCAGGATAGGCCTACCGGAAATACATGCAAGGACACCAATCCATGCGCGACATGGCATTGCATATATCCCGATATTATGAGTGCACAAAATTGCGGGCTTCTGTAATACCAGCCGGTCGTGCAGCAACAGCAAACTGCTATTCCGGTGCCCTCAACTAACAAGGATCAGTAATAACAGCGCGATATGCCTCTAGTCCCGACAAAAGGTGGGGCAATATAGTCGACAACCAGCATTCAATGACTTAAGCTGGAATCAAGGCCATGGTCAGGCCTGGGAAACCAGATTTCCTGCTACCTCTGCGCCAGAACAATAGTCAAGGAAGGAGTACTGGGCTGGGCGATAAGCAACAACCTTTCTACTCCTAAAGGTGCTTTTATCGAGACACCATGTCTAGGAAGGTTTCCAAACCAGGCTAAAGAGGCCCTCATCCCCGTAAGGCAAACTGATACCCTGACGTATGCCAACCCTGTCAGTCTCGGCGCTAAAAGATTAAAAGACGTTAATATTAGAATGAAAAGATATGCAGGACAGGGTAGAAATCAGAAAAGATAGAGCAGGTGAATACAAAATAATTGAGGATGTAGAGGGTATTTATGTCCTCACTTTGACACGAAGAAAGAATGGAATATAATAAGACTAGTGTGTCAGCCTCTCTCTCCATTCGGCCCATAGACGAAGTGGATAGCTGTTGCCTCACGCCGAAGTCCTCTGATCTTTGACAGGATTTATTTTTAGTCCTGCTGGGTGTCTACACACCCACCTGAGCAGGTGGAGCCTGTAGGGGGACCAGGTTTAGTCGCCGACAACCCGACCATGAAGCTGGTAGCAATGGGGTACATGTTACAAGTGGCAGATCAACGGCGATCTAACCTGACAGATACGTTTAAACAAAGGCCTGAACAAGTTTAAAGTCCTGAACAAGTTTGAAGTACCGAACAAATTTAAAGTCTCGAATAAGTTTGATTGTTGATTCACCAGGAGAGACAAGAAAGTTGGCTGTTGAACGATTTAGGTGCATGTGTTTAGTTTTTGGAGCATTTAGGAATAATCCAATATCCTGATATACCTTTTCTACACGACAGAAAAGACCCTGCCCAGATTTGATTAGGTTTTCAAGAAGAGCGATATCGTCCAATTTTGTCAAAACTTTGCCCAGATGACCACGATTGCAGCAACGTTTTAAGGTCAGACCATCCATATCAGCGTTAAAAAGTAGAGGGCGTAGCCCAAACAGATGATGAATAAAACAGAGTAAGAGGGTTGCGATTGAAAGCGCCTGCATCGATTGAAAATCTGATAAACTTCACTTTCTATTATAAGAACGCCTGTTGAGGTATTCTAAAAAATGATTCACATGGCTGAAAAAAAGTCTGGACCAATTCCATATGCTTCAAGTATCATTTTACATGAGCAATCGAATTAAAGGCAAATTATTGGCATTATGAAAGTCAATGATATAAGAGCAATAGCTTACATGCCATCATTTTTCAACTCCTCAACTATACAACGATTTTCCAAAGTATCTACAGCAAAATCCACCGTACACTTCCTTTCTTACACTATTTTACTTTATCATTTGAACCACACTTGAGTAAATGTTGTTTCCAGTGATGACATGTCATGCCAGCCTTTATTTCCTTTTTCACACCAAAAATATTAAAAATATTTGCCCTTTATCTTATTATATAAAATAACTTTGCTGAGACATGTGTTATGAAATGTCCTGTCATACTGTCTTATCTCCTAATATGTCCTTCGTTGTTATGTCACATCGTTCCTCTTCGTGCCTTTCTTATTTCCTACGAACTGCAACATATCAGTCTTCCCAATCTTGAATCGAAGTATGAATCAGCCTTGCTTAGACTTTGCTATCATGTCATGCCACCTTTTGCTTCTTGTTACAAGCAAAACCTGTAATAATTGTCCCCCCTTTTTTCAAAATTTTAGCTTTCTTTCCCCAGATGCCTTGTAAAGTTAGCAGACTTTCTTTACTTTCGTACAACAACCAGTAGATCGTTTACGGTCCTCCGCCCCTTTTGAAAACAATAGATAATTTAAAATGCTCAGACAAATGTTTGCAAAATCTCCCTGCCAGAATGGCTTCAGTAAGGAAAACATGGGTCACCATAAATTGTTGAATCTGCCTTATTCCCTAAAAAGTCGTATGTGATTGACAGGATGGACTGGTATAACACCTACTCTTTACCTCTGCTTGAAAAATTTTGTGACATAGACAAAGAATAAAGAAGCGAGTGTAAACCTCTTGTTTTTGACACGAAGTTTCCGACCCTCACATCATAGACCTACAAAATAAATAATCACTTATCGCACGTAACAATTTCGTTAACTGTACCTTAAAAGTTATTTACACACAAATGCTTTACTACCTAGCTTTATATCAAAGATGCGACAAATTATAATTATTATTAGTAGCCGTAGATTATTAAAGTACCTTCAAACATGGGGCTCCTATTCGTTCGTTGGGCCTACAGGTGCATTCGACTCGGCAAATGTTCTAAATTAAACCTTGATCGTTAACCGCAACTAAACTAAATCACATATGTATTATTGAACAAAATGCGAGTGTTATTAAAAAGAAAAGTTTTAAGTTAACACACTTGTACCTTATCATTTTGTTGAAAACAAATTGCGATTTTGCGTTCGGGCCATTTTAACGCTATCCAAGGTAGTAAATAGTACTCCACGTGGCCTCTCAGGAACTGTCGCACTAAGGCAAGTACTGAAACTGGATTCTAGGTACACTTAATCGTGATTCGAATCGAATAATGGAAGGTGGAATCAAACAATGGATGATCAAAGGGTAGGACTTGAACAAACTTGTTTCAAGCCCTGACATGTACACCACCTCCTGAGAAAGTAATCAGGATCGAAACAAATCGCAGAACCTACGTTTAAAAGTGTGCCTGATACAAAGCAGGTATAGGCCAAGATTACGTCACTCAGGTGCAGTTAGACATGCTCCGCTGACAACAGTCAATAAACTAAACACATTGTTAAACATTAAACTGTGTTTTTGAAAATAAATGTCATTAAAGCCTAGACAGAATGTTTTTCATTACGATCAGGTTCTAAATTCTAGTCATTAAATGCTTAAAAACTAGATGTTGTGGCCTTGCGGAGATGCAGCACTGAGAGACTCAAGATCTACATTGATCTCTTCTCCGGTAATTCAAACCTTCGTCACTTCTAGCACCAAGGAGTCATGGATGGCAGTGTAACCACGTAAATATTTCTAAGGTTAGCCGAAGTTTTGTAAAATCGATTTATATTGCTTTACCCCACGATTTCTTCTAACTGCTTTTTGCAAATGTCTGAGCCTTGGAATAGCTCGTAAAATTCGCGCGAAATACGATTTCGATTAAAATTATTGGCTCATAGCTAACAATTGTTTAACACATGTGATCGGTGAAGTACTAAGTCAAAATGTTGTTTTTAAAGATTAACTCCACAGCATGAGCACCAAGACTAGTACTAAGTCACACTGCTTTGAAATTACCATAGAAGAACAACCATGTACGATATCTCAAGCCAACTATTTTAGGGTTGTACCTCGTTAAAAGCAACTGTTGAATATCATCAGTCCGTCATTATCAAAAAGAACAATTGACTCCTTGAATGGAGTCAAAAATGGTAGGTAAAACCCCCAAGGGCGCACAGAGGAAGTCAAGCTCTTTTATTCATAGAAAATAGTCATATGGAAATAATTTCAGTTGGAAAGACTCCATTGCACAGAAGAACAGTGGGGTACGACTATAACTAGTAGTGGTTAGTTTAGAGTGGCAGGGTTCCATCATATTTGCTTGTAGTTGATAAATGTTAAGTATCAATTATTGACTCATGCAAAGATAAAATGATCACTTCCTTTACCACCCATTGAGTTTATTGTATACTTATGAATCGTATTGAGACGCAGCTAGTCCTAAATTAAATCTTTTCTTTCCCTTAAAATTAATATCATGGATGATTAAAGATCGAGTAAATGAGGAATGCGTTTAGTGAACATATGTATAAGGTGGAACCTACGCTGAATCACATACTTTGTTATTGCAAACTTAAGAATAAACATTACAAGGTCAAGATCACTATCATCAACATTACTACAGTAGTGCCTGTCTTAGTTTTATTATAATCACAATTGCAGTAGTTTTTTATTATCATCATCATTGCTACAACATGGCCTATTTTTATTTTATCATCATCATTGCTACAACAGGGCCTACTTTTATTTTATCACCATCATTGCTACAGCAGGGCCTACTTTTATTCTATCACCATCATTGCTACAGCAGGGCCTACTTTTATTCTATCACCATCATTGCTACAGCAGGGCCTACTTTAATTTTATCGTCATCATTGCTACAACAGGGCCTACTTTTATTCTATCACCATCATTGCTACAGCAGGGCCTACTTTTATTTTATCACCATCATTGCTACAGCATTATAGTCATATTTCTAACGCTCCAAACCCAAGCCAAAGCGTGATTTTGCCGAACGGCAGCATAAAAACTGAGGGCCAATTATTTCTCAGTAATGCGTTACTCCAGAACCTATCATATTTCAAGAAACGAGTGTTAGTAACCAGTGCGAAAACATCACGACGGTTACACCACAGCAACATCCCAAGAAAATCGAGGGGAAATCAGTCTTTCTATTGTTTTTATATGGAACGTGGAACCTGTTAGCAAGACGTAGAAGGTAAACATCAAACCCAATAAAATGCACACTTATCATTCTTAATCCAAACGAATTCAGGAAAAGAGACGATCATGGCAACAAGAGACGATCAAAGAAGTGGAATGTCTCAGCTACAACGCAAAGGAGATTTCTTTTAAAAATAAACGACTGCCAGGTGAAAGTAATTTACCCTTTTTTCAAGATGTATCAGTGCAGGTGATGGTCATGACACACATGCATCAGAGTGACGGAAAATCGCAATAGACACTTCCAGGTTTAGAAACTGGTCGACCGATTCTAAATAAAAATTTAATGGATTCAAGAAAAACTCAAAGTTAGGAAGGCCGCTGATTCAGCTAAGTTTAATACACTACTAAACCAAAAACTAGAACGGCCTTGGTCACAAGGTGGCAACGACATGTTCAACCCAGTATATCCTACAATATACTTGTAATATTCCTACTGGTTTCGTGTTATGACCAATAAAATCATTTTGTCTACCAATTTTACTCGTACGTTAATTTCATCTATCTAGAATCTTTATTGTATCTTGTGTGATACTTCCTATGGTGTAATCATTCTCGCAGCTGCATTTAGCAAACGCTATATTAAGAAAGCCGTTGCCACCATGTAACCAAGGTCGTTATGGCCTATCGAGTGTTTCCGGTTTAGTCTCGTATACGAAAATGCTCAAAAATTTGGTGAAAAGCGAAACGCATCGAATGGAAAACACTCACTGAGATTTATGAGACTAGAAGATTCTCTAAGACATTCGTCAGGCCATGCTACACCCCCACCCCCCTAGTCATGATCTCACAAAGGATGAACTGCCCAAGTCACTGCACTGTTAGCCTAATGCCTCATGTCCCTGATCTGTTGCTTCAGATTATCTAAGATTGGGAATTTAACGATAGCTTCTATCCGAGACTTCAGTTTCTTTTCATTTGTATTAAGATTTTGATTATAAGAACGAAATCAAAAGCATGGGAGAATTTTCATAATTTGCTTAGCCCCCCTTTCTTGCCAGCAGTTTTAAAGTCACCAAAGTGTAACAAAAATGGTGTCAGATTAGTATGCGTGCAGAGCTTCCAGCTGAGATAGATATTCTGTTCCAGTAGTTAACTCTGCACGCATGCATACGTCAGATCGACTTGGGTGATAAAACATGCTCCATTCTTTGTTATTAGGTGGGTCGATAAGAAGATGCCACGGTAATATGTAAAGAAGTATTCTATGTGTTCATTGTACATAGTGCACTTTGAGTTGATGCTATCGTTTTGCAGCTCTAGACGTGAAACCCTCAGTTTAGAAATTAGGGGTCAAAGGCTTTGAATATGTAGATTGTTTCGGTTGAGCGATAGATCTAAACATATAATTTCATTTAACTTCTTTATCGCTTCGTACGTATTCACGATTTGTTGGGGATATTAGCAAAACGTTGCAGCTTATTAAGACCTCCAACTGTAAGGGTAGTCAGCTAAAACTCATTTTTTTCACACCAATAGTGAATTAAATTTTTCCGCCTCCATTCAGACTATACTTTCAAATCTTAAAGAGAAGATCCTGTTGTGTGAAACCACCAGAGGTAATACAAAGACAATTCTGTTGTCACATTGTCTGAGGCTCTACCTGTACCTACACTGCATAGAATTTGCTGATAAAGTGCTTTGAGGTCATCCTGTCATCTCTTTGATAAAGCCAATACTTTGATGCACAGTCGTGCATCAGCTTCCAGGTTACTAAAAGAAGTCCATAAAGTAGATAACTCTCTTATGACGAATCTTCATCTGTGGTCTACGCTCTATATGTATATAGGTGCATCATAGTTATTAAATTTCTCTCCAACTACTCAGCGACTAGGAACTGAAGACATCTACAAAGAGAACAACGTCTGGTGTCAACCTGGTAAGTTCCTTCTTCCTCGTCATTTACTCTGTATATCCGTACTTGTGGTATACGTCAATTGAAGTTAGTAATATCACAAGTATTAGGTAACAATCATGTATCTCCCTAGCTTGTTCATGACATTAGCTTGTAAAGGCTATTTATACCTGATGAGACTAAGGATCACTGTAACTTTTGAAATTATCCTTCTTATAATATCCAACGATGTTTTAAATGGAATAGCTACCTCAATGTTCTTCAATGAGTTCAAGAAATTTTATCTCATGAAAAGTTATTTTAGCGAGTAATTTGTCCATAAATCATAAGTGATGAGGAAACGTAGGGTAAAACCAATTATTTGGACCTTAAAGAAGATGTTTATGGTAATAAAATTTTCAATGGTATCATTAAACTATATGAAGACTACGGGGGAAAAGGGTTTAAGTTACAAAACTAGATTTTTTTACTTTTTCAACCCGTAATATAGGTCGTTGGCCAAAGTTTCCTGTGGAGGTAAGTTTTTGACTAAAAAGGGCATATATCATATTTTATCGCCATAAGAATAATAGAAGTACATGAGAAAACGGGGTTAAAAAGGCACAGGTCTCATAATTTAGTCATGCTATTACTATGAACCGAGTTAGACGATGATAGTAGAATGCATTCAGACAATCTGTAACCTTACATTTATCAATTATGAGAAATTCAGTTTTATCTTAAGTGTTTGTTAATTTGCAGAAAGTTTGTATCTTCTTCCCCAGTTAGTAACTTTGCTTAAAAAATGTCGCAGCATTTTAGTAAGTTTGTGTGAATATATATTGAAAAGCAAATAAAGAAGAAGCGAAAATGCCAACAAGTAGAACAAAATGAATTTCTAGACGATTAACAAGAGGTTTCAACGCATTTGCATGCGGTTTCTAAATTTACAGCAGAAAAAGGGCACTTGTCCAAAGCCACATCTTTGCTAAAAATACCTCAAATGTTCCGTATTTGGTGTTAGTTAGGAAAAATAACTGTACATTAAAAAGAACCTGTATTAATAGTGCAAAAGCAATATTTTCACATAAGTGGTTAATACTCAAAGAGGTAGACTTTAAAACTTTAAACTTCGATTTTCTCAAAAGTGAAAAAGTGTGATATGTGAACTTTTTTCCCTGTAGTCTTCATATATTATCAATGGGACATCAGCAGCAAGAAAAATTTTACTTCGTCGGTTAAGAAAACTTGTTACCCTGGTTTTAAATCGAAGTTTCACCTCTAAAGCATAATTGACGATGGCCTATGGAAAAACTGAAACGTCATATTATTGGCAAATAAGAAATCTTTCTTTTTCAGCAGAGTAATTTTGACTTACTATTTCCTTTACCAAATACCTTACAGAACACAATTAAGAGGGGTACGAGAGTAAAAACTCAACAAAATTAACCTAGATGTATCATGCAGTTGAAAAAGCAAGTGCATTACATGTTCTCAGATTAGACAAAGGTTATGATGTCACTTTAAAAGAGGCAAATGACAATTCTTTAGAGGATAGGGTATTAGCAAGCTTACTACTCTCTCTGGGTCATGTTGTTAGAAAAGGAAAGTTTAAGTATCTTCCGCAGACGTGAAAAACGTGGGGAAGAATGCCCTAAGTAGTTTAAAGTTCGGGCTCCTCAAGTGGGAACACTAACTCACCTTAGTAAAGGAAAGGCCAAAGGTACTATGGCAATAACAGTGCTGTTATGCAGCAAGACACTCAACTAGGAAAGATACAGTCTTTTATCTAGCTAAAAAAGATGAACAGCAGGTACATGATATCGCAACATTGACACAACAAACCAGGATTTTCAGGAAGAAACACTAATTGAATGAAGAGTGTAATAGGTTGGGAATAATAGAAACAAGTAGCAATGTATTAAATGTATATTTCTAATAAAAGTTTGAAGCTCTTGCCTTTTTTGAAGTATCTGCAATCAGAAGGTGGAAAAGAGTAAACTTCAGTTTCGATAACCTCTCTTTAATAGTCAGTAGGTGTATTTGAAGTTATCCATAAGGCAAACATTACATGGCATACACATACCTATCACAAGTTATTTATGTTTGATAGTTTACTTCAGGTTAGGAGCAAATCTTCTCTTTCCTGGGTAACTCTTGCCTTTATTAGAGGCATTTGCAATCAGAAGATTGAAATGAGTAAACTTCAGGTGCAATAACCTCTTCTTCAATACTAAAGAGCCAGTTGGCGTGTTTGAAGTTATCCATAAAGCACACATTACATGACATACACATACCTACCACAATTTTTCTGTGTTAAATAGTTTACTTCAGGTTAGGAGCAAATCTCTTCTTTCTTGTGTAACTCTTACCTTAATTACAGGTATCTGCAATCAGAAGGTGGAAAACAGTAAACTTCAGTTGCAATAATCTCTTCTTGAATACTAAAGAGTCAGTAGATGTATTTGAAGTTACCCATAAAGCACATATTACATGACATACAAATACCTACCACAATTTAAGGCTTTAAAAGTTCTAATTGAAATTTTAAAAATAATTCGTTGCTTGACAAGTAGCCAATGCAATTGTTTAAGTACAGGAATTATATGCTCGTATCTCCTGGTTTGGGAAACTAATCTCGCTGCTGAGTTTTGAACATATTGCAACTTTTGCAGCATACTGGCATTGATACCATATAAAAGCGAGTTGCAATTATCCAATTTAGGTGTTATAAAGGCATAAACCAGCACTGCTACAGACTGTGCAGAGGTATTTTCTGACCCTTGCTAAACGTCTCAGCTTATAGAATGATGACTTGCATAAATAATTGACATATTCCGACATTGTAACATACTTGTCCAAGATCAAACCGATGTTTCCTACAGAATTACTTGGAGTAATAGTGTCTCCAACTTCACTACTAGGTTAGGCTGGACCCGAGACTTTGAAGTATTGATTAGTAGCTCAGCTTTGTTTTTGTTCCATTTTAAGTTTATTGTTCTGCATCCATTAATCAAGCGCAGCCACAAATGCTTAAATTCTCTGGACAGCCGAAAGAACGAGACACAAATATATCATAAGCATATAAGTGATATGACAAGTTTTTTTTATAGAATTTCACCTATAGGGGCAAAATATGATAAATATACTTTTGGTCCGAGGACTGAACCTTGAGGTACACCAGACTCCACTTCCCTAGCTCTATATTTTGCACCATCAATGTAAACAAATTGCTTTCGATGGCGCAAATATGAACGTAACCAGTTTAATGCGTTTCCCTCGATTCCACATATGGTGAACAGCCGATCTAGAAGAATCTCGCGGTCTACCGTGTCAAATGCCGCAGATAAGTCCAGAAGGAGTAGAATAAACAAATCTTGATTGTCAATGGAACGAGCTGTCAAGTGCTGTCTCTGTACTTTCATAGAGCTTGTCGGCAGCTTTGGTAAATCTCGTGAAAGTGGTTTGCTGCAAGATAATCAAGCGAGTGTGATGCGACCACTTTCTCCTTAGCCTTGGATAGGAGCTTTAAATTTTAGACCGTCCTGAAGTTTTGATAAACTTCGAATCTAATGACATATTCTTAAAGAGGGGAGCAAGAGCTGCCTCCTTCATCTTTTACTGCACATGTGTGTTTCTAAATGAAAGGTTTACAATTTTAGTGAAAATTGGAAGCAGAAGTTCCAAACAATTTGTGAGAACAGATCAAGGAATCGCATCTAAAATGCTGGACTTTCCTTGACAAAGGTTTAACAATTGCGGTAACATCATCTGCCGATGAAATAATTCTCTTGAAGCTACCAATGATACAATCCTTCTACAAGGGTCGGAATCTTGGGCACTAACAACTAATCATAGGAATATTGGACGGTACTTAGACGAAGATCCTAAGAGCAAAGTGTCTCGAAACAATGGCATGGCAACTAAACAATTTTTGGTAAACTGCCAGCTGTAGCGTCAACTGTAAGATTTCGGCAAATGGCTATGGTTGGCCTCATTTGTCTTCTTAATGAACTTGTTGCAAATGTCTTTCAGTGGTTTTCGGAACAGCCTCTCAGGGTAGGCTGCCCTAGGTTGACACTATATGCATCACATTGATAATGGTTTGTAAGAAGAAGACTTAATATTGCAATAAGGGGTCAAGAATTTAGGAGCAGAAATATTGTGAATGTTTCATCTTTAGAGAGGATGATAAGACCTACATGCACACATGCATACACGCGCACATATAAATGCACACATGCATAAATGCACGCATGCATACATGCACACATACATACAGGAGCACATAAAATAGATACAGACACATGCATACACACATTCATACAATCATACGTAAAATCTGCACTCATACATACACGCTCACATACATATACGCACACATAAATACATGCTTACTTAATGACATGCACATAAACAGTCATGCACACATACATCTGTACGACTTTTTTCCATTCAAGTTTGAACCTGCTAGCCACTCTCCTGCGAGTACTAAAGTGTGCCTGTGAGTTTTAAAGTTACTGTTGACGCAGCAGTCAATAGGTGCTTTTTAAATTTCACATTTAGACATTAGTGCGCTAACGTGTTGTTACTACTTACATTTTCTGTTACAGGGGTATCATTAGTATTTCAATAATGGATGACACCTGCACTAACGCGGAGGAGGAAGCGTATGACAATCATGAGAATGCAGGACCATTGAATTTCGACATCGGGATTAATAACAATGGTTTAGCTGACGACATGGAAACCGTACGTATCGCTCTGTTCGCATTTTTAAAGCGAAAAGAGGAAACTTTTGTTGACACAAGCGGCCGAAATATTACAATAAATCTATGATATACCTACATTTACAAAAACTGATGCTTCAAATGAGTTTAAGCTCAGTAAACCTTTTAAGAATTTATGAAAACCTACTTTTAATAAGAAACCAATTTACAAGAAACCAGGGCTCAATCTCCCAAAAATTTAAGAAACTCGAGGGCTAAATGGGGCTGCTCTAAGAAACCTAAAAATTCTCTGAAAGCGGTTTAGACGGTTTGATAACGGGTTATTTCATGAATAGGCTAACCTGGAACAGAGAACTTCATCCTTTATAATATGCATTGAACCCCCGCTGTTTTCTAGCCCCTTCCGCGTATTCGACCCCCATCTATTTGGTACCATAGAATAAGAGACTGCTAAGAAACTTTGAGGGCTCAAAAGGTTAATAGTTTAAGAAACTTCGAGAGCTGGACGCTGAGGTAGTTTCTTATAAAAAACAAAGTGTGCGCATTTAAAAGAAAATCAGTAATAAAAGTAGCCCAAACTTAATAACATTTTAAATACCTAAGACAGAATCACTATTTAAAAATGTGCATTAAGACGTTTATTTAGAAAGACAACGTAGGTAAACGTTTCCGTCCGGACGGGCAATGACCCCACATGTCCCACCCCCCCGGCTTTAAAATTGATCTGAAAGTCCATATTTGCAAATATTTTTGTGCGATCATCAGTTCATAAAAATTCATGTATTATCGCCAAAACGGAAAATTCTCTCTCATTCACAATATCATCCTTCGGCTAGTCCCCAAATAAACTTATGCAAAAAGTTGGGTAATTACACCAAATGAATATTATGGGTACAAACGAGATGAACTGAAAGACAATATTTTGGGAAACAAGTGACTTTATTAAGCCAACTTTTGCTTTTGATAACTCATAATTACCATTAACAAAAGTCGATATTGAGGAGTCTAGCAAATTTCATTGTCTGCCCTTTCTAAACCTATTTATACCTGTGTTTTTAAGAGCTAAAAGACTTACGTGTGGCCCGAGGGTTGGAAGCTGCCTGTTGCGATCTCACTCATTGCCAAACTGACATAGTCAGGGACCGCGGAGCTGGGGAGGCCGGGGGGGGCTGGGCCCCTCCACTTTTTCGCAGAAAAAATCAGAAAAGTGTTGAAATAGTTCTGCTTGATAATGGCCTTGAAAACTGCAAGTCGCGATACCTTGAGAAATTGGAAGATTGTGTGACAGCTAACTGAGATCTATGGTCGCTGTCATAGATCTCAGAAATAGATTTATGTGAAAGTTAAGAAAAGAATTGTTGCTTGTGGAACTACTTGAAGCACTGCCTGCGAGTTCACCCAGAGCTGCCGTGATAGAAGAGAAGGGCGCTCATTACAATATAATCGCGCTCTTTCTGGTTGCCATGGTCAAGCCTAAAGAACAAAACTATAACATAAGTAATTTACAAGATTTATGGAAAAAGTATTTGGTATGGGTTATGCCTCTTCGATGACTCCGCATCCTTTCTCTTCTTGCGGATGCCCTGCTATGGAGAAATTTCTTTTGTGAACACTACGATTTGCATATCCTAAAATGCGTATATGCCCATCTTTTGTATTATTGTGGTTTTTATTAGGAATTACGCCTACTGGAGTGACGCCATTGCCACTTTTTCCACTACAGAGAGGGTGCTGTAAATAAGCGATAATCATGCCGTCCATTTGTCAATAGTTTACAAAGCCTTAAATAGCATTTGCTGGCCTCATGTTGGGGAACACTGGCTTAAAGGTTATACAATGCTGTGATCTTTTTAATGGGCCTTTATTCGGGACAGCACTGATGCTAAAGAATAGCAATTTACTGTTATGTAAGATGCTGCGAATCGTGTTTTTACATTGTAGCATATGGCAAAATATTGAAATTATCAAAAGTAGTGCTTAAACTGGCGCTTCTGGTATTCACGAGTAGCGCCACTGACAAAATGTATCTTACTCTAAGAATACAGCAGATTAAAAGAGACAATCGCTTTGGATTTGTTGATAGCAAAGGGTCTGCTTAGTTTGTTTTGTTGCTTATTAGTTGCAGCAGATTTACAAAGTGTAGCAGCTTTTTGTCTAAGCCATCTACATCAGAGGTTTTCAATGTGGGCGGTATTGCCCCTCGCGAGGAGGGGGGATGGGATAGGTGGCAGGGGTTAGATTGTAGTTAAACTTAAATTTTTGCGTTTGGTCAATAATTTTGAGTACTGATTCAAAACGCCTTCTTTTATTGTTACATTTTGACTCTCTTAAATTTAGGACGAACTACCTCACGTTCAAAACAGCACAATTTTTTCGTATGAACGCATGGGGGAGGGGGTCTAAGGAAGTGCCTTGGGAGCCACCTGGGCGATGATATCAACAAATGAGAATGACTGATGTATGTTTTCTCATAGGGACGACAACCAACATACTTAAGATTTGATTCCCTAATGAAACCTGTTTGAAAGTAGGTTATGGTAAGAAAATCATGCTAAGTAATCTCTTTTTTATTAGCGGCGCCAGAGGGAAGTTGCGGAAGTAGGCCCTCTACGTTTGGACTAGGCAACGACTTTTTCTGGTGAAGATAACAACGTAAATACTTAAACAATAAAGAAAGAAAAAGGGGAAAAGAGACTTTAGGGTCAAGACTTAGTTGTCAAAAGATGCGAAATCTACCCTGAAGATCAAATGACAGAATCGAAGCCTTTGTTAATCTCGAGCCCCAAAAGTTTTGGTTCGGTGGTACCGCCCCTGTGCTGTTTACTGAATTGCCTTTGAGTCTTACACTTCTTAAGAATAAATGTAGTACCAGGTCTTTTAATCCTTAGCGACCTCTTATGTATAGGGTGAACAGTCTCAAAAAGGAGCACTCTTTTAAATTAGCGATCCGGTCTCGATTACATCATCTGCACTGCCTTTTCCTTCCCTCAGCAATGGCACTGCTATTTAAACTGCTTACGTACACTGGAAGGTCAATACTTTCCAATCCTTAAAAAAAATTTTTTAACCTACCAAAATACCCAGGTATCATACTCACGTCCAATCATCAAGCTGTTTGATTTCCCTAGATTCTGTTTAATGACAACCTCTTTGCAACAAATGTATCTTGCTTTTGCCGTCTTTCAAATTGATTTAACACTCAGCACAATTCAAGTAATGTATCTCTCAAACGACTGTTGCTCAGTTCTTCTCATCGATTTCAAGACCGTAAGCATCTTCTTGCTTGTGTGCATCGTTGAGAATCATTCCCTCTACTAATTATGGTGCAGTTGTGGTACAGGTGGCCTAAGAGTTTCTGTGTGTCGTAATTTAACTAAATTCGACAAGGCGGTGTTCTAAAAAGCTAAATGTACAGACTTAATGTAGATATTTGGACACATACGGAAAAATAACCAAGCTACATTACATAAACCGTACTAGTGGAAGCTACACTCACCTTTGTCACAAATTCCAATAGATAAAATAAAAGTCTGCAATGTTAATATCGAAAGGATAACCTTAAACTGCATGATCACGATGAGTTGTATTTGGTATTCTAGTTTAAGAGTAAAATTGTTTGCCTCTTCAATCCATATTCACTACTTCTTTGATAGACTGAACGTAAATAGTGTACAATGCCTTTTAGCTGAACGTCTTGTTGATTGTGGGTTTGTTTAAACGCTTGAACACCTCACAGAGGTTGGGAAGAGCACGACTGTACGGATGCTTTTAAATCTAATTGTACAACACTTGAATTGGACAGTGTCGCATGAGTGAATTCATTTGCCCAGTACATGCTAAACGCCGCATTTAATTGCTTGCACTCACTGATTCTACTGGAATGTAGCTATCTGCTAATTCTCCATTATGTTAAAATGTCATTGCAGGTATTACCCGATCTGCCATTTTCCCAAGCAAAGGTTCAGTCAAACGAAGTTAATTACTCCCTGAGGTTTAAAGCGGCCCACTGACGCACAATAAGATTGGCAACAATACTAATGAAGGTGTAAATTGATAACAATAGATCGTAGATCTATGGGCACTAATTGAAGCATTGTACACTATATCAAAAGGAAATCGAAATCCGTAGATATTTATTGACGGCCTTTGTTATAAAGATACGTACGTGCCCAGCACAAGACACGTAGGTGAAACATAATGACAAAACATAATATGATGAGCTGTCGGTGTTTTCTACAACAATCCTCCAATCAATTAAGTACAATATATGAAACACACTGGATTAAGATGTCAACATAAACAATAGAGTATATGAACAACTAACAAGAGAAGACAAGAGACATACTGAAAGAGGGAGAGTGGAGTTGAACTTTCGTTTACGTTAAATCAAAAGGCGTGTTTAGACAAAAAGGAGGGAAGAATTTGGGAAGAATCTCGACTTCTGAAGAAGCCGAGGTAAAAAAAGTGAAGTCAGAGGCAGAGCACGGACCAGAACAGTTTTCAGCATGTAGAAGGATACTAGAAAAAGAGGGGTTAGAAAGCGTTTTTCCAGTAAAAGGTGAAACTCCTAAATGATCCGACAACCGTCTATGAAATTGACGTATTGTCGGACCTAAATACGCTTCTTCACAAAAATGACACTTAAAATGATATACTACGCCTGAGCACAGTAATTTGGGGATTCAGTCCTTAACTGAAAAAAGTTAGATAGACGAAATGAAGAGTGGAAAACAAAACGAAGGTTAACTTGAGGATAAGCAGAAGAAATGAGTTTATTGAGTTGTGTACGAAGCATAAGTGAGTGGAGCCCTGTAAATGGTAAAACAAAAATAAAGTTATGTTTAGGAACCAAAGAGTACTTACGGGTTACGGAAAAGAATTTAGAAAGCATTTTATTGAAAAAAAATGATAAAACTAACAGGATAGCCTAACCTTCTTTACAAGCGTGGTACGTAATTTGCAAAGCTCTTCATTAAAGGACGCATACGTTGAACAAATATTAAATATACGATTGGCGAGTGTAAAAATAAGACTTTTCTTATATTCTATGTAAAGAAAACTGTCAAAGCGCGTAAACAGACCTGTTGAAGAGGGTTTTCAATACACATCTGTCTGAAAAGACCTCTATGAACGCAAAAATTGTATCTAGGAACGGTAGTTGCTTATTATGTTCAACCTCAACTGTAAATTGGATACTCTGGTGCTGAGAGTTAAGGTAGTCTAAGAAGGGTTGTACGTGTGATGGAGATGAGAATAACAAGAAGGAATCCTCAACGTATCTTTTGTGTATCTTCTGTATGAAAGGGGGGGGGGAAAATCAACCGGACAATTCCCCAACCACTTACTTTCAAGATGGTCCGAGAATATATTGGCAAATAAAGGGCCGATGGGTGACCCCATCGTAACACCATCTACCTGTTCGCAAAGAATATTATTAAAGAAAAATTGATTCTCTTTAGGAACTATTTTGAGTAGGCGTGAAAACTGGTGACGCAAAAAACCTCGAAAAAATCCACGAGAAGAAAATGCCTTATGATTAAACTAGGTGTTTCATTAAGAGGTACATTAGTAAAAAGTGACTTAATATCAAAACTAGCCATAACAACTTGTTCAGAATTCAAATTTGGTTACGTAAGTCAGAAATAGAGGAAAAAGAAGTAAGAACGGACGCAGGGCATTTAGCGGCATTATAGGAATGTGTGCCAATAGCAGATAAATCATTCTTAAGGGAACGTTAGGTTTGTGGTTTTTTGGAAGGCCACACAAAATACCTGGCCGTGAGCCGACGGGACGGAACTTTTTGTATAGTTCATCAGTTAAAACTACCACGTTCTTGAGTTTTAACAAGGAGGACTGGAGCTTGTTCTCTCCCCGAATAGTTACATTAACAGGATCCTCATCCATTCTCCGGAATTTAGTTTCACCGTTCAACAATAAGTTCATGTTAGAGTCATACTCAAATCTGTTGATGACTACAACTCCTCTTCCTTCATCTGGCTTTAGGATAGCCAGGGAACTATAGTTCTGCAACTTCTTTAAGATTTTATAATCTTCCTAGGAGAAAAGATGTTTAGAAGGAATGTAAGTTCTAAAGCCTATTAAAGCAATGTCATACGCTCCTTGTGCTGGGCACTTATCTTTATAAACAGAATTCGTTTTCCGCCTGGCTTGCCCATTGCAGACGTCAATGTTCTTCAGTTTCGTTCTTACGGATTCACGGTCATGTCCAGATTACTTGTAGATCGATAGTTTTTTCAAATTTCTATTTAGCAATTCAAAGGCTTTTATTGACGGCCCGTTAATAGTTTTGAATTGTTGGCACAAGGGAGGTGTTAACAGAATTAGGATCTATTATAACTTTTCTGTTCGTGATTGATATTCGCCAAGTAAAATAATCTAACTTTGAATTTCCGAAGAGAAACATGGCAACTGAAAAAGATTTCATTGAAATACAGAAGTGAATTCCTGTAGATTTGAAAAAATAAGTAAAGAAGAGGTTTAAGAGGCGAAATATCCTGACAACCGTCTTTAGGAAGGAATATAAACGTTTAAAGATTCAGCCACATTATGTGCTTGAACTGACCAAGTATACAATGTGTAGTACTTCGATGTTCATCCCTTTCTTTGGCTCATTTAGCCCAACCCGTTAGTTGTTATTTCGTTTTGTTTTGTTGCAACAGTGAATGGGAGGATAGCTGCTCCGTACATGACGAAGGGCACCAATGAAATGAGCCAGTGTTGTCAATAAAAGTAAATCGTCTGTCGGGGACCCACAAAATCATCAGTAAACGTTCGCCCACATTATTGTCAATGTTTATTGAGCGTTTGTCGGCCGCTTAAAGAACAATAACTCTAGTTACCTTTTTCCTATCAAGTATTTACTGAGTGCGCGCCTTAGTGAGAGACATCAACATAGATTGGCGATGCGTAAATCTACAAATGAAGATTTTAAAAGAGGATCTCTGCCACCAGTATTTACTTGCTCGTTAATGTTTGAGAAATATTATACAGGTATAAGCACGCAGTGCCCTAGTGTAGTAATAAAAGAAAATGTCCTTATTTCCGAAATTTATTTTGGCTTTAAGTTTAAAGTTTGGCACTTCTTGGTGTCTATTTTAAGATGCTAGACTGCAGGACCTCAGTTGTTTGATTTTCTTGGCAAGTAATTGTCTTGTACGCAAAATGGAACAAAGGAAGCACTAAAAGACAAAAGAAAGAGAGAAAAAGAGTTCCGTGTCAACTCTACCCCTATTCTGAATGTGAATAATGACATTTAGATTAAATTTTAGAACATTTAATTACTCAAAATAGAGCAAGATCAATTTTTCAATATAATTCTAATGAGATTTTTCCACTAAAAGATCATTGTCAACTTTAAAATAATTAAGTTCTGAAGAGTTAGGACTATGTCCTACCCCCTACACGAATACGGTTAAATACGACCTCCGATACATTATCGATTTGATAAGAGACGATAAGAGGCGAGGCTCAGCCTTAAGCCAAACTTTCATAGGCAATATTAACCATTTTTTTAGCTTTCTGGTGATAACTGACTTGTGGGCTTACTCTCGGACTGGAAAATATGTCGTGTCCAGCTGTTCATGGCTTATCTTTCCAAGCTGTGTGATGAGTTTTGAAAGTTCTCCTTAAATACTGAAGACTTTGTAAAGGTTGGGCTGTTGACCAATAAAGGAACTACTTGTAATACTACGATAATTGAAATTGTCTAGAAGGTAGTAGGCTGCACAAACAACCAATAAAACTCAGGATTGATTTTATGATAAGAGGGATTTATACGACTCTAGAATATACTTGCATAGTATTTTATTCCAATGCTTATTGCTTTATTGCTTTAACCGCACAAGTTATTTTCTGAATCGCATTAGAACTTGCTAATCTTTATATCATGAATTTTGCATAGCAGATTTTGTTAAGAGTGTAGATACGAAAGATTTATCCCCTTGATTTAATTATTGACAATAAAACGTAGAACGTCTTTCATCGTTACCTTGGAAAATGTCTCAATACAATGAGACGAAAGTGCTCACGTGAGAGATGATTATTATAAAACCGTGTGCGGTCATTCTTTTTTCTCTCGAGCAATAGTCAAGAAGTCTTCGGTTGACGACCTTAAATTGCTTCCCACCGTTAACGTAAATGTAAGGAGTATATCACGTGTAAGTCGGACACCCAGTTCTTGCAGTTTTGCTAAGATTATAATGCTAACAACAGCAGAACGCTTGGTCATCAATAATGCTCAAGCACTGTTAAATTCATTTTGTAACCATTAGTAACTATGGGACTCTTGCCCTACCCATAGGCTGACGCTACCAAGTCAAATTTAGGGAGGGGGGAGGGGGCTAAGATATAAGCAAAGGTCTTTTTTCTTTTATCGATAATCGGAAAACATTTACATCTTTTAAAATTACGCTTTGGCAAAAAAAAATTCTTTTCTTTTTCCCTTTCTTCTTTTAGTTCTTCCATGGCTTCCTTTGCCAGACAAAAACATTTGTGTGTATATCTTTAACTATAAATTAAGGTACATTTATTATATCCATGAATAATGACTACCTTTATTATAATATTTAACAGTGATGCAAAGATAATGATAACTCAAAAAATTTTGTTACATGAGCCAAAGTTCTTAAAGCAATGCAAAATAGTGATGTTTAAATAAGTTTGGTTTTTCCCCAATACATGCCTTTGAACGTTAAGGGCAAATGACTTCAGTGCTTATATGGGGACACTTGCATATGATTAGGTTTCCTCAAGAGCATATGCATATGTAGCTTGCTCTATCATCGAAGCATGGGTACTAGTTGTGAACGACCTCGTGTATCAAAAGTGAAATTAATGACTCTACCAACTGAGGAAGGTGACCTCCGATGTTAACACACTTTTATTTCTCTAGTCGGCACATTAGCTCCCAATCATCCACCGGTGGACATCGACATGTGATGAATAAATTTCTTCAAAATTTTCTTGAAATTTTGCGATATTGGCGTTTTGTTGACCTATAGTCGAGGTTTTTGCCTTTCCGTTTTGTTACTTTTCTTTGAAAAGCATAATTATTGTATCTTTTAACTTAGATTTTCTTTCCTAAATTTGTACTGACAATTTAGTATTCTCTAAATTTGAAGTGAAAAATGCTAATTTCTTATTAAAGTCCGCAAAAAATGAAAAAAATTGTTGTGCAATAAGGTGAAGTTCGCTAGAGAACGTTATATAACAATATATGCAAAATGATCATAAGAAAATCACATCTTTAGATAAATTTTGTACCAACAGTGAATTAAGAGTTATATTTTTGATGTTTGGAGGATATTTTTTAGTCATAATGCTCAAAATAATTGCTTCAAGCTTTAATGCTATTGCAGCAAGTCAGTTAGTCCCCACGAACATAGATCATAGTAAAAATGTCACTATCGACCTGAAGTCAAAGGTGGGGCTTGCTACTGATCTATATATTACTGACCATAACGACGACCCAACACCAGGCATAATCACTGGTGAAATATATTCAATTCAAGGCAATCTCGCGACAGGAAAGCAAACTGTAAAGTTTACCCTTAATCAAAAATCATCAGGGCCGATCATCGTTAACGAACAAACTGTTACACCCGGTCAACAAATTACCTTTACCACGATGATCGCTGAAGATGGTAGGTTACGCATTCCATACAAAGCCACAACAGACCAAAACACCAAGTTTGACTACAGCGTTGAAATACCGCAGTTGGTGTCTAAAAATGACAAGGTACCGGATCTCAGTGTTGGCGATATATCGGTTCAAGAAGGTAGTAGCGGTAGTAAGATGGTCAATATTACTATCGGAATGGATGTCAAATTCGGAAAACCCGTTAGCTTTTCGTACCTTACCAACGACATCGATACTGCGTCGATAGCAGGCGAAGCTCGCAACCTAGCATATGACCACCACGGAAACCCCTTCATAAGCATTGTGGACAACCCCAATGGTGGCCGGCTAGTATTGGACGCGGGTTTTGCTGTATTCCTAGTAAGAAATCAATCTAAAAATGTTTATTTATCCTATCCTTTTGTTAAGTAAGTTATTTTCCTTTTTTTTCTGCGCAAGTGTATTACAAATTAGTTCATTTTTGTCACGAATAAGGTTTTGTATTAAAAAAGGGGTAAAACCTAAGTTACGAACCCATTTATTCTTTACAAAAATCAGTCTGGATAGTAGTTAGTTTAGTTCTAAAGATGGTCAGAACTATGTAGGTAATGCCATCCGACATTGATATCCGCGTGATTGCAATGTAGCAAGAGCATTAGCCAATACGCAAATTATAAAACATCTAATATACGACTATGGTACCAATATAGCTTTCCTAAAGTGACGGAAAGGGCTTAAGGCAACCTAATCTAACACTCTTCTGTCTAGAAGATTGAACTTTTGGCACTCAATCGGAACTTCACCATCATCAAGCTTAGCTTTTATTATAGAGAAATACTCGCCAGCCTGAGCTTTCTAATTTCTTAGGCTTAATTTCCCACCTGGAAATTGTTTCACTCAATGTACTTTTGCTTTGATAGATACGGCTTATGGTATCCATACCGCTTTTCTACTTATTGTTGGAGTCGCAGAGCTTCTGCAATTTAACGCGAAATTACGAGGTTATCCTTGTTCGCAGAAGGCTGCTCCCTCACTTGGTGGGATGGGCGGAAACGCTCGTTTGAACCGTAAGGAATCATGGCAATTCCTAGAGTAATAAATGTTATCGTCTGAAACGTACATGATTTTTCGACGTACCTGTTTAAGCTGGTTAGAAGCTCTTCGGCATTGATTGTGTTAGATAAAGTCAGCTCTACAGCTACTATGTTACGCGGGCTACTGCAATATGCAGTTTACACCAAACTCTATGCTTCCCGTCAGTGCCATGCTTTTTGATTTTACATTCACTCTCTTATATAAACCTAGAGACCAATGACATCAATGTATAGATGTCGTATCAGACCCTCTGATTTTAGCTTTAAATGAAACCCCATCGTCCTTAGAGCAATGGCATATACAGGTATAATGCTGACAAGCTAGCGGTATGTTAGCCAGTCTAAATAATGAGTCTATAAATCCTTACAGCGGATCAGATGGTAAATTCTTGATTCAGTTCCGTTGATTTGAGACACAATGCCATTTTTATGGCAATTCCATCGTAATATTTGATAGTGACATAACAAATAAGGATTAAGCGTTGCAACAAATAAGGATTAAGCGTTGCGCAGCCAACGTTAAATCCCGAGTGTTGAACAAGCCCGAAGTCTCTTTATTAAGTAAATTGTACGATTGGATTTGAAGGGCACACCGCTTTGAGGCTTTTCTCAAGGCGAGCGAGGTCAAGATAAGGTTGCGATAGCAATCTTATCAACCAGTTAGCTATTTTTATGGTGTCTGTCGTTACTTCTCCTCTTATTTTACTTTTGCCATTATCCTTATTATTCATGCCTTTCGGCTACGTGGGTCGGCTCACTCCGACACACGCCATCTCATGCTGACAGCAAGGGCATACTCGTATCGCTTTAGTCCTTATTGGCGCTGTTAACGGCGGCATGAGATAGAGTAAGTTCAACAGCAGCAACTGAATGCGAACCCGTAAGGCGTGTGCCTGACCACGTAGAAAACCGTAGTCTCGTACTCGTTGTAACCCTTTGGGCAGAACGTGCTGCAAAATGAGCAGCAAGAACTTGAGGGTGGGTAAGGTGCGCATTTGCCATGCGTTGGTCTTGCTCTCTTTATAACGGAAGGTAACCGCATCATCGGTGACTTTGATGATATCTTCATCAGGCAGTACACCGCGATAGAGATAGCGCGACAAATAGCTTAGGGCAGACTGGCCGTATCCTACTTGTCTGCAATCGACCACCCATTGCTTGGGTATGCCATTGGGCAGCCATAACCTCGGATGTTGCTTGATGGTTTCTAGCATTCTTGCCCGCCATACTTTGGCTAAAGCAAACGCGTTAAAAAGGTAATGCTTGTTACCTTTATGCCACTCTTGCCTTGAGGCATCGTATTGGCCTGCCGCCACAATAATGTGCAGATGTGGGTGCAAATTTCGTTGTCGACTGTGAGTATGAAGCACGGCAGTGAACCCCATTTCACCTTGCTGCTGCCTGTTGGCAAAATCCTTTAAAACCCCCGATGCCACCTTAAACATACCGTTATATATCGCTTTCGGTTGATGTCTCGCTAACACTCTTAATTGATACGGTAACGTGAACGTCACCATGAAGTAGTGAACAGGTAACCGTTTTTGTTGCTGACGCTGAAGCCAATCAGTGGTGGTGCGTTGTTGGCATTGAGGGCAATGACGATGACCACAAGAAAGGGGCAATCGGTCATCATGATGGCAGTGGTGACAAAACCATTGTGACCGACCTTGTTGCTCTGTTTTACAGCGCAGCATAGCTCCAATGGCACGGTGCATGTCGCCATTCATCTGCGCATGATGGTGACGTTTAAGTGCATGATGGTGTTGGCGAAGCAGTTCAATAAAAGTGCTCATTTTATGCTCCACTTTAAATCCAATGCATTGGTCAATTGATTGATGGCAATTGCCGCATCACGTTGCTTGATCTGGGTCATTCGGGTGTAACGGGCGGTGGTATTAAGGCTTGCGTGACCCAGCAGCGTTTGCAGTGAGCGCAGGTCGAGCCCTTGCTCAAGTAAATGTGTAGCAAAGCAGTGTCTCAGTGAGTGAGGGCTCGCCTGTTTTTGGATGCCAGACTCTTTGAGCACTAGCTTCATCGTCTTTTGAATGCCGCCTCTATCCATGGGCGCATCGCAACCTTGCCCAAGGCCAGGGAAAAGTAATTGAGGGTGCTTATGAGTGAGCCAATGTGCGCGAAGGGCACTGAGTGTTCGCATTGGAAGCGGCACCATTCGGTCTTTCCCGCCTTTTCCTTCCCGTATATGAACGCGCATCGTTTGGCTGTCGATATCGTGAACCATAAGATTCAGCCCTTCACCAAGGCGCAACCCCATACTATAAAGTGTTAAGAAGAAGACTTGGTAGCGCGCTTGTCGCGTGTGAGTGATGAGCGAACTGACTTGCTGCGGTGTGAGTATGTCAGGCAGTCGTTTGACTTGTGGCGGTTTGACAATATTGAGCCATTCCCATTGTTTACCCAGCGTGTATCGGTAGAAAAATTGCAAGCCATTACGATCGAGTTTAATGGTGCTCCACGAGTGGGTTTGGATGAGAGAGGCGAAGAACTGTTTAAGGTCATTAGTGGTTAACGTATCAGGAACTCGATCAAAATGGGCGGTGATCCGACGAACAGCACGAGAATAGGCATCAATGGTCGCGGGTCGTTTACCTTGCAGCTTTAGATTGTTAAGGTGTTGTTCATAAAGGGCGTTGTAGCGTTTTAAGTCGGCTGGTTTCATGGGGCAACTCCTGTGAATGACCATCAGGGTGATGGTGTTACAAGAGTATGGCTTGCGCTCACTTTACTCTGCCGCGTAGCGGCTTCGTTCAACAAACTGTTTAAGAGTGATTCGCAACGCGTGGCATTTTTACTATGCGTTGGTTTTAGTGTTTAAGGTGGTATGCGGCGGCTTTGGTATTGCGTTGCTCACACCTTAACAGGGCGTTATAAGCTATGATGGTCGTCACAATTGTAGTGGCACTTGTTGCATTTCATTGTTCAATTTATGAGATAATGTCATTTTATAGCTACAAGGAATAAATAATGAATAAGAAAATCGTTGCTGCTGTGGTTTTTGCTTCGCTAGCACTAACTGGTTGCAAATCAACGTCTATGGCTAAAACCAAAGAAACTAAAAAGAGTTATGTAGTTTACAATGTTCAAGTTGATGACTCCGTCTCGCCAACTCAGATGAGCCAGGCTATCAAAGAGGCTCTACAAGCCAATACAGATTCGGTAAGAATTGTGGAAGATTTACCACCTTATCCGCTGCCTAAAAAAGCTCCCCGTTTTCAATTGACAAACCCTTTCGGAAAATCAGCAATGGCTGCCCTAGCGGGAGGAATGAAAATACCAACGTGTGATGGGGCTTTGGTTTATGCACAGGCTGCCGATAGCTCCATGTCATCATATGGTGAAAATACGCAGTTCTATACTTGCTTATGGCAGTACGAAGGTGGGTATCATGTTGATGTTTATACGCAATTCCAGATCGAAAGCGGTGGTTTATCAAATCTAGGTGTTGATATGGTTCGTGGGATTATGGGGGATTCAAGCCAATTTATTCCACGAACAATTGGTAGTATCAAGCAAAACTTAGAAGCTTTGAGTGCAAAGACTACTTTGGTAACAGCGTATCCAGACCAGTTAGCTACAGAGCTGGCAGTTAACTAGAACTACGCTTATAACAAACTGTTTAAGAGTGATTCGCAACGCTTGGCATTTTTGCTATGCGTTGCGTTTTGTGTTTAAGGTGTTATGCGGCGGCATCGGTATTGCGTTGCTCACACCTTAACAGGGCTACATGGATTCCCCCGGTTGTCAAACATCCGCTAAACTTCAAGTGATGGGTTTTGGACTGCCGCTCTACATTCGGTCTACTTATCGATGATTCGCATACATCGTGACCCTGATGACTTTGCGCGACTGCGGTGCCTTATTCGTTAGATGACATCTAGTGTGTCCGCCGCATTAACAGGCTCTCCGCAAGTGGTCTTAACCTATCTCCATCATTAGCGTCTGCAATGACCCGGTGGGTTTAACTCTTAATAACGCTGCTTAGTGCTTTAGATGTTAAGCAGCGTAGTTCTCATATTCGGTTTGATTGTGGAGTAAAGACCAGATGATGCGAGCATTCTTCGCTGCAAGTGCCACAATCGCTCGGTTTAGTCCTCGTCTTTCCTTTATTTGGCGACACCACTGACTCAACCTATCTTGTTTATCACCAATTGTGGTAATGACAGCTCGTGCACCGTGAACGAGTAAGGTACGAATATACTTGTCGCCATGCTTCGTTATCCTTCCTAACCGATTCTTCCCTCCCGTAGAGAACTGTTTAGGGACAAGACCTAGCCAAGCTGCTAGATCTCGACTCTTATCAAATTGACTGCCATCACCAATAGCAGCAATGATGGCGGTTGCGGTCTGTGGCCCGACACCTCGAACCTTCAGAAGTCTTCTCGTATTGTCATGTTGTTTGGCCATAGACATAAACGTAGTTTCGGTGTCTTCAATTTGTTGGTTGAGGTTTTTTAGGTGCGAATACGCTTCATTGATAATTTGTCGCGCTTGATGTGGAAGTTGATTTTCAGCATCTTCTAGAATAAGTGGAACTTGTTTCATCAGAGAAGCTCTCCCTGTCGGCATGACAAGCCCAAATTCAGCCAATATGGCGCGTATCCGATTCATCAATGCCGTTCTTTCTCGAACCCAGTGCTCTCGCATACGGTGAGTTGCAAGGACGGCTTGTTGTTCAGGTGATTTTATGGGGACAAATCGAGTAGATGGTCTCTGGACAGCTTCGCAAATAGCAGCGGCATCATTCAGATCGTTTTTCCCTTTCATCCGGTAGGGTGCAACATATTTGGCTGCCATAATACGACAGTCATGACCGAGTTGATTGAATGTTCTTGCCCAATAATGAGCACCACCGCAAGCTTCTAACCCTATACGCATAGGAGGCAGTTTTGCTATGGTATTAAGCAACTTAGAGCGTGTGACATTCTTGTGAAGAATGACTTTACCATGCTGGTTAATAGCATGAACACTGAAGTGATTTTTAGCGAGATCGATACCTCAATAAGACAGATTAGACATGGTGCCTCCAGTAATAGTGTTGACCACTTGAGTGTGGCAGATCCTCGGGAGGGGGAATCCATGTCATTCGTTAGGCTAAACAGCGTGCATTCTATTATGTGTCTTTATTCATATTTTTTATCAGCTAAATCAGTTACAGTTTCATATCCACACATAAAGTAAGGACTGTATATGGCTAAATGGGCTGATTACTTAATTTCTGCAGTAAGATATAACTCCGAGCACACTCACATAACGCATTTATACGCACATGAGGATAAAGGCGAAAGTGTTGGAGAAGGGGCTTCGTACACCAGACAAGCAATAGTTGATGCTATCGAAAAAGGGACTACATTTGTAACCATTTACAAAAACAACCAAGGCAAATACAACAAGGGTCAAAAGGTTTTTGTAATTAAGGTTAATGGAATTAGTTATCTCAAAACTACTGACAATCATAGAGAGTGATCTGCTCCAGCCAGACTGGACACTTCATTAAGCCACATTTTGCTGTTCAAAGTTAACAGGGCTTAGATACCCAAGAGCACTGTGCCTTCTCGTCCGATTATAATCAACCTCTATGTACTCGAAGATCGTTTGGCGCATCTGGTCTCTCGTCATAATCGGTTCATATTGGATCGCTTCAACTTTCATCGAATGGAAGAAGCTCTCAACACAAGCATTGTCCCAGCAGTTTCCTTTCCTACTCATACTTTGCTTTAGATTATAAACAGTTATGAGGTCTCGATAATCTTTTGAGCAGTACTGACTGCCTCGATCACTATGAACGATAACCTGCTCAGGAAATCCGCGACGGAACAAAGCCATTGATAGCGCATCACAGACCAGCGTAGCCGTCATTCTGGTATCCATAGACCATCCGATTACTTGTCTTGAGTAAAGGTCAATAATTACCGCCAAGTACAACCAGCCTTCGCTTGTCGCAACATAGGTGATGTCTCCCGCCCATTTTTCATTCGGAGCCGCTGCGTTAAAGTTCTGAGCCAACAAGTTTGGAGCAACTGGCATTTGATGCTTGCTGTCTGTAGTGCACTTAAATTTACGTGCCGCTTTCTGCGTTAAATCTTGACGCTTCATACTAGCCGCAATGGTGATCTGCACCAGCAAAACTAGACACTTCACTAAGCGACTTTCCCATATCTAAAGTTATCCGCATTTTCCTAATTTAAGTGATTACTCTAAGTAACTTTTGTCCAAAGCTTGGCTGTCATTTGCGCATCGGCTAGTGCGCGGTGAAAAACACCGTCGTTGTCGATATTTTTATAGCGAACAAGTTCACCTAGCTTGTGTGATGGGGCATCTTGAATGAGCCGTCTTGCTACCAGCAAGGAGCAAGCAAACTCACCCGAATAACCACAGTTGATTCGTTCAAGCTCTGCATCTAAAAATCGTTTATCGAAAGACGCGTTGTGAGCGATAAGGTTCTCGCCAGCAATGAACTCACTAAATGACGCCATTACCTCTTCGCAGCTTGGTGCCGAACGTAACATATTGTTGGTAATGCCGGTATAGTTCTCAATGAAAGAGCTCACTCTGAAACCGGGATTCATGAGTTGCTGAAAACTATCAACAACCTCGCCATCGACTAACTTTACCGCACCAATTTCTATTGCGCGATCACCTAAAGTAGGAGAGAGACCTGTGGTTTCAAAGTCGAGTACGACCACAGAGTTATCATCATCACCACCATCATCATCACCATCATCATCATCATCACCACTATCATCATCATCATCATCATCATCATCATCATCATCATCGTCATCATCATCTTTATCATCATCATCATCATCATCATCATGTTCATCATCATTACCATCATCATCGTTACCATCATCATTATTATTACCATCAACATTATCATGATGACCATCTTCATCCATCATCATTATCATCATCATTATTATTACCATCAACATTATCATTACCATCATCAGTATCATCATTACCATCATCATTATCATCATGGTCATCTTCATCCATCATCATTATCATCATCTTCTTCATCACATTTTGGTCGTCATCTTTTTGCTTCTGTTCGTTGCCATTGCAGTCATTATCTGCCCTCCTATGCGTTTTCTTTCACTTAATGATTATAGCCATTATGCATTATTACTATGGTCATCCATATTCCTGTACTTTCCGTATATTACTCGAGCTGGTTCATTTCTCAGAGTTTCCTTTTCGTAAATTGAAAATTTTTTGTCAAGGTTGAAACAAACACTGCTGCGACTATCGAAACCAGTTGCATTGATTAAAACAGTGTCACTCTTGTAAGTGTTGACAGCCATTTCTGTTAACTTTATACGTAAAAGAAAGTATATCCCCTTACTTGTTTTCCGACGGGCGTCGGTTATATGAGAATATGATTTCGACTTGATAGCCAATCAGAGAATAACCTGTGTGTGACTTACGCGGTGTTTTAAGAACTCTTTCACGTGGTCTCAAGCAAAATACGTGAAATCAATGGTATGAAACGTTCAAGAAAGTAACGCGCTTAACGCTCAGTTGATTGTTTATTTGATTGGATCATATATGCCAGACCGGCGGAGGTAAAGACGATGGACCCATAACAAAAACGCAATAAACTTTGCGCCAAATATGTAAAATATACATATTAATCGATAGGGCTTGATTAAATCTAACAGAATATGGTATAAAATTATAGTATTTTATAAGTAACGGGGGGGGGGGCAAAAATGGGGTAGGACTATCTTGTTTAAAAAAAACCCGCATTTGTTCATTTAAGACTTGACATTTAAGTATTAGAATGCGAAAAATGCAAATAAACTATTAACGTACCCGTACTCCACAAGTTCTTCCAGTTTTGGTACATGCTGATGCCCAAATGTCTTTGAAAAGACCAAAGTTCTGTCGCGAAGAAACACAAATCGACTGTAAATGCTAAACAACGAAAATTGGCGCCAGAATAGCAATACAGAGCGGGAATGACTTCGATACCCGATGCGACCCCCGGTGGGACATTTCTCTGGTATATAGTCCTACTACAGTACTTCATCGGGGGTGATTGTCAGGCTATTGTGATTTAGCCAGTGTAACATTGTGCTTGCGAATGGGACACACTTGTAAATTTTACTAAATGCCCAAAAACATGGCGTACTTGCGGGGCTACACTTTTAAAATGAACAACATAAGCTTATGTAATAAATTGCATTTTTATAAGTATGAAAGAAAAGAAAATTCTTGGGAAGATGAATCCATTATGCAACGCAATTCTACCAAAATATGTACGTGTTATCTGAACGTCCTGTTTATGTAGTGAGAGAAATGTAGGTAATAGTAATTATTTTTCAATGCGGAATAAGTTTAGCCCAATAACAGTATTATATCGTTAATTCCGCTTGTACTTTTCTAGGATGATGACATGAAGGCAGAGTTAGACGAGGTGAAAGAACTGGCAAAGAACCGTTTGACTGAACTGGAGAAAATGCACGAAACAAACCAAGCCTTGCTGAAAGACTACGAGACATTGAAGAACAGTGTAAGTGTTTTTCTTTCTTGACGCAATGACGGAGTACAGGCTTTAAATGGGATGGGCTAGGACAACAACGTCAAAACATCTACAGTTCTGTCTTTTTTGTGTGCGTGTGTGTGTTACTTTTGCGCGAGTTACCGCACCTCGAATTACCCTTGTATTCGCATTGTGCGAAAATTCACTTGAATGTGCGGTGCCCTCCATACGTCGTTGTTTAATTTCTTCCTCCTTTTATTACATTATCTTCTTCTTTGTCATAATCTTCCTTTAGATCTTCTTTTGTTTGTCCTCCTGCTTCTTCTTCATCGTCTTCTTTATTTTGGTCTTTTTGTACTTATTCTCCTTCTTCTTTTGCTTCTCATCCCTCTCTTCCTCTTTAACTCCATCTCCACATATTCTCGCCTCCATCTTTGTCCGAGTTCATTTCCATCTGATTCTCCTTCTTTTTCTTTCTCTACGTCAACGTAATCCTAGTCCCCTTCCCCTTTTGTCCCTTGAGCACGTCCTTTTCTAAAACATGCCTTTATGTCGCATTCTTTCTCTACTCTAATGTTAGTCTTCCGATTTGTCAATAATGCCACATCGGTGCTTCTTACATCTGTTACGGCGGCCGACTAAAAATTCACAACCAGAGACCACAACTCGGCCTCAGAAAGGAAAAGACCTCACAATGATGTATTTCCCGCTCATAGTCATCGATACTCATCCAATACCACTCCGAGTATAATTAAAGCAAGATCAATGCAAGAATTAATCCAAAACTTAAAGTAACTACAAATATAAGACCATTTAAATATAATTACAGCACGTAGCTACCCAATCGATTTCTCATGATGCAATGCCATATGTTCTACAAGCTGAATAGATGCTGACACGGTGCTGTAAAGTATGGGTAGGTGGATGGTAACTGATTATGAGTTCCTAACACTAATGGTACCCTTAGTAGTTGCCAATAAAGCCACATCAATGCTGCTTACAGTTTTTCTGTCCTTCAAAATGAGAAGGCTAAGGATTACAATTTTATTTATTTTTAAAATCGAATATAATCGAGAAGAGAGGATTTGTAGTTTATTATGCAATCTACCTTCAATGGGCTTTGGACAGATGGACGGACCGGATAGCAGTCTTTCCTTTGTCAAGTCACGTGGCGCTGAGGCTGGTCTCCAATTGGGTCGAGCTGGATATGGATATCCACTGATGGATGATTGTGGCGACTGGAGAAAATACTGTATGTTAACATCGGAGGTACCTAGCTTAGCTGGTAGAGCACAAGCCGCGAAAGTGTGGGTCACGGGTTTGATCCTCGGTGGTGACACATTTTCTATTTCTCTAGTGTTCTTTTCAAAACTAATTTTATTTTCATTTGTATATTTTGATCCATTAAGATTTTACTTCCTTGCTATTTCTCAATGTTTCTTATAAATGCCTCGTAGATACTAGCTTGTAGCTGTTCCTCTAAATATTTATTTTCTACTGCCCTACTAAGCTACCAAAATGCGGTCCGGGGTTGTGTATGGATTTGACCCACTTGCTTTTAACTCAAATAAGCTTGAATAGTCATGGCCGGTGCCTTAGTTTTAGTTAGTTGCAATGACTAAAAACAATTCTCCCAGTAACGTTCGTTCTTTTTACTTGTTTCCTTTCCGTAGGTAAGCGACCTAACTGAGAAAGCTGTGCTCAATTCTGCTCCGTACAAGATTCTTCAGTCGCAATTCACTCTCCTTTTTGCGGAAGGACAACAGGTAGAAACGCTTTTGGATGTTCTCCGAGTTTCGTGTTTAGTGGCAACGCATTGTTTAGTTTATTTGTACTTAGTTTATTTGTAGTTTTAACATTTGGGCAGATAGATGTAAAAAGTGTTTGACAGATTTGAGTGTTTGCTGCTACAATTATCTTTTAGTCGACTTATTGGTGAAGGTATTATTTGAATTCTTTGCACTCTCCCGTTTGCAAGCCTACTATCCACCCTTTGTGAATTGTAGTAGTAAATCACACATTTTTTCCCAAAACAAGTGCTTCAACAATATGGTATTGGAGCCACTGGACATATCATTTAACGTGGACAGTTCGTTCCCAGATCTCCTTAACAGACAACCAGACTGAGGTCACTGTGTCCACTGAGACGAATGACTTTCTTGAGAGGAGATAACTTCTCATTCAAATGGCCCATAAAGAACAGGGTTTCAATACTTATTAATGTTAAGAGTAGAAACGTCGGATGTTATGAGTTTGGAAAGTAACGAAAGAAAGCGAATTCCGGAACAATTGGGATCCGTACACCGGTGATGGTATTTCCATTTCCTTCATAAGTTTTTAAAACTGCAATCACTGAAGCATTCGAATAATTGGTCTTTTACTATAAGCAGGTTATCAACATGGTTTTTTTCCTCATTTTCAGCTGAGGAATCAGGTTGAGGAGGCGAGAAAAATAGCAATAAACAATCGAAATCAACATATTTTACAGATGGAACAGTTGGAGGTAGGTTACCGTGGTGCAACCCTATCTTTATTTGGATGTTTCAGCATTTTCAACAGGGCACAGTAATTGTAAGTTTATTGGTGGTGCTTTTATGTAGTCAGTGCGTTAAGATTGTATGTTTTTGCCTTGTAATATTTGAATTAGCCGTGTGTTACATGTTTTGAACATGGACTCGTTACTTTCTTTTAATTTGGATGGCATGGGAAAGTTGCACAGAAATTGTGTTCAGGATATCAAGACCTATTTTACAACTGCTATATAAATCATTAAGTCATTTATGCCTGAGACTTAGTTGACGTATTAGGGTAAACTAAGTTTTCGTCGCAATGATTACTTATCGCGGACGTTTACGAACTAGAGAAACATCTCTCCCAAACCTAAAATGTGGAAGATTACTTCAACGGCCGACAACAGTGAGACTGTTTTAACGATCGGATTGACTTCTCTGTTGCATTGCCATGACTTCGCACGTGGGATACATATGCACCAGTTGTATTTATTCTGCAATAATCTGTGTAATGCTCATACCCATTTCTAGGGAGAATCCAATTCAACACGGAAGAAGATTCGCGGAGAGGTTGGACAGCTTGAACGTGCTCTGATGGATGCTCGCCGCGAGCTTGAGTTATTACGGGTTGAATATGAACATAACATGAAAGCACACGAGCAAATTGGACCAATGGCGAAAGAAATGAGGCATTTAATAAATAGTTTACAGGTAATCATGAATTTCTTTTGTTTAAAATTAGTGTACATGAATTAAGTGGAAGGCTTAAAGTCATGTGCACATCGGACAGGTTGGCATATCACTCAGCAGTGGAACCTTGTGACATGAGCGTTTCTATGACCACTTTCTAGCTATTGTCTGCTAGTCATAAACCATTCGTGGTAAGGAAACTGCTGGGCAAGTAGCCGGTAAACAACTCTATTAGTATTAGAATCTCCTATCCTAAATTTTCAATCAGCTTTAAGAGATGTAAAGACGTAAAGATACTCAAAGGTTTAGAGTTACATACATCCAACTGACGATCTAGGACCTTACCCCTAAGCCTAAAACACGGAAATCTACTTTTGTGACCGTCGTCAAAATTAGGCGTAGTCACACAGCCCTTTGATTCGAACGTCTCAGTACCGTGTTACCTGAGGCACTTTCCACTTTCCAACAACACTACGGCCAACCCCTTTCGCAAGTGATACAGAGATTATTAAGAATGTGAGAAGGATCGTACCTTCTTGTACATGTCTCAGAGACTTAACTGCATATGCGTGGAGTTACTGCAAACCTCCTCTGTGACGTACCTTTAAACTGCTGATTGCCACACCTTTAGCTCGTTAGCACGTTCGAAGGCACTTGTGTGGTCATGTACGATTTTCTACGCCAATACGATTGTACGTTGGGTCATATGCGTATCATGGCAGGGGTTTTACCTTAAGTGTGTGGTCGTGTACTTCATGTAGTTCAAAACTCATAACTACATTTTTCATTTAGTAAGAGGCCGGCCAAATGCTTAATATAACATGAAAAGGACCTTAATCTTTAGTTTTGAGTTTCGCGGTATTATCATTTTATGGTACATGTTTCCGTTCATTTATAAGAAGCCCAACCAGTCACCTAATGTCATGATAAGAACAATGTTATACGACAAATGTTAGAACTCATTTCTCTGCATATCTCACGCAGAATTCTTGAGTAACAGCTTTACCGGTTATTAACTGGAATGGAGTGAATGGCAACGTTCCCAAAATATCTTCAATCTTTGGCCTCACCAAGCTGGGCAATTTCCAGTGTGGTCCAGCTGAGTTCCTGTATTTCTTTATCATTTGCCACCTACCCATGATCGTTACAACTCTTGTCAAAATGAATCATGGAAGCAAAAACAGTTTGGAGGGGAGATTGGTTGCCCAATTGTAAATCCGTTTATCGTGCAGTACAGTGAGCATTATGATAAAAACAAAACAATAAAAGTGAGAATTTTAAGAATTACCAGTGGAAGTAAAAACTTATCATCGCGGGGATACGAACGCAAGACCTAAACCCTTGCGGTGTGCCTTTAAATCAATGGAGGTAGGATGACTCTAATATCTCAAGTTGCTCAATACTTACACTTCACCTATGAATATCGAGATCCACCTGTACGTAATTTGAATACGCGCTTCTTTATGTCATGTGACTTGAAAAAACCCCGAATTTCGTGACGGTCGATCGATATGTGGAACACCCATTTCAAGTTGCAGAGTTGAGACGCAGAATATGGAGAGGACAGAGAGGACGCTTCCGTTGTTAACAAATTTTCATTGCCGGAAAAATGCACTTTGCAAAACAGATTTGTTGTGCTCACTTCAATGAAAGGAACTTTGGAAAAATTAACGTCGATGCTATGTTATTACTTCGTTTGTTCAACTCACTGCGACCCTGGCCTCACGCGAAAATTCTACAACTTGCGAATGAGAGTACCTTTATATAGGTCACACTCGACGTGGGCAAAGTTCAAATATTACCTCATGAAAACGAATATAGCTGTGGTGTAATTCCATTGCTATCCTAACAGTAAAATCTTTGCAAAGAAAATTTAAAGAAGGCCACCTCTTGTTTCCTTTCTACTTTTTCTTCATTCTGTAATGAGTGTAAGGGACTAACAAAAATATTAAATATATTTCTCATTTAAGCAGATGTCCACTAGGCTCAGGATGCTCCCAAAGCCATCTTCTACATCAATTCAAAAAGTTTTTTTATTAAATTTCTGTGTATAATGTAAAAGAGATTATCAATCATCTCTTTGTTTTCTTTAGAATCATAATCAGCAGCTAAAGGGAGAAGTTGTACGGTCTAAAAGGAAATTGATGGAAGCTATGGCGAAAATACCAGAGGTAAATTCGGAATCAAGTTGCAGGTCTTTAACTATACAGTAGACGTTATTTCTTTTGCAAAGACAAAGTAGATCTTCGCTCTTAATAATTGGTAGTCATGCTTTTGGCATTAGATTTAAGCAGTACCGCTGTGTTTTATATGCTGTCGGTACTTTGCTGGGCGCAGCCACCCTTTTTGTCATATGTTAGGCTAAAGTTTGAACTTTAATTAGAGTTTCGTATTTTTATAATTCTTTTGCCCCTCTACTTCTATTTATGTCCCCTCTCTTCTTTCTCGACTTGCTTTTCTTCCTCTTTCAGTTCTTTCCCGTCTTTCTTCTCTCCCTACATTTTTATGTTTTTTGTCTCTTGTATTCTTCGTACTGCTATTTTAGTACTTTTGTAACCTTAAGAATATCAAATGGAGTGATATCATTTCAATTTTAAACCTGCAGCAAAGTGATGTGACGAAGGAGCCTACAGAGGAGAAAGGAAGCCCGATCGACGAAGGACCAAAATTTCCGGAAACGAGCAAACCGCCAGAGGATGACAAAACAGAAGATGACAATGACTCACCAATTGCAAAGAGTGATCCTGATGACACAGAATACATTAAAAAACTGAAATCGAAGCTAAAGTATGTATCATTTGTAATACTTCGTATTTTGTTTTATGAACTTACCCTGATCTTAATTTATGTTACAGCAGAATGTGAAGATACCGTTACGCGTTTAAACAACACACACTCGGATGCCTAATTATAGGGGGGTGGGGGATGAAATTCCATTTTTGTGAAAATGTGACTACCCATTTCATTTGATGATGAACCCCCTCCTTATTATGACCCCCCTATTATTGGGTCTGCAGGGTAAAACAAAAACTTGTAAAAACTAATGGAGCTTCGTCTATTTTACGACTGAAAGGGCCTCCTTTCTCTTTGAACAACAACAGAGATCATTAAAGTTTTAAAAGAACACCCAATAAATATATTAACAGCCTTCTGCAATAAGATTTGTAACAGTGGACTCATCCCAGGAGATATGAATGACTCTGTGCTAAGAAGAGCAAGGCTACTGCATGCCAGAAACACAGAACTTTTAGCTGAATGAGTCACACCTTGAAGATAATACAGAGCCATAGTGAACAGAAACAAGACCAATATAGAAAGAGAGGTAGACCAGACACAAAGTATTTTCATAAGTGGTAAAGGAACAAAAGAAGGAATATAAAATATGCACACCATCCGTGAGAGATACACAGAGATGAACAAAGAAATTGTTGCATGTTTTATAGACTATGAAAAACCATTTCATCTTGTTAACCACAAGAAGATGATAGAATTTCTAATTAAAATTGGCTTTAAAGGCAAGGATATCAAGTTCATCAGAAACCTTTACTGGGGACAAAGAGCCTGCATTAGACTACAAAAGAGTATCTCAAATGCAATCAAAATCAAGCAATGTGTCAGGCTGGGATGTGTTCTTAGCCCCTGTTTATTCAATTTAACACTGAAATTATATTCTGAAGTATTGATAAGACGGAAGAAGTAAAGATTGGAGGAATCAATGTCAACAACTAAAGATTTGCAGATTATACAGTATTTGTTGCTGCAAGCCAACAATAACGTCAAGATATAGTAAATCAAGTGAATGAAACAGAAATAGAGTATGAGATGAAAATGAATACAAAGAAACCAAAACAATGACCATAATAAAGATCAAACCAACTAAATACAAGATCACTGTTGATGGAGATATCATTCAACAAGTTCCAAATTTAGTATACTTAGGCCAGTTGATAACAAAAGATAGAAAAAGTGAGAGAGACATAGGAAGGAGAATATCTATAGCAAGAGGAGTTTTTAACAAGATGAGAAAGGTGCTGTGCAACAGAAACATGAATTTGTCATTGAGGAAAAGGGTTTTGAAGTGCTATGTGTGGTCCACTTTGCTGTATGGTGCAGAAACATGGACAATAACTACAGACATGACCACAAAATTACAAGCTTTTGAAATATGGACATACAGGAGGACGCTACGAATCTCATGGAAAGAAATGATTTCCAATGAAACAGTACTGAATAGGATAAAAAATGAGTTAACAATCATAAAACAATCAAAAACACGTAAATTAAAATACTTTGGTCATCTGGTGAGACAAAATAAACTACAAAGGATATTACTGGAATATTTATCCTTCCTTTGTAAACATATTGTACACATATCAGTGCTTGAGGTACATTTCTTTTACACCAGTTGCAGATACAGCACTATCCAAATACAAGCTACCAAAAGTATTTTTTCCTAGTTACATGTTACCCTTTATGGGATATTTATCAAAATATTAAAATGGGGCAAAATTGATTCAAGTGGTACTAGGGGGTCCAACTTACATCAAGGGGTTCCAACAGCTAATGTCAAAATGCCAAAACTAAATCAGGCGATAAACATATTTTCCTCATACGTTATTCAAATTTCCTCTTCAGACATGTTCAGTAACCTAGGACTCTTTTTTGACTGTTTACCCCAGGGTGAACTCGTTTCATATCGTTGCAGAGAAACAATGCCGAATTCTAGTGGACGCAGGCGTATACGTAGAAACTTTGGTATTTCAAAGAAGGTAATATACTTTCCGAGTTTGAAATGATTATGCATACTATCTTCATACAAAGATGGTGGTAGAATGCACCGAAAGCATGTTTAGTAACTTTGTGCTCGGCACTTTATATTAAGAATTCGTTTTCGGCCTGGCTTGTCCATCGTAGATACCTCCATATAAGTTTTTGCTGCAAGGATAGAACTTGAAATGATAAGTATCAAAATGTTACTAGAGAAATAGACCACATTGTAGCATCGGAATGGGACTCCGGTACTTACGCAGGGTCCTGGGCTCGAATCACAGTTGGTAACTTAGGTTCCAGTCCTCTATTATCTTTTCAAAGCCCGCTCATGTAAATGAAGATTTAGAGAATACCCAAGAAACTTATGTACTTTTGTTCCAACACGACTTTGAAAAGATAAACTTCAGAAATAAAAAGCTGTAAAACTCTATCAAAGTCTCCTCTCCTGATGCATTCTTCATAATATGTATCAATGTTTGGTGCAAACCTGACGGTGGTGATACCTCAATCTTGTACTACGTCGAACATATGCATGATTATCTTGACTTTGATTCCACATTCTACAAACGAACATTCTAGAGAAAGAGCACAGAAACAGGTAAAGAGCTGTTTCCATATAATCCCACAGTACATTGGGAATAGCAGTTTCAAATCATGTCTGTTATTGTTGAAAATAAATTAAGCTAGTATCTCAGATTCCTAGTTTTGTTTGTTTTGTTTCGTTGCTTTTCAATCTCTGGCTATTATCAAGCGTGCTTCGAGGTTTTTAAAACTTAGAGTTTAAGAAGCGTTCAGCAGGATGTTTATATCGAAGCTCCATTGGAATGTACTTTAGAAAGCCAAATCCGAAACCATAAAGTTTCAGTGGTTGCATCGTAATCCGCAAGTGAATTACTGATAACGTTACGCTACGAAGTAAAGAGAAAAAGATAAACTGACATTGTTCTTAGTTTATCTTACAGGAAAGCTGAGTGATGCGGGTTTAAGTTGTGGTCTACTCGTTTCCAATAAGCAACAATGCCAACCTTTGCCAATGCAATTATAATGACCGCCTTTTTCACCAAGATAATTATTTTGATAAACGTATCATGATTATCCTATGACGAAAATTCTGTGTTTAGTCTACAGATTTGCTGGTGTTTCCTCATAATAAAACTCAAAGAAGATTTTAGCGAGCTAGTTTGGAAGGCTGGGCTTTGAGGTACATCGAGCAGCAACAACTACAGTGGGATAAGACATCACCTCCCTTGACAGACTTCCGAACAAAAGTGTCATATGTATTTCTTAGGTTGGATCTAAATGGCCCTTAATTGTAAATGCTATGCGCAACAACGTCAGCAAAATGCTACTAACAAAAAAGTGAAAGAAACAGTCTGCCAATGTCTGTCAATGATATATGTGATAACTAGACGTTCAATATTGCAACATGCGCAGTTATTCAATCGATTGATCGATTGATCATCTAATGCAGATGTACCTCATAACGTTTGTCCTACCTAATTGTAGAGGGAGCCAATTAGTGGGATAGATATATTGATGAAATTTCATAGATTGGGCTTATATTAGATCTTTTACTGCATATGTACAGAGTGTTAAATTAGAAGAAGTACAGTAGGTCAGGGTTGCTCAGCCTCAGATAGTAAATTACCCCCTCGAGCTACCAACATTTTTAAGTACCCCCCCCCTCCCCTCTGGGTTCGAAGGAATTCGGCATTGTTTCATGTCATCAATATTAAACTAGTACACCATGAAGTAAACAGTCAATAAAAGAGTCGTAACTCATTTCCTAGATTCTTTAAAAAATATTTGCCACAAGGGAGTAAACAGGGACAATATATATGTACCCTTTTCTTTGGTTTTATCATTTTGCGGTACGAAAAGCAATGAAAAGCATGCTATTAGCTGTTGGACCCCCCTAGAACCCCTTTTCTCAATTTTATCCACTGGTATCAATAAAAGACCTTTTTTGAGATCAGCAATTTTAATCGCTTTAAAATCTTTTATATCCCCTAAAGGGGTACCCGGCCCCCCTTTGAGAATCACTGCTGTAGATAAGGTCTGTATGAAGGAAGCAGTATTACGAGAGGAGTAGATAATGGCGATGGAAACAGGTTTCAACTCTTTAATTAGACTTAATGTACATTGCAAGAACAATTACTTGTTGTAGAAGAGTTGTTGAAGTTGTATTGCGCTAAATTGAAGATGATAATTGCTATAACTATGGTGATGGTGATGATGATAATACTAATGATGGTGGTAATGATGGTAATTATGATGATGATGGTGATCATCATCATCATCATGAAGGTGATCATGATACAGGCGGTAAATATGGAGATGATGCTGATGATAATAATGATAATATGATGATGAAAAAGAAGAAGAAGAGAATGACAATTTTATTGATGATGATGAAGATAATGATGATGATGATTATCAACTGCTTGAGGTAGAAGACATTTTTAAAACAACGTATTCTTTTAGGGTAGTAAGTAATGTAGTTTTAGCAAACATTAGCAAACTTCTAAATACACACACACATACACATAGACACTTACACACACAGACACACACACACACACACACATACACACACGTGCACGCACACACTAAGACAGACATACACACAATGTCTGAGAAAGATTTATGCACACCCATGCAAAACATTGTAGGAATCATCCCGTTTCTTTTATTTCCTCGACTTATTATTCCTGAAACTTCTCTACTAACTAAGATACTAAGATAATATAAAACTAGTGTTAAGAAATAGAAGAATACTGTTTAAACCAATATAGTAAAAAACACTTAGTGCCTTCTCCAGGTGAAAGCAGCATAAATTTCCACTCCTTCGTAATTATGTGTTAATGTGATTTCTGTTTATAGCTTATACTAATCCTCCTTGTAGTATTCTTGAGGCAGGTTGTCTTTGCTTGCCGTCCATTGATTTTTCTCTTCGCTAGCAAAGATCAATGTGTACCTGCCGAATGATATGTCTTCAATAATAAATCTGTGTGTGTGATATTGTGTAATTAGTTCATCAGAATTTGTCCGTTGTTGCCAAGAAGATTTTGCATTTACAAACATACAGACTGCTGTTCAGTTCATGTCTCTTACGTGAAGAATTTCCATTAAGAGTTATTGTTTTTGCTGCCATTGGACTTTCCCTTTGTCCAGTTTTATTCAAAACTATGATATTATTATAATGGTTTTAGAATGGTTTGTAGCTAAGGACAGTTGCTTTAAGAAAGCCTGCCCATCCAAAATGACAGACTATATATAGAAGTGTCATCTCTTGTTTAATTTTTTAGGCACTGGCCACTATCTAGTTATCAGCGCTCTGTAATAAATAGAATAGATAGAGAAATGTTAATGAACTACGCCTCTTGAAAACTGGTGTGAACGAGCAATAACACATAAGCAGTAGATTCCAGAATTAACTCTTTACATTTTCTCTTAACGTAACTTAACCAGCCACCAATCTAACCCTTTCTACTTCATTTAGCTCATACCACCACTCTCACAGGATAAACTATTACGATTGCCGCGTACTAGACCTATACCAACAATAACAGCGTCGGCACAAAAAAGCCAGTAATCAGCAACAGAAATTAAGGGCGGATTACTGGACGCTCGATAAACACCAACGAAAAAGTTTTAGGTAGATATGAACACCTGTGTTAACAAAAAGTTAGGGAACGACATATAGTCAACATACTTAAAACGATCAAGAATGGCTGAGGAAACCTCAATGTGACACAAAATAGTTCATATCTGATGTCACTTCGGGGTCACCAATCTTGTAACAATTGGGAAGTAACAGACAATTAACAACAAACTCGTGTAACAGGCTCAAAGATGAGAGGGTGGAGTGGGCCTAAGCCTCTTTTGTGAAAATAATTCAACCTTTGTAGCGCCTCTATTTTCCATTTCTCTAGTACCTGTTCAAAACCTGACGTTTGAAATCCTCTCTTCTGGATGGCGTTTACTATTTTCTTAACCGCTTGACATCACTGCAAACCACATGGCTGAACCTGAATATGGAAACTACGTCACAAACAAATATCAGAATGAAGCTGCGCAACGAAGCCCGATCGCGGCGGCCTCTCCATTCGAATCTCTGCATTTATACTTAAGTTGGTTTACATGCAGTGAATTAGTTCACTGCACTATCCATGCTCCAACTTGCGACGTTGACAAACAATTTATCAGAGCGAGTTTGAAAAATTATCGTGTTGCCCACAATCTCCGATGGGTGTAGGGGCTGCTTCTTTTCTGCCTAACTTTGCCCCAATATTTTCACAGAAAATTTAAGCTAGAGACTCGTGGTGCTATGCTGCTCTGAGAGTTACGCAGCTAGTGTGCTCTAAATTAGAGCACCGTGCTACAGGGGGAATTATTCAGTTCATAATGTTTAAAAGCTATTCTTTCAGTTGCTTCTTCCGTTAGTAATTAAGAAAAACCTGTACTTCATCTTATGTTCTAACATTATATATTATACACGCTGCAAAGGTTTAAATCCTTCCTGCAAATAACAAATTGCTTCATAGTAATTAGTATGCAGTTTTCTACTTAAAAGGCCTTAAAATGTCATTCTCAAAATGTTTGAGACACCGAGAAGGGAATATAACCAAGCTCTGTGAATAATCATCGATTATCCTCAAATAAAGGCAGACGATAGTTATCTAACCCATCAACAAAATTGATCAGTCACGTTCTCTAGACTACGAAAAAGAGACAAAAGTTGATGGTTTATAAAAATATGATACTTAGAAGGTCTAGACAGAGTTACGAAATCCTGTATCAAAACATATCAAACCAATTCATGGCGGTTGTATAATGCCATGCCATTGTGACATTGTGTTGTTAAGACCAATTTCTACTAGCTTTGTTAACAATAGATGTCATATTTTGCCATGGGTTATAGCCCACGATCAAGATTTGGTTGTTTTAAGACCAGCTATCATCCAGGTGAAGGCTTTTTGGTAAAATATGGTAACTGTAGTAGTGGAAGCGTTCCAGCGTACTTTTAGCCTCTAGTCATCGTAAGAGTAAAATTTACGTAAGAAACGTACGCTGTAGATCGCTGCAGTCTCTCAATGAAAGACCCCGGTTGAGCAGTGGGTCCGATTCTTGAAAGTTGTTGAAACTACCCTTAATAAAAAGTAAAACTACCGAACAGTCTGAAGAATATTGCACGAAATAGCAAAGAGATTGTGTACTTAAAAGCTTTGTTCGTCTGGCACTCCTCACAGTATAATCGGATAAGAATTTGCTTTCTATTGGGCCTATTCAACTGATCCAGGTGTAGTGGACGCTGGTTGGTCCAAAACACAAGCCATTCTGGCGCTCCAAATTTTCAGTAGTTCTTTCAATAATACAGTGTGATATATTTTTCGTTATATCGTTATTTCATTTCGATCATTTCTGACGATTGTATTCTGAGGGGTGCAGTACCGTGCCCAGGGGGATGCTTGGTATGCTTAGCATCCTCTAGAAGTGGACTTCAGGGTAAAATAGCATCCCCTAATTCATAGTCGTCTGTCCTCGGGTTTTGAAAGGTGTCAGAGCATTTCTCAGACACCTGGGTTCTACGAGTGCCCCTGGCCCGCTTTTTAAAAGGATTCACCGATTTTCCAGAAAGGGTTACACAAAAAGTACGCTAATTTGTGAACAGGCTGGCCCATACGCCTTAAATATATGAAGCATGCCCTGAAATGTGCTCATAGGTAATAAGCATACCCTACAGAAATTGGCTACCGCACTGTGCAGAAACGGTTTGAGTTACTGAGAGTCTAAGAGAATCGTGGTTTGATTCCGGTAGTAGGTAATGCATCGGTAAAAGATAACTGGTCGGCGTCTTGTTTAAAGACAAAAAAATCTTTTCGTTTACCATAGTAGTAACATGGCCTACAAGATCTTAAACTATGTCCCGACAGCTTTAATACCAGGCATTGCGAAGACGCTTTGATTTGCTTATAAAACACAAAATTACTTATAAGGGGTTTACTTCATGGCCGTGAAGGCATGGAATGAAATACTTGTAGAAATTTGTGTTCTGCTTATTTTAGACTTCCAATAAGGAAGTGTAAGCACATCTTTTTAGAAACTTAATAAAAAAACTTCTTCCTGGAAAGAACAGCAAACAACTGGGGTTTACAAAATAGACTTTGATAAAATTTTGCAATTTTAGTAATATTTAAATCCTAAACGGAATTTTTGCTTATAAGGGAAAGGGAAAACCCGACAACGGTCACGTTTTGCAAGTTTAAAGGGACTCTTGCGCATGACAACAAAAAAGGGCACTCGAGAGTCTAAATATGAGAATTTTCAACTCGTTATGGCATTAAATTGACCAAGAATAGATGGTATAGTATAATATAAAGAATATTAAGTAAAAATATATTTCTATAAACAAGGCTGTAAGAATTGTCTAAACTCTAACCAACCAAATTATAATCAAGTAAGCTGATTCCCTACTATAATGAGAAAGGTAGTGAGTCTGTCCTTCTACCTGTAGAGATAAGGTCGAGTAAGTCAAGGGCTACCGTTTCTAGGATGAGTAGAAAAAATGCTGAACGGACTTGATACAGCACTTCAAAATATGAATCTTTGAAACCAACAGTGCAGTCGGGATTGGTCAGCAAATACTGAATCCCTGTTTCACTCATCAACATCCTAGGAAAGTGAAAACCGATGCAAAGCTATCATGTATGAAAACTCTGCTTGGCAAAGGCTAAGTAAACCCAAGCTGTTCTGTCATACATAGGGCACTTGGAGGGGTCAAATGGAGCAACGCTTCTTTCTCTTGCCACTGCACCACTTCACAACTCGCCCTGAATACCCGGTTTTTTGCAAATACGTCTGGTGTTTACATAATTTACATGAGGATAAAACCAAAAAAATCAAGATGTTTCTTCAGTGATCACATATTTTGACTACATTGATCTGTTGTACACAATTGCTGCTTCATCACTCGTCATACAGATTGTCTGTTCGAAATTGCTCATGCCTCATTTTCCCCGTGGGGGAAACTGCTCATCCTCGTCTGCCTCTAACGATTGCTCCTTCTCTTCAAAAGGTTCATCCCCGAGAGGTTTATCTTCTTCTGCTTGCTCTTTCGCCGATTCATCTTCCTCAGGCCACTCTTCGGCAGGTTCATTTTCCTCTTCTTCCTCTTCGACAGGTTCGTCTTCCTCGAACTGATCTTCAGCAGGTTCATTATCCTCTGCTTCCTCTTCGACAGGTTGGTCTTCCTCTTCCTCCTCTTCCGTAGGTTCGTCTTCCTCCGGCTGCTCTTCTGCAGGTTCATTTTCTTCTGCTTGCTCTTTCGCCGATTCATCTTCCTCAGGCCACTCTTCGGCAGGTTCATTTTCCTCTTCTTCCTCTTCGACAGGTTCGTCTTCCTCGGACTGCTCCTCGGCAGGTTCATATTCCTCTTCTTCCTCTTCGACAGGTTCGTCTTCCTCGGACTGCTCTTCGGCAGGTTCATTTTCCTCTGCTTCATCTTCGATAGGTTCGTTGTCCTCCGGCTGCTCTTCGGCAGGTTCATTTTCCTCTGCTTCCTCTTCGACAGGTTTGTCTTCCTCTGCTTGCTCTTCGGTAGGTTTGTTTCTCTCGGACTGCCCTGTATTTTCTTCTTCTGAGGGCTTCTCCTCGTTTTCTAGGGGCTCCCCTTCATCATACCACCTGTTGGAATCATCCTCTTTCTCGATTTCCTTTGCTTTTGGATCCTCCTTGGAGTTCTCGGGTTCCCCAAATTCTTTCTCCGAGGCCTCTGGGTCCTTTTCCCCATCGTTTTCTTTGGAATATTCTTCATTCTCTGGAGCATAATCGTCTACATCAGCCGGCTCCTCCGATTCATTCTCATCAGTGCTATCCTCTATTGGTTCACTCTCCCTCTGATCTGGCAATGCAATAGCAGTCTCTTTCTCTGCCTTTACTTCTAAAACAAAAAGACGAAATAGCCAAAAACTTAATGCCATTTTCTTTCTGACATAGCAAAAGAAGTATTACAATGCATTTAAATGACTCATCCAGAATTTCATGCCACTTTACTGCATGTTTACCACCGAAGCGTGCTTCCATTCGTCTTCTTAAAACTTCACCAAAAAGCACCGCGCTGAGGCACTTCCTCTTTGGGCCACAGCACTGCTTTCAAGAGGTGCTTCAAGATCGATTTCTCAGAAGTAGCTACGATTCCCTAAACTTGCAAAAACGTGCAATTGCATCTGTTACCTAACTAACCCGTAATAATCGAAGATTGAAAATCATGGCGGCAAGTTCTTTAACCCAAACACGCATCGCATTCGTCAGCAAATATCTTAACGAACTTCATTTTGTATCTATAAACTACATGAAAACATTTTGGTCCTTGTATCACTGTCGCGATTACGATATCCTCTTTAAACACGAACCTCAGATATCGATAAGTGTCTTAGCAACCAAAAGGTCGTTTTAGTGCCTGCAGAATTACGATAATAATTGCCTATACTTTTACTTCCACCGAGAAACAAGTCACTAACCTTTCACGAATGTGCAAAATTCAACTTGGGAATACAAGGAGATCCTATATGCCCTTTAGGAAATGCATGACTCTTTGCAATCTGGCATTAAATCACTTAAGAAAGTTAAATCCCGCCACATTCTACTTTATGTAACTCAACTTACCTTCCTTTTTGAGAGGAGCAGCCGATACAACGGCGCAAAAGGCAACAAGCAAGATCAAAACGGCCCTCATTTTGAAGTTCAAGAAGTTTAATTTTCCTGGTTCGAACGAGTAGAATCGTCTTCTATCAAGACCAACTGTCTTCCAAGGCGTCGACGAAAGTATGCCTCGATGTAATTGCTTTGTTGTGATTTGCTTAAAAAGACCTTGCTAATATTAGAATCGTCGTACAAAGGTTATTAATGTGCTTTGACATTTTATTATGTTCAACTTCTGCTGATTGGACTCAGAAAAATAACGATTAAGTTTGGAAAGAATTCTCAATTGTTAACCCTACAAATATACCCGGCTCGCTAACTGATGCTTTCAAAGACCACAAATGCAAACCAAAGATCAGAATCTTACCGCTCTTTCAAACCACCTCTGGAACTTCAAAGTCGTCATAAAATATCGACCCATACTTCTATTACTTGGGCAATGTTTAAATATAAAGTTTGACATGAGAGGATCAATTGAAAAGTCTATTTTACCACTTCGTTCGTATTTGGAGTAACGTGTTTCGTTAATGCGTCGACTCCGTGACACAAGGCAAAATTGTATTACGGTGGAAATGTTTCCCACCTTTCACTTAAGATTGTTTTCCGTTCCTTTTAAATTTTTCTCTAACCTTCACGGAGTTTTACTACAAATGAACGAATATCATGTCATTAAACATTCGCAAATCTTTAGAGGCCAGGCAAATTCAGGCTGTCCTGACATACATAGGGTACTTAGAGAGGCCAACCTGAAAACGTGATTGTTTTGACATTTGGTGTTTGATACACCGTTCCACAAGTCGCTGTGGTACCCGTTTTCTTTGCAAATACGTCTGGTGTTTTCAAGCTCTACGGAGAGAAAGTCATGGGAACGAATTTTTAGAGCCCTGTTAGCAAGTAAGTTCACTCTTCATTTATACTGTGTTAATTTTACCTGCCTCACGTTTTTGTACGCTTCTAATTGCAACAACTATGGTTCTATAACACATCAATTTAGACATTAAAGAGATGTCGGTAACAAATAAAAAATTGGGGAGAGGCTAAAGGGACGACCAAAAGTTTTACTGCCTTCATTTAGTACACTACTGAGGAAATGTTTTGCACTTTTAACCCTACCTTACATGGGCTTTTTGGCTCTTCTCATACATGGAGGGGGGGGCCTACTAGGCCCGCGGCACTTTGACACACTATAACTTTATATCGAGCGATTCTATTACAAAGATATTTGACACGTGTATAGTTTAACTCTTTTCAAACAAATTGAAAGAAAAAAATTAATTTGGTGTAAATGACGTCATATATGGCTATAAAATGTTGCGCAATATTCAATATTTCAAAAATTTTGTTAAAAGGCCTTAAAACATACTTTTTGAATTACAATTTGATTTTTTTAAGGGCTTTTGGTATCTCCAAAGAATTTCTACATGTATACGTTGTATTTAGGCAAGATATTTTAGATTTTGAGAATATTATTTTCTAAAATGTATGAGATTTGAATAGACCGAAATGGTTGCTCACTTATAATCAACAGGTTTTTGATTATTTTGAGCACTTTGACTATAAAATATCCTCCAAACATCAAAAATATAACTCTTAATTCACTGTTGGTACAATATTCAACTAAAGACGTGATTTTCTTATAATCATTATGCATATATTATTATATAAGATTCTCTAGCAAACTTCACCTTATTGCACAACATATTTTTTTATTTTTTGCGAAATATCAACAATTTTTTGCATTTTTCACTTCAAATTTTAACACTAAGAAATCGTCATTGCAATTTCAGGAAAGAAAAGCAAAGTCTAAAGATATAATAATCATGTTTTTCAAACAAAAGTGACAAAACATAAAAGCAAAAAACTCCACTATAGGTCAACAAAACGCCAATATCGCAAAATTTCAAAAAAAATTCAAAAACATTTATTCATCATAACACTTACCAGTAAATTTTAGGAAAAGTCACAAAATCTCATGTCAATTGGGCCAGCCTTTAAAAAGTTATGAGCTGAAATGTGTAGCCGCGGCCCTACTAGCCCCCCCTCCTCCCCCCCAATGTAAGATAGGGTTAAACAGTTATGATTGGACATGAAACTCTCTTGTTCACTTTCTTTTCCTTTTTTAGTGTTTTCTTTGTTCTCTGTGGCAAAGAAAATCATTCCTTGGCTTTGTGTACCTCATGTTTGGTATGTTTCTAATTGCAGCAACCGTGATTCTATGACACAATAATTTGAGCATTATATGGGTGTCGGCAAGAAATCGATAGTTGAGGAGAGGGTTAGCCAAAAGTTTTACTGCCTTCGTTTAGTTCATTACTGAGGAAATGTTTTGCACTTTTGGACAGTT
>JAAAKM020006971.1:59907646-59922177 GCA_010016025.2 Alatinidae sp. Z8VKAUB7J3 | reverse complement strand
AGTTGCGATTGGACATGCGACTGTCTTGTTCACTTTCCTTTCCTGTTTAGTGTTTTCTTTACTCTCTCTGCCCAAAAAAAGCATTACTTAGCAACGAAAGTGGAGAAACAAATACCCCCAGTCCCCTCTTGTGCTGTTACTTAATCAGTATGCTTGATCAGTAGGATTCATATAAACATTACACATTTCATCTTCCATTCTTATAGATATGTTTCCAAGCAACGCTGTTTCAAGTATACGTTTATTTTAATTGCTTTTATTCCAATTTAGCATGTTGTGATTTCCTTGTATTTTTCTTGTAAAGATTCACCTAAGGGCATTTTAATATTTTAGATGTATAGTAAGAAAATTTAGGGGTTGCCATTGCGCTGCATAGTTAAGATTTCGAAGAGAGCCAATCGTGAAGCTTCAATCTTCAAATTCCAGATTTAAAGTTTGTGTCATAAAGTACATATTTAAATTGTTTTCAGGTTAAAATTGTCATAGCAGCACGCACTTCATAGTTTCAACATATGCCCGGCTTGTGATGTTGACGTCATTGAAAGGTAATATTTAATGAACAACAGAAGTAGAAAGAACACATGATCTTTCATTTAGGCTTTCATCAGTCGGAAGATATTTTCCTCATGACGACTCCCAACTTCTCAGATAAAGCTAACTATGACTAACTCATCGCTGGGGTATAGCTGTGTTTGTGCCCTCGACCCGATGTCACATGGGAGTGAGGTTAGTAAAAGTGTGGTAGCTTTTGAGGTGTGGAACACGTCAGTGACAATAGTGTTGGAGCTTATAGCGGCGCCTAAGGTAAATTGTGCTGTGCTGCGCCCTGGCTATGTGCTTGGGCAGGCGTCCCCATTACATGCCTTTGGTAATTACCTGACTGTTGCTTAGAGATATTGTTCTAGTTCTATAGCAATAATCTTTCGTTTAACTTGCTAATCAGCTAGAGACTTTGAATGCTGACAATACAGTAGATAATTAACTTACCTTCAATTTGCATTACGTTTATCTACGTCAGTAAACATTGTATTCTATTTTATGTTGTGAGTTGATTTGTTTTCTTTAGTCGTTATAAATCATTGGAAGTAGACGGAGTTACTCAAACATTTAGGCATCTTTACTTAGTTTATCTCTGCGTTCAACTATTGCGCTACTACGGGGTCAGCAAATAGCGTCCAAATCGTGAAACAATCTTCTCATTGATAGCATTTCATTATACATTCTCTTCCTTTGCTTTTCAATTTTGCTGTAACCTGCATTGGGTTTTGGATAGATTTATTGCAAGTGGATGCTCTTACTTATCGAGTAACCTGATGCAATGAGGAAACCTTCTAAACTGCGCAGGGCTGGATCAGACGCCCAGAGGTAGGGTGGGGATAGTCTTAACCTCTTTGTTGAGGCATGCGAATCAGACAGCGAAATGTTGCCCAGGCTTTTACAGTCCCATTGATTGTGCGTGATTTTCTTTACAACGTAACGCCCTGTACCAATGGGCTCACCTTTCCACTAGACTTCATTCCACTTTGTACAACATTGTAGACCCAAACCTTTCGACTCCTTTCCCAGACTTCATGTTCTCTACTTATCTGGCGATTAAATGTAATTTTCAGTCGAATTACTTAGCGTGAGTGGGCTCGAGGTTTAGAGCACACGGAGGTGTTGATAGAATTATTAGAATATATTGAAATGTCAGCATGGCGCTTTAGTAGAGACACCATAGAAGTCTACGATGGAGGGAGTGTCCATAAGGGATCAACAAGCCAAAACAAGATATAAAACAATGGATTTGAAAAGAACACTCGAGAAATAGAAAATATGTCACCACCGGGGATCGAATCCGTGACCACGCTTTCGCGGCGTGCGCTCTACCAACTGAGCTAGGTGACCTCCGATGTTAACATATTTTTATTTCTCTAGTTGCCACATTAGTTCCCAGTCATCCACCGGTGGACATCGATATCCGGCTCAACGCAATTGGTGACCAGCCTCTCTACACCATGTGACTTGACCAAGGAAGAACTGCTCTCCGGCCCGTCATCAATCCAAAGCCCATTAAACTAACAGTTCAAATCCTCTCTTCTCGGTATCAATGGAGTTGTGGAGAGGACTCACTTGACACATTTGAACATGTTCAAAACTCACTAGACTTACATATACGCTATACAAGGATCAATAACAGTCGGCTTTACTATACAAGGTGTCCAAATGCGCTCGACCTTTGACTCGACATAGGTCCAGTGAAATCTAGTGAAAAGTCAAGCCCCTTTGTACATGGCTCAATAGTGGCACCACAGACGGCCTTCTCCTCCAACAAGATCGACCCAATTTTACTCAACAGTAGTCAGGAAATACGAATCATGTTCTGTGGGTAATTCCAATAATTAATCACATTCCACTTCGTCACACACATTATGTAAAGGATTGATTGTCAATCATAAAAAGTAGTACTTGTGATTATGTGAGATGTACAACGTTTACCTGAAAATACGTATTTACTCTTTGCTCTCTAATAAATGGGGTTATCCATGAATGGTTGACATTTTCCACTGCTGTTCCTGTTAGCTTTCGCCGAGTCGCGCAGAGTTCAGAAATGTATATTTATCTATCGATCTATCTATCTATCTATCTATCTATCTATCTATCTATCTATCTATCTATCTCTCTCTCTATATATATATATGTTCTCAGCAGACACATTGCAATTTTATATAATTCTCAAAGAGTATATAATTGCAATGTGTCTGCTGAGAATATAATTTTATATAATAATTTTATGATATAAAGAATAATTTTATATAATTCGCAAAGAGTGCAGCCATCAAGGCTCAATGGTTGAGGCATTGATTTAGTAATCATGAGGTCGTGGTTCGAATCCGGTCAGCGCTGTTAAATTGCAAGCTATTGTGGTAATGCTTCACTCTTTGAGAATTTTATATAAATAATATATATATATATATATATATATATATACAATTATATATAATTGCAATGTGTCTGCTGAGAGTATAACAAGTTATCTCAAACGTTATCAATAGGAAATCCCGATATCTTCCTTTGAATACATTATTAACTCCAATCGACCTCCATACAACATTGATCCAACTCGCTGGTTTACAGAAGTGATTCACGAGTATAATATGTGGGACTGACGTCATAGTCTCACTGTCATTATATAGCCTCGAAATGATTCGCGTACGATCAAACAAATTTCTAACAGCCCCCGAGCTTTTACGAGCCCCCGTCTACTAGTTTTGGAAAGGCTGCTTCGTGTATAAACAGGGTGTAGACGTAGTTAAGAAACCGCACTTAAGTGTAGATCATGCTTGCATTCGATTTCTACTACAAATTTCTAAAGAGAGGCGTGAAGTTTCTTACTCTGCTCATTTCTACGGCATATCCTTGTAACACGAGACGGTCGTGTCAAAATCAGAATGGTCCAGTAGGACGGCGCCATGAAACTAACCGTCCAATGTACAGTAGTGCATTACGTCCGCGCATTACCACCATGAAAAGAATGCTACTTCCGTAAGATGTTCAACACTACAAGCAATTGTTACAATCACTTGGAGGTTAAAATGTGCCTAGAGAGCAGGTTTATGATTCTTTCATTAAATCAGGCAGCGTGGGCCATTGTGAATAATTATTGCTATCATTGAAAAGAATGATTTTAGCAGAGATTTGAGAGTATGAAAAATAAGAGCATATTGTAGTTTGTAAAATTCGAATAGAACCTGTTCAGCAACTCAACTTTCTAAATATTATTTATAGCTGAAAAAGCAACTTTGTAAATTCATTCATCTCTACAGGCTACATACTTCTGTTCATAATTTTTAAAGACTTGACGTATGGTCGTATATTTTTCTGACGTTTTCTAACTTTATTTTTGAATTTAACGGAAAATTATTAAACTATGATCCTGCCAAAAATCTTTGTAATGGCATCAGCGAATACTAAGTTCTAGTGAGTCAAACTGCCGCCAAACTAGACCCCCCCCCGCCCCCCATGTATCTCTAGTTGGAAGATAAAATCACAAAAGCACTAGTAATAACTTAGGCTTCTCGATCCTTCCTTGCTTTAAAGCGTCAGAAGAACCTTCTGTGAGAAGGCATAATGAAGACCACCTACCAATAAAACTCTTTGAGATTTTTAGTACTCGTTTTTTTTATTTGACAGGTTGAGGGTGTGGCCCTGTCTATTTGTTTTAGTTAGGATTAGAAGGTGCAGTGACACCGTAAACAAGATAGTTATCACCAAAGAACTAATATATTCAATAACAATAGTTCAGTAATTATAAAAAAATTTCTATAGTTATCACCGCTCATTCTGAGGTGCAACATTTTCGTGATGATTACAAGTGTTGTTAATTTGATGTTACAATTGTAAGTGTTCGTTTGACACGTGTTGGGTGTCCCGTATCCCGCGTCAAATCATTCTAATATTCAACAGTGCCCTTTACAGTGGGCCTAACTGCCTCCTTAAATTTGATACGAGAATTACAGTTTAGCTTATAAGTTTGGATAAGAACTTTTAGTGTCTTCCACAGATAACCATTTTTGGTCAAAATCTTTTACAAAATATAGATTTACTCCAATAAGTATTGAGCCTTCTATTCAGCTATTACGTTCTTACAGTTATCTCATTCGTAGTTAAATGGCTGAAGAAGAACTTTTGCATATCGTTTTAACGTTTATCGTTTCACTGCTCCAATTTGTGAGTTTAGTTTTTCACCGCGATAAAGTTTTCTGATTACTCTATGGTCTTACGGAGGCAAATTTATCTGTCTACCACAAGCTCTCCTAATCCGTAGTGAGCCTTTTTTACTATCTCGCATCGATTTCTCAACCTGCTCTTGTCCTGTCGCTACACTCTATTCAAACTACGGAAACAATTGCTGACAGATGATTGGCAAATACTTTTTCCATATATAGGTATTACTTTAGCCAATTGCTTTCAGCTGCGTAGGGAGTAACTCATTAAAATTAATTGTTGATCACCAAACAAGGCTGTGGGCTGTTGTTAGGGACTACTCAATAGTTGAATATATGCATCCATGGAATTCCATATCTGTCCTGGGTTATCACCCAGCATGGTTGCTTTGTCAGAGGCCGTATTCTTTCCTAATTCGCAGAGTGGAATTTTGTTTGTAACTTATTTCCTTTCTATTGTCAACCTGTCACCGATGATGCCATCAACAATAACTTGCTCATGCTCAGAGTACGCTGTTGAAGCAGCCGTTTTGTAACACCATAGACATGAATATTAAAAACCAATTGTCGCGTTCACAACGGTGTGTGCAGAGATCGCTTCTTGATGTAATACGGGGGGATTAACAGCAAAGGAAATATTCGAAGGCTATGTGGAGGAAATGCCGCTAAAATTAAAACGAATTGTCGAGAAAAGAATGCCTAAAGTAGGCTCTTAAAAAATTGCTATTAATGAGTCAGGACTAGCGGATTATTTTGGGGCCTCTCAGATGATGCAAATGTTCTTATCCTATCAAAATGGGAAGAGGAACGACACGCTTGAGCTTTAGATATCTCAAGAGATATCAGGTACAAGTCTGAATAATCACTCGAAAGCACTACAGTTTTAAGCAAGCGGTTTGCTACTAAACGTGAAAATCATAACAGCGTTCTTTGCTTGTTTTTATTGTTACACTTCACCGGTAGCTTGATTTCACTGAAGTAATGAGGTAAAAGTCGCTTAAGCATTTCAGATTTTATTCCGTATTTTTACAAATGATGTTACATACAAAAAAAGATTGACAATAAGAGGGCAGCGAGAAACATTATTTGCTCTTTATGTGTCACGGCATGATCAGCGAATATTCATTTTAGTCGCTGTTGTCAAGCTTGTTGTCAAGCAGTAAAAAACAGTGGAAATCACTCATGTAAACAGTTGAAACGCAATTGGTCGTTTTTATTGAACTGTGCCGTTTCCTCCTCCTTCATTCAACACGTGATCTAAATATATTGATGCGTTTCCTTTAAAGAATATGAAAGGTAGCGGAGGTATCCATCATTAAGGTGGGCTATCTGGTTAATAAAATTTTATACACAGATGATACGTTGCCTTACCGAATAACTAGGAAAAGTAGTGTGTTCAACTAATATTGATCTGGCATGGTTTACTGTAGCGTACCACAACAATAATGAGAATAAATTAAGTTACAGAACGTAGACGTTAGTATACAAGCGATGCAAAACTCGAACTTCTGGCAATAGTTTTCAGATTAAGAGACTATAGCCTGTATCTTTACAGGTCTAAAATAATTAGAAACTGAAATTCACACGCCTCTGCTGCTGTCTATAACTAGCCTTTATTGAAAGTTATTAAATGTCCAATTAAACCATTACAATGGGCATATATTTAATATGTCAAAGAATGACCAAGCATGAAACGATATTATTTCTGTGACAACACATATGGGGAAAGATAAAAATTTTGGATTTCAAAACAACTTAGCCTTTGTGAATCAATATCAAACAGTTTATTACCCAGTTAGTGAAAGGTGTAGATATTCAACCAATGTTAACTTTCGAGAAGGCTGAATAGATTTGGACTTATAAATAGTCCAGAGAGATTGTTTTTGAATCATTATATAATGTCGTTAAGGCGTGAGAACCTTATAAACCAGGGGCGGATCCAGCAGTTGATTGTAGGGCGGGGGAGGGGTTTGTAACTTCAATGGAGCCAATTTCAACACCCCGTAGGAGGGATTGCGTTTATTTCCCTTTACGGTACCCTTTCAGTCGCCCATATGCACGTTGTAATTGACGTTATAGAACATTTTCAAACCAACCAACCGACCCAATCAGCTTATCGTTAGTAGGAATGACAGAGCCGATATTTATCGAGGATCCCATGGTAGGGGCGTGGCCTAGGTAGGCCCTGGATTTGCCACTGCTTTAAACTATTGCTTTTATCACGAATCAACTGCTCAAGTCCGAGGATCTTCAGGATTGCACGTAGAGTAGGTAAAATAACTTCTAAAAATACTTTTAGGGAAACAAATGTTTGTAAAAGATCCAAAATCTGGCAATCGCATCCGATAACGATGGAACAATGTTGTCACAATGTATCTTACATTTAAGAATTGATTAGAGTACAAATATCAATTCATACGTCATTATGTGGAAAGTGAATACTGTCTTCAATTTGTATAGAAATGTAGTGTCGTAGCCTGGTAACTAGTTAATACCATGACTCATAGTAATAACTTCCTTGTGTATAAATATCCGTAACAACGGTTTGTTGCTGCTGACACCCATACTTTACAAGAAACAAACAGTTTCTACAGAATGGTTAAATCTCACAATTGTGTTGCTTTTATTTCTTTGTCCCTTAAAGCCATTAACAAGCAAAATAGCTAAACAGTATGCCATTGCATAGAAATTTCCATACAAATCTCTTCTTCTAGAAAATCATGGCATTGTTTCCAGGTAACAATATTTGAAAAAAAATTGAGATCATAGCGAGTAATAGGCCCTAGATGATGACATAGAACAAGTCATTTAATTTTCCTGCACTTTGGTCTTTTCAAAATTTAGAGCAAAATTCTCGCGTCCGCGGATCTTAAGAAACGAGGGGACACGCTTTAATGATGGGACATCACTGTTAGTATCACTCTTGCTCTCTGCATAGGGAGGTGTTACAGAGCCTATTCTAATGTTTCTAGTTCCGAGTACGGATTCTTTGAAGTACTGAAATACTTTATTACTTAGAAATCTTTCTCAAAAATATGAAAATAACATTGAATATAGAGCGATCTCGTTCTGTATCCTAGTCAAAGCCAATTGCATCTGTTGCCAACACTTTCTTCGGAGATTTCAAAACATGGAATCTCAATTACGTCCCATTGAAAGAATATAACCTTTCTCTCCCATCTGGAGACCAAACACCTTCTCTAACTTTCGTATATATATATTCGTAACCGTACAATAAGAAATAGGATTGACGAAAGTATTTCTAAGTGTTTCAAGGTTAAATGCGCATGCGTCTCTGTCCTAAAAAGTCTAGAAAATTCTGCAGGTTGGAGTTAAAGGTAGACGTGTCCACATCTGGTATAAGTAACGACTGCCAGAACAATCAAGTTACAATAAAGGAAAAAGGAGAAAGGACGTAAGAAGCATAATGATATGAGGAAGCAAGCTATAAAATAAAATGTAACGTCTGGAGCGGAACGACTTGTGCACACTTTGCTGAATATTAGAGGAATTCGAATAATCAAACCACTGAAACAGTCTTCATTTGTTCAAGATAATAGCATATAACACAGACCTTGCCGCAAAAGTTAATTGTTAGAACGATATTGAAATAAAGGTTCATAAGAAGTTCGTTCTCATGACTGAGTGAGACTGAGATACAAGTCAGTGTTCAGTTCCCACATGCTAAATGACGTCAAAATACATTTTTGAGGAAAGCTTTCTAATTCCAGGTGGTGGAGGGTATCAAGTAAGTGGTATGTGGGGCTGGTCACAATATTCGGAATATAGATAAGAAAAAGGGCACACAGGTGTGTTATGGAAAAAGCAATCAGCTGTGAACCGGGTCTGTTACCAGTGCCTTAGCCAGACTATCTCTGTAGGCCATGTTTATTACCTATGAGCATATTTTAGGCCATGCTTTATAAATAAACGTAGGGCATGCTTCACCAATAAACGTAGTTTTTGTATAAGCCCTTTTGGAAAAACGGTGAACCCTTTTATGTTTGTTGTGACATTTGTCGATATATCTCTCTATTTTAGAATCATTTTAGAATCATTTTGAGGGCCCTAACATGAAGGGACAAGACGTGAACAGAGCTAGGTGTGCAGATTTGATATCTTAGAAAAGATATATGAAGCAGGGTATTCAACAAGTCTGAAAATGCTCTGACACATTTCAAAACTCTAGGACAGACGATCATGAACTAGGGGATGCTATTTTACCTTGAAATCCACTTCTAGAGGATGCTAAGCATACCAAGCACCCCCTGGCTACGTACTGTCTGTTACGGTATAATCATCTTCAAGCAGTTCAATGGAAACAGGGTTACTTGCTAGTGATAATTCTTTGAAACCAAAGTAACTATGCATGCGTGCTTATTTATATGAAGAAGTATATTATTTTGAATGTTTCGAACTCTTATGCGTTGTACTAGGGTGAGTGACTGGCGTCAACATAGAGCAGTTTAGAAAGAATGCCTTTAAAGATATCATGTGCTCTTTCTTTATTGATGTATTGATTCTGGACCATGTGGGAATGGTATAAAACGATTTGACTATGCACAATTAACACAAGTTTCGTAAAATATTCCACAGAGAAGAAGTGTTCAAGATCCAACAAGAATTTATCTTAATAGCCACACATGTATTCCCACCGATCCAGAGGACAGCTTGTGGCTTTGTCCCATATGATTTCATGCCAAAATGTTTCGAATTTCTATCTGCAGCCAGGGAGCTCTAACAGGAACCTTACAGTTCTTCAGGGAGGACACTTGCTAGAGCGACCTAAATAAAGTAGCCGTTCAAGTTGAGTCTATGAACTAACTACATGTGATAACAAAAAAATCCACAGCGGAATAAATGCTTCTTCGCCGAGTTCTGCAAGCGAAAGACCTGTGTTGAAATTAAGACGTATTAAGGAATTTTCCGAAATGGATACTATTGAACTTAAACTTTTTGCAAGTTCTAGGTACATTAGGACGATAGTTGCCATCCTAGCAATAGGCAGTGACTGTAAAATGTGCCGATGCAAAATTTTCTTTGAAAACATTGTCGATTTCCTTTCCCTATCGCAAGAAACGACACCATTGTAAGGCGTTATCCTTTAAACATGTAGCTTGCTATCTATTCCCTAATAATATATCTCGTATCATGTCGAAGGTTTTAATCATAGTGGTACCAAAATGGGCACTAACAGTTTAACACCCGGTCTTCTACCGACAAACAAGAAAATTCTCTAAAGGGCTACAAAGGAATTTTAATTTATCTGCGAGCAAACGGAAAGCTACTTACCCATTTTGTGGCCTAAGGAAGAGGAATCGAACACACAGTCTAACAGTAATGTCGACTTGCTTGACGTCACGACGCAATGTATTACAAAGGGAGATTATGTAAAAGCTGTAATCAACTATACAGAGTACAGGTAAATTGCGCAAATTTTGTAAATGAGAATTTTCTCTGGAGTGACGACTTACTATTTTGCTAGACGCCTTATCTTAGCGGACTGAAATTGATATAAGCTTCTCTGCGTTTTAAATAGTTCTTCATGTAAGACTACCATAAAATTACGTCTGAACAGTAATAACAAATGCCATTAGCGATTGATATGGAAAGTATCCCTCAATGTAATCTATAAGACAGGACCAGTTGGTACATTGATTCATTGGGCATGTCTTCTATGACTCTAAAAAATTGTTTCGAAAGCTTTAAAGGCATTCTCCGCTGTGAGCAACAAGTGTCGCAAAATGGACTATTTTACCTTGGTACTTCTAAGTCTAGGTTTGTTTAGCAGTAATAACTGATATTATCTTGGTTTAGAATAGATTTGTCTTTATATTAGTTTGTATTAGGTGCTTAATAAGGCATGGACAGTAAACATCAAATAGAATAGGGTTAAATATACATCATCACTTAACTCCGTTCGTAATAGAAGATCTACTGCATTATTCACTTTTCCAATAATATAGATCTGTGATGAGTTTGTGCTTGAGTCAATACGGTTTGGTAGCAATCGTAAGCTTTCGCCGTTACCAGTAAAAAATTTCCTTTTATAGCGAAATTTACAAAAGCCACACGCAGCGTTGCACTTTTGTTTCTGCAGTTTGAAACCTCTCATTAAGGATAGAAATCATGGCATCGATTTTCATTTAATTTCCCAATAAACGATGTATGAAGGTGAAACTTATTATCACGCCAAATACTGTAAAAAAGGGGGTTCAGACAGTATAATGAATACACAGGCAGCGTCACAAATCAAAAGTTATGAATGGGTTCAATCACAAGAATGGAAAAATGAAGAAAAAGATGTTCCGTTCGGGAAAGGAGCTAGATGGAAAGAAGGGAAGAAGTGTTGAATAACTAGGATGCGTTTACATGCAATAAAAAAACAAAGGATCAAAAGAGGAGCAGAGATTCAATCGTTTACAAAAGAACATGTTTGACAAGAGTTGTTACTGAAATACAAAGAGGCTACGGAAATTATCACGAAACTTGGTAATCATTGTAACCTTAAGGAAAAAATCTTCAAGAAGATGAAAGCAGTAGTTTCGGAGTAACAAAATACGACATTTATAAGAAAGGATTTATACAATAAATATATATATAAATATATATATATATATATATATATATAGACTATCAATAAATAAACACTAGCACAATGACGTTTCGAAGTAATTCTTTATCAAAAACTGTTCGATTGTGCTACATGGACCGTCTTAAATACTGATTACATTGTATTCTTGTTTTGTACCACTAACAAACTATTTAAACGAAATGGATAGTGCTTAGATGCGCTAACCTTGGGTCATTTAATCCACTTTGGTTGTTGTTACCTCGTTTTCGTTTTGTTGCAACAATGAGAGGGAGGATAACTGCTCCATCCGTGACGAAAGGCATTAGTGAGATGAGACTGTACGGTCAATATATCGAATCGTTTGTAAGGGGCACGCACTTTCATCAATAAAGATCGTCAATATTATTATTGACAATATTGTTGAGTCTGTGGGATGCTTAAGCAATGGTTATTTTGTGGTAATTTGATTACTGGTTGAATTGTTGATTCCATCAATAGTTGCATTGTTGTTGTGATCACTGGTTGGTTGAGAGTTTTTGCAGTTTCTGAATGGAATAATTATGGTTAGATCGTTGGTTTGCTTTCCGGTTGAACGACTGGTTTGATTATCTTGTAGTATGTGCCAGATTGCGGAGCTCTGTCATAGAGAACCCACGTGTTGGTACATTTCTAGTCTGGTCACATTGTAGTTTTTTATTTCTGTTCTGTTTTGTTTTGATTTTCCCCTTACAAATATATATATATATATATATATATATATATATTACTTACATATTTTCTTTCCTTCATTTAGGGAGACAAAGAGCGAATGTAATTTGAATGCTCCTGCATATATTGTTATCATTATCTTTATCATCATCATCATCATCATCATCATCATTATTAGTAGTAGTAGTAGTTGTAGTAATTAGGTAAAATATCAAATATCATGATTTGTGTGAAGATTTGAAGTCAAAGTCTAATGATGATACAAGACCTTGGTATTGAAAATAGAAATGATCTGTTATTCAAAATGATATCATGTGTAATAAGGTCGACTAATTTCATATTTTTTAAAAGAAATTGTAATTTACCAAGTCCAGAGCTCCTAGCTTGGTGAAGACGTATATCATACCATGTAAATTAATTATGCCTGGAGTGAGATTAATGAATTGTATTGAATGAAAGCAATAGAAATTTCAATTTCGAAAAATTATAAAACTTTAGTCTAGCTCGTTATTTAAAGAATTTTCCAAATTTTTGGTTTGGTTACTGGCTGTATTTCTAGTTAGGTTACTGGGCATGGTCGTTTGACCAAAAACTTTTTGGATTGGTGGGAGTGGGTGGATTAGTCTGGTATTTAATTTACTTCTGCATCCGGAAAAGGTTTGCCCTTATGTTTTGCATAGAATTCTTAGCCTAAAAGCTCTACTCTCTTCAAGTTACGTCTGTGTTACAATCACATCATTTCTTTTCAAATCACTTCATGGTGTGTAAAAGCAATCTACAAAAGCAAACTAATAAGAATTGAATTAAGATTAGAGAGATCATGCCTTACACTCATTCAACTTTAATCCATGCCATACCTAAATGATTGTGCATATCAAAAACTTTATATTATTCCCTAACTCATGCGAACCGCATTACTTTCAGCATCGTAAATAAAATAGAAATCCAATATATTTACTCTGGTTATCCGCGTTTATTCACAACTTTCAATCTTCTTTCACAGGTCAAGGTTGCTAGGGTGGCCCATGGCAGTCTCTAAATCAAAAACCCCTGACATTGAAACCACCCTATAAAAACAGAAAACCAACAAACAGGCTAACTAACGAATAAAGGGCAGCCCGAGGTCAACGCCCCTTAATTTTGGCTACCGGAGAGAAAAGAAAGCCACGAGGCAGACTCAACCGCCTCTCGCTGATTATTTAAAGCATTTGTCATCAATGAGAACGGATACTACATCGATTCCCCGTCAAAAGGCCAAGAAGCAATGGCCCATGACACCCTGCCCCCCTCCCCCGTACGCCACTTGTCGCCTCGGCCCACCTGTTTACCTGGTCTTTGTCGCAATATGTGGATTATTAATGAAAATTAAAATAAGTTGCGAAGACGTGTCTTGATGTAAAAACAAAGTTAGTTGACCTTTCTCTTCTCAGTTCAGCTATGAAGGACTCTTACTTGTTCATTTTTAAAATAATCTAATTAATCTTCTAGGTTATTAAAAGCAAATTGTTTAGACATTTTTAATTCAAATTAGTGCTTAAAGTTTGACAGTTTTAAATAATGGCTTGCATGCCGCGCATTCTGTCCGTGACTGCACGAAGCAATCACAAAAGTTACTACTGAGATCCCCAACTAAATCAAAGGTTTGGCACAATGGTCATTGCATTTCTTCAAATCGCAAGTTATTCAAATGCATTCTTTGAATATAATCCATGGAAAATTCAAATACCTGCTTCTAATGGGCACCTAAAACATTGCATTTGAGAATAAAATACAAGGCTGCGTTATGAATTGATTGTGAACAATAAAAAGGACAGAGGAATGGAACCTGTCTTTGGAGACTTTACACGCCGCTAATCCAAAGACTAGAACGGCCCTGGTTAGGAAGCGGCAATGACATGCCCAACGCAGTATTTTCTACAAGATGCTTATAATATTCCTACAGTTTTCTTGATATCACCTATAAAAAGACTCTATCGATCAATTACACTTGTTAGTCAATTAAATTTATCAAAAATCTTTAACAAGTATTGCGTGTAGGCATTTTTGCAGCGGCACAGTATTTTTTACAAATTCTAAAAACATTCTACAAGTTTAGAGTCTACACCTACGAAAGGATTTCTTTGTACCTTAATTTAATCTATCAAAACTCTTCACTTCATCTTGCACGGAACCCTCCAACGGCGTAGACAGAAGCTGCATTTAGAAAGCACTGTATTAAGAATGTCGTTGCTACCACGTAACCAAGATCATTTTGTTCTAACGAGCGTTTCCGGTTTAGGCTCGTATTCTTGTAGTAATCATGAAAGAATCTTGATTTCTCATCCTCAAAGGATTACAAAATAATTCGTTCTGAGGTGAAATAGTGTTTCAATGAGTAAAAATTTCTTCTATTGCTGGCTTTGACAGCTCAATTATTAAGAAGTTGGACCGGTTAGCCAGATTACCTACTTTGTTACCCAATGGATGGTGATGTCTCTACCAGTGGTAGTATTTGCTACATATTCCATTCCTCTTTTACACGTCGCTTTTGTCGTACGTAACCT
>JAAAKM020006971.1:59890693-59900715 GCA_010016025.2 Alatinidae sp. Z8VKAUB7J3 | reverse complement strand
GACATCTTGCATTTTGCTATCAGATTTACGTTCTTCTGTTTCCAGTTTCATTACATCAATATTTCACGTTCATATTTGTCTTTCAAAGATTATGACCACAAACTTTACCTCATCTTATACTTGAGCAAACTGGAACTGCGGAATACAGCAATGTGTCATTTATAAACGTATTTTAACGGGTAAAGTTGATGACTGTTATTTTCCTGCACTTTATATCTTTTCCATATATAACCAATCTTCACCATCAGATTGAATCGTGTCTCCAAATCCATGTAAGCCTCTTCTTTACGTTCTTTTGCTCTTCGTTTTTCTTTCGAGCTCTCTTCTTCTTCACTGTGCATTTTCTTTCTTGTAAAACAGCCTCTTCTCTTTATATGCGCAAAAGGAAGAGTTGAGCGCTACGAGCTTACTTTGTTGTTTTGAAGCTACGCTTGGAGTCTACGTTTTATTTTGACCTATATTTGAAACAGAGGTTGTCATTATTTGGAACAGAAGTTGCTATTTTGACTATATATGGAGCTTACGTTGGTATTTTGAGCCTACATTTGGGCCTTTGTAATTTGGACCTATATTGTGTTTGGAGCCGGTATTTGGAACTTAATTTGGGGTATTGAGTTTACCCGTTGACCTTTAGTTTTACATTTGAACCTAATTTTGGACACCAATCAGAAGCTGAAGTTCGGAGTTCGAAGTTGCGTTTTGACCTTACGTTGTTGACTTGAACCCGTACTTGGAACTTAATTTGGGGTATTGCATTTGCACGTTGACCTTTAATTGGGCGTTTGAACCTAAATTTGTGCATCAAGCTGAAGCTGAAGCTCGGAGTTCAAAGTTCCTTAAGTTGTTGACTTAAACCTATATTAAGATCTTAAATTGTGGTTTGGAGTCTACTTTTTAATCTTAAGTTAGGATTTGGAGCTTACATTTTAACGTTGCGTTGTGCTTTTAAACCTACTCTTGCTGCTTAAGACCCTGCTTTGTAAAGGAAGCAGTTTATCAAACCTAGACTTAATGACCTCCTGACCTCCTGACCTTTCACCTTATTTGTTTTGTTAAGGTGACAAGCGTTGCCACCAAAATTAAACAAAATAAAGAAGTAAAGTTATCTTACCTTTGAATTCTTGTTCCATAAGTCTTTTTGCTGTAACCGCACCCTAAACAAATTATCCTACCTTGAGATATAGAACCATTGCAACCATCCATCCGTTCTTGAGAAACTTTAAACTCTACCAAATACCAGTGCCATTCTTTCAACTCTTATTTTACACCATCACTTATTCTGTGGAGGAAGACGAAGATTTGAAAGCATGAGTAAAAATATATCTTAAAAAAGCCCTCTCATTTTAGCATTGAATATTTTACAAGTAACATAGAAGCCACCAAATAGCACCTAGTCTGCGGGCAGACAAAATTACTGAAGTATTTGCATAGTAGAGTACACATTTTTGTTACATGAGCAACCCAGTTGCTAAGGCTTCGGCCCTCAAATTAGCCAAAAAACTAAGCAACTTGCTTATCAATCCCCGGCCATGACAGTTAGTCAGCAACTTTTTTTCACAGAACAAAATTACAAATTTTCTTAAAAATAATAACAGATGAATTCTTTTTTGATTTGAAACAAATACATAACGAACTATTTACATGTATACCTCACAACAGAAAAACCAGATATTGTATATATTTCATACGATTCCGTATGACAAAGAAAAAATAAAACTTAGCAACCTGTTAAGCAACTTTAGCCCTGAAAGTTTATCAGACCCTTAGCAACCTTAGCCCTGACCCTGAAAATCGAGTTGCTTATATAAAAAAATGTGTAGTCTTCAATCGGAAACAGTCACGAAGGTGAGGGGGGCAAGGGCAGGCGCCGCCCCTGAGACAATTCAGTAGCGTATCCCCCCCCCCTCGACATTCTGATCGGCGTATATATTTTTCACTGTAGTACATCATAATGCATCGGAAATAAAAAATGTCGGACCTATGGGATGACTGTGTGGTGACTCTTGCACGTATGCCCATGGGTAGGTGCGTTGAAAGTTCCTTGAAATGCCTTCCGTGAGATATAACTTCAGAACTACAAAAAAATTGTGTCTTTTTCACGACTTTCAACCAATTGCTTAGCTTGTCCCAGCTAGAATTTAGACAATACAATGCCACTTTCACTTGAATTTACCCAACTCTGACATTTTTGTATCGATGTAACCAAATGTGATATAAAATTGTTATGGATGCTGTTGTTAGGATTATTTCTGGAGAATGATGAAACTTATGACAACCCCCTTTCATATTTCGGAAATCCTAAGCGCCTCCCCCCCTCTCTTAGAGGGCCAGCTTCGTGACCGATCGGAAATCTGACAAAGTTGATTGCAGATCCCTATTCAATTTAGAAGGTAAATAGTAGACTGTGGGGAAAGGGAATCTTAGAGTATCAACATCAGTAGTTTGTTTATATCCAGAAACTCTAGCGCTGCTGTAAAACTCATACCAACCATAAATATGGCTTTGCATAAACATCGAGGGAAGCAGTTTTCTATTGCAAAACTTTACAATGTGCCCTGATAATTTGATAGATAAAGCTAAAGAAACTATGCATTACTCAAGCAGACCAAAGGAGCTAAAGTTGAATCATGAATCCAAATTGGAGTATGTACAATCCATCCTCGCCCGCCTCAGCTTCGTGACGAACTCAATCGCTTTGTCTATCAAGTCTTGTCTAAAACATAGTCAGTTGTCGGATGGTCACCACTTGCACTCAACCAGGTAACTAGGTAATTACTTCATACATCATGACAAATTTTACCTGAAGCTTTACATGTTGCCAGATAAAAACTGGTAATTTAGTACGAGTGAACTTAGATAGTTGGATAATCCTTGTGAATTAAGTTATATTAGTTCTCTCATATGGTGGACTGGCGGCGTGAGTCAATGTTTATACCATCGATCCATTCTAAAATATTGAAGTATTATGTTACTGGAAGAATAAAAATCCAAATGTTCAGAGACTATGTACAACTTACCATGTTTCAGGCTGTTCTTGTTTCAAACGCTCGAGCTCCTTGTAGCCAAATTTTTCACGAATCACAAGACTTTTTGTTGCCATTATATATTCACACAGATATGTAGTGTGGATCACTCTTCATATTTATTGAAAATATTCTGTATCAGTTTACTGCAAAACTTGACAACATCAATGCCAGAGACTTTATCCGCCGTACCTTCTCAGGCATACATTTCCATCAGTACCGAGCACATGGTCTTAGACTTTGATATTCATATCTTTGCCGCTGAAAGTGCGTTCTGTTAGAGGCAAAGCCAAAAACTGCACAATATATGCCATCGATTCTCCTTTCAACGATCCAAATACAATACAGTTTGAAATGTTTGTACATTTCATTGAATCGAAACTTAGTTGATATGCCATTAAACTTGAACGTGAAAGCACCGTTTTCAGGAAGAAATTTCAATGGGGCAGAAAGAGGGTACTCGAAACTTGATCATCGTTGATTGTTGAGTAATATGTATTGTAACCATTGATAAAACCACTTGAGGATATAGCACATATATTTCTTTTAAGTGCTCCCTTGAGCTGGATGTTCCTTTCTACTACTCTGACTCTGATCAAGGAGCTAAAATCTCGTTAGCATACTAATATGGTGTGCCTGTCATCGAAAGCGTATTCTTAAGAGAAACAGTTAATGATATCCAGTGTTCAAAATCAAGAATTCCCTAAGCTAACTAGCATCATGATATATATTTTGCACGCTGTCAGTTCTAACATCTGACGGTAGTAATACAAATGGGGTTTAAAACTTCGTGCATTTTGATGAATAGGGAATTCGCCAAATTGCTCTTGAAGCGTAATTTCACGAGCGTTGTTTGTGCCAGCAGTTTCATTTAGAAATCAAGAAAGTGATAAGGTGATTGTTAACCATCCATTTAGGATGAAAATTTGGCAAGCTTTCTTGAAAGTACTTGAAGTTATCTTGACCTTGTAAACACTACGTCGAGTCAAACCTACAATAAACTCTGTCATGTCTAAATTGTATTAAGATACTTGAATATAGTTCTATGGTTTACTTCTCTTTAACATCATTCTCCAGGAATGAAACATTCAACAAGCAACAGTGTTGTACGTTGAATATTTCACAACTCTAACCGTATTCTCAGGGACAGGGGAAAGTAAGGTGGATTGGGGAGGGTGGTAAGTAGGCTGGGGTCAATACTATTTTTATACATTCCAATTTGGTCATTTTATGGAAAGGGTTGTTTAGTGTGCATATGTATCTCTTGCTTTGAATGTGATATAATGTCTGTCGCAATCAATTTAAATTTTGATAAAGCCGAAAAGTCGTCACTGAAAAAATTAAGATATGACAAATCTTGGGGGAGGGCATGACCCCTATGCCCCCTGTTCCTCCACCTCTGACTCTGAAATAACTGTATTAATTACTTTAGCTCATAAAAAGTCAGTGATTGGGGTCCCTATCATTTTGGTCGCAAAGTTTGAGCATACTTGATTTCCATCTCATTTTTTCGTTCTCAATCCACCTAAATCTTACTTAATTTTGATATTTTTCATTTCGGTTTCGTTTCATTTCCGTCTCGTTCATTTCATTTCAGAATTATCGGAAAGGGACGCTTAAGGTTTTATTAGAATTATCCTAAAGTCGTTAAGTATATCATTGAGTAAGCCACCTCTATGTGAAAAAAGGGCTTTGTATTCTGACCAGAAATTTTAAGGTTGTATTTGTTGTGTTCATCCCTTGACTAATTTGGTTAAGCCACCAAAACCTTGAACCTGTTATCACGGATGTCGTAAATGTGCAAGTTAAACGATTCATTTATTGACATTCCTTTTACCCACGTTTCTGTGTATTTCTGTGCACTTTAATCCTGATAAGTGAGCTAAGGCTAAAATGATTCATCTTTTTGTCTTTGAATATTAGTCAGTGCTTATTTAGTGAAGTAGATATAAACAACCCCAGATTATAATGAATGAGGTAAAACCCAAACGCTGAAACCAAAATTGAGTTCCCTTCAAAATTGTGTGAAATGAACAAAATGTATGGTACTTTTCAGTTTATCCCCGCCCCCTTAGAAAATTCAACAGCATGAAATATCAGATAATGTAAATATTATTAACTTAATAGTAAGCTCTTTTCACACGTTTCATTTTGATCGTTCTGACGATTGTACTCTGAGGAGTGTCAGACGAAAATAGTTTAAAGCACATAATGTTTTCTCTATTTCGTGCAATAATGTAATATTCTAAATACTGCTGTAAGGGAAATTTAGGCACATTCAAATAATGTGTGTATGTGTGTGTATGTGTGTATGTGTGTGTATCTATGTGTATCTATGTAAACCACATGCTAGGGCGGCCTTGGTTACGCGATGGCAGCGAGATGCCCAACACAGTATTCTCTACAAGATGCTGAAATTGTTTCCTCAGATTTAAACTTATCACCTAAAAAGGACTCCTTTGACCAAATGTGCTAGTAAGTTCATTTGATTTATCAAACATCTTTAACATATCGTGCGTGATACCTCCAATCGTATAGAAATTTTTGCAGCGGCAATAAGAAAACACTGTACTAAAAACGCCGTTGCCACCACGTAACCAAGGTCGTTATAGCCTAACGAGCGTTCCGGTGTAGTCACGTATAGGGAAACGTGTGACGACTCTATCGTAATCCCCTTCCTACTGCGATCTTTAATTAGGGTTATTAGAGGGGCTACACCAAGAAACAGCTTAGCTTTTAGGTTGCTCTAGCAATATGCTCCCTACGCACTTGGGCACGCACAAAAGGCTTTCTATTGAAAAGCGAAGTAGACACGTAATGATTGCTTATTTTTAATCTTAAGTATTAAGTTGTGCATCGAATTTAGGCATATGTCTTGTGCTTAGGATAAATACTCATACAAGGTTTTTTTTACAAGAATTATTTTCATAAGAATCAAAATCCCTAAAAATCCCTAAAATCTAAGAATATTCTAAGAATCACCCTCAGGCTCAAATGATACCAAACAAAAATTTTAAAATGCCTTTATCTTGTGGTGCAAAGACTTAAAGCTCCTTTCGACTCCTGAAAACTTTTTCGCGGAAAGGTCGGACAAGAAATGTTTTCATCGGAAAGATTTTCCAAGGATAGTTTCCACTTAATACTTTTCAAAGATATCTTCCTTTATCTTTTCTGCCAAAAATAACACAAGTGACATATACCAGAATGATGGTAAGTGAGACGAATTGCCTTTTCTTGGCTTAGTTCTTTATATCTCTGCACTTTGTTTCCAAAGCAGTAACATATATTCTTGGCACCATATGCTCCCTGTTTTCGTGGCCGAATAAATAAATCCTTGCTTGCTCTCCGATGCCCTTTCTTTTACAGAAGTTTCTCCATTCATGCACCAATGCCATTGAATCAGCTCCCTTACAACCATGGAACTAGCTGTGAATGTCCTGAGTCCATGTTAACTATTGGGCATGTGATGATGGCCTGTGCTTGGTATCTGCAACGCAGAGCATTGCAATTGTTTTCACCAAACGCGATTATCTAGGATCATGTCTGTAATCGGATGGAGATTTTCTGGAGCCTTTTCCTTGATGGCTATTGATAGTAAAATTGGTTTTGTTATATCAGTGTCTTTGTAGACCGCTCTTGCTATGTGCTTGGCATAAATATGGAAGATTGGCTACAACAAAGAAGTGCCAAGAGTAATTATAGACAAATTAAGAATACAAGAGTTTGGCTACATTCTTACTTATTGCTAATGCATTCCATCTAAACCCTTGCTCTTTTGTCGCTATATTTTGGAGTTCATTTTGTGGTATGGGATTGGAGAATTTGTGAAAATATTGGTAATACCTAAGTACTAGTAAATACTTCTTTCTTGAAACTCAGCTTGAAATGTTCAACCCTGACTTACCAAAACTTTTAAACTGCTGCAGGAAAAACAAAATTATAGATTGTGTTGCTTATGATTGAAGAAGATGATGATGATAATAGTGATGATGATAATGATGATGATGATGATGATGATGATGATGATAACGATGATACTAATGATAATGATGATGATGATGATGATGATGGTGGTGATACTGATAATGATGATTATGATAATGATGATTATGATACTAATGATAATGATGACCATGATGACGATGACCATGACAAAGATGATACTAATGATAATGAAAATGATGATGATGATGACAATGATACTGATAATGATGATTATGATAATGATGATGATGATTATGAAGGTCATGATGATGAGACTAATGATAATGATGATGATGATGATGAAAATGATGAGGATGATACTAATGATAATGATGATACTAACGATAATGATGACACTAATGATAGTGATGATGATGATGATAATTATAAATATTAGGTCGCTCATCTTTCTTCACATGTCATAAGCCATATTGGTACTGATCATTCATTCCCATTCCCAGTTCTCCCAAATTTTGCATGTCAGTGTCCTCCAGTCAATCATCAATGTAAATTCTTCTTATGTAACCTTTTGCTGTGATAATACAGTTATTCTAATATGTCAATGACATGCAATAGCAATAATGATGATAGTGATGAGGATAATTGTGATATTGGTAATGATGACCATGATAATTATAATCATGATTATGACAATAGTGATGAAGAAACAGATAATGTACATTATTATGATGACAATAATGATGACATGACTAGGATTACCTTACCTATTTATTAGTTGCTAAAAGAATAAAAATAAGTAGTTTAAGCAAAATTGATTAGGTTTAAATATATAAGAAACAATTTTTAATCTTTACATCTATCAGGGCTTCCAACTTAAATGTGAAATCCCAACTGGATTTATCACAAGTACAATGATTGCCAGTAAGCTCATTTAATACTATTGATAGTCTATACTCTGAATCTTAGCCCACACCTCAGACTTGTAGATAAAGACAGGGTGTTACTGAAAGACTCAATAGCTGTAAAATATGATGGAGCTTCAATATGGGAGAGCAAAGGCAAAAATAAAGTGTCATTATTCTTTAAAAGAGAGTACAAGTCTTACATCATCCTTTCCAAACAGCAGATCAGTGCTCAACGGGACCTCTTCTTCTTTCTCTTGTGAGTCCCATGAAAGAGCCTCCCTTCTGATGTCATACTGCAAAAGTTGAAACATTAGTTTAAAAATAATTGAAATCAAAAGTCACAATAAAAATAATGGGTTTGAACTTTTCCTTCACTTAAGTTAAATTGATTCTATGAACTTTCGATCTGTAACCATTTTGTACCACTCCCTTGCTTGTTTAGCCAGTATGGAGATTGACATAATAATCATGATGGGTAATCCACAAGCTTGGCTTCACAACTTTAACCATCCTCCTATTATATATATAGTATAGATTTACAGAGGTATAGGAAGTTGGTGCTTCTTGAGCAAAATAACGTGGAATTGCCTGACAGATATGTGTAGAGGCCTTTCATTGTGAAAACATTAAGAAAACTGGGCATTACATTTAAAAAGCAACTATCACAATGATTTTCAATCTCTCAATACTCTGCCTTATGTCAAGATTTATGTCTGGGTTTATGACCTTTCTACAGATACTTTTAAGGCATGGTATGGCCTAGTAGATGTGTAGCATTAGATGTTTCATTGTCTTATGCTTTTTTTACTAAGGACTAAAGATTTTAGAACATCAGGGACAATACGTATGTATTAAAACAATTGTTTCTTTCCAAACGGCTGAGTTTAAACAGTGCATGAGGCCAGATTGGGAAAGAATGACATATATAACAACAACAAGAGTTTGCAGCTCAAATATATGAACGTACAGTTATCGATAGTCAGAAAAACCAATAAAATATTTAAGAAGAGTAAGAGATGTTGGTAAGGTACTTTAGTCAAAATCTATTTCATGTTAGTCCATTTTTTGCAAATATAAAACTTAAGCTGGCAGTTAAAGCACACACACAAAGAGAAACACACACACACTGTGTTCCATGAGAGCAAAATATCCACTTAGCGATAGTTTTTATAATTCGTTATTTTGAATCACTCTTGAGCTATTAAAGGTCTTTGTGTGTATAAATAAATATGTATATGTATATCTGACACTACACATAGAGGAACCAAACTATAAATTGCTATGACTTGTCAATTAGTGCTGCCTTTTGGCCATCCTGATATGGAAGCCTGCTCCTAGCAGTCCCAGGAATTTGTAATAGTGCTTTTTGTGGACTTGTGTTTATTAGGTAAGTTGGGTAAATTTAATCTTTTCCCTTCCCATGACTTGGCCTATAGGCTACATGCTCTCTTTCGTGGGTATCACCCACCATCATTGCCTCTTACTCCCAAAGTCCTTACATTTCACAACAATGTGCTACTACATTTTCATTCTACGTTAAAAGTCTTTACTAAACAAAGCACATTTTCCACTTTGCGTACCACAGATTGCCACACTCTCTTCTCATAGTTCTCATTTGATGGTGAAATTTAAATTAAAGGAATATAGGCCTATAGGCCTCCTATATATAGTATAGCCTATAGGCCATGTTCAACTTAAACAGCCCTACACAATTGGACATTAACCAAAATGTAGTGAAATGTACGCCAAATGTAAACCACTGTCTGACATAAAATATTAAAATCTTCTATTAGCATGCACGGTGAGCAGATACTCACCCAAGATCCAAATTTCCCATACTGAGTCACTAGGATAAAGATACGATTTTCGTAATTGGCGCAGAAAATTTCCGTGTCAGTCCCATTCACTGCTTTACAACATCTGGCGCTCGGTATTTCCACTTCCCTTTTCGAACTATCATTCATTCTTAAGTGCAGTTTATCTCCTTTGCCTTGTAATCTACATCAAAAAAATTGTTCAATGACAAAAGGCCACGTTAATGCTGTCCTCAAATAGTTGCCCATCACAGCCTTATGATATTTGGAATTGTTGTTCATGAACAAAGGTCTATAAACCATCTGCATCGACGACAAATCCCGATCCGCACAAG
>JAAAKM020006971.1:59847638-59890593 GCA_010016025.2 Alatinidae sp. Z8VKAUB7J3 | reverse complement strand
ATGATATTTGGAATTGTTGTTCATGAACAAAGGTCTATAAACCATCTGCATCGACGACAAATCCCGATCCGCACAAGAGGCTGAAAAGAGAGCTCCCTGTATCCATTTTCTCTTCTCGGTCTTTTGACAGGGAGTGGGTGTAGTATCCGTTCTCGTTGATTAAAATTTCTTTCCACTATTCAAGATGATCCTACTGGGCAGTTGAGCCCTTCTTATGGCTTTTTCTCTATTTCGTAGCCTAGATTGTGGGCTATTGCCCTTGGACGCAACACATGCCCTTTATTTATTAGTCACCTTGTTTAGCGGTTTTCCCTCTTCCTAAGGGAAGTTTCAAAACATCCACTGCTCATCATTGGCCTTCAATTGAGAGATTGCTAATGTCCATCTAGCCTTGAACACGCAATTGTATTGCGGAGACATTTCCCTTTGATACTTTTCTCTGGTAATGTTTTCGTGGCATATCATAGAATAGAGAACTTAACGTGCGCATAAAACTTACAAGGGTTTTTTTTACTCAACTGACAGATCTGTTTCTATATCAATGCAATTGACTTGATTTTTCTCACTGAATTTTGTTGAATGAGCAAGGATTAATACATGACATATATACGAGCAGGGTGGATTCACCGTTAAAGGCTATCTTGTTTACAGGGAAAGTTCTATCTTTGACACAATTTACATGAAAGTCTTACTACCTCTCTATGCATTTTCTGCACGGCCAAAAAGTGTTATATAAAGAACCTGGTCATCTTATACAGTAACTGAGGGCTTGGGTGGTTAGAACAGCAGATTAAAAACCAGGATATTATTCCTTGGTTAGGAAAAACGTTTGAGCTTTACGATACCTCCAAAGGCTTGGGTATTGCTCTCAACTGTCACCTAAAGGTCCTATTGTCACAATAGCGGTGACAAGAGAGGAAGACTGAGGGAATTGTCCCTTTGATTGTGTCCAAGTTCCAATTTTCAATTTGACCAAACCCGATAAAGAAAAATGGAGACTTAGATAGCGATGGCATTGCTGTCATTAAAAATATTGCCAAAGCTTGTCAACTTTGATCCATTGGTGGTAATTACTCTTGCGATAAGTTGTTGCAAGTGGAAGTGGATTGTTAATGGAACACTGGAAGTTGTGCCGTCACTATGTTTTAAGAGCTGGGCGCTGCTGTTGTATAACCATGTCTCAAAGCTGATTTCTGCTGTTTTGATACACCCGGTTAGATAACTCATGCCGAATCAAGTTTTAATCCAACAAGATGATCTACAGGAGGGAGTGTCATCAAGTTAAACGTGGAAGGGCTGAGTGATAATCTAAGATTTCGGGTTTTATTTCAATCAATAATCACAGAAGACTTTGTGCCATTTGGCTTGATGATTTGACAAAAAAACCCCACTATTTTGGCCATTTCTTTCTGGTTTTTTTTGTTTTCTTTGCAATAGAAAAACCTTAATCGTCAAATGCGTGGAGAGGCTTAAGTCACCCCCCCCATTGGCACCACTACTGTCTACTGTTTCTCGCTTTGGGCTAGTTCCTCTGCTTTTATCATACAAATCATACGAAAACAAGCTCAAGTCATTGCCAGTGAAGTGGCTTTTGTATCTACGAGATTCGGCTATTAAATATACGAGTGTAAATAATCTAGCTTCCAACTGTCTCAAAAAACGATTAATGCTTAAAGATTCTCTGATTGCAAGTGTAACAACCTACAAATACTGTCCTGGTAAACTGGCTTCTGAGAAGGAGATGTTTTCATCTAGAAAAAAAGTTGGAGCTTATTTACAGTTTCAGAGTGGTTAGTATGAAAATCGAAGCACGCTTGCCCTCCAAGCTGTAAACTTTAAAAAGTCAAATTGTAACATCATTAATTAGGTTACTGTTTATAATAAATAAGCTTGCGTTCAAAAACTATTCATAGCCTTTTCAATTAATGTCTTTATGGAAACAGGGGTCTTTGACGTAGGTTGAGAAAATTATCTTGCAATTAGCGACGGCCAAACCATGGGAAGAGAAAAGAATACACTGGCCTTCTGACAAGGTTTTTTTCAGATTTACGAGGTACTATGACAAAATTGAGCTTTGACTACTGATCTCTAAAAATATTTTGTAGACAGTTGTAGACATATGTTGACGGGGGTACGGGAACAGTTGTATACGGACAAGAATTCCCAAACCTACAAGCCCTCCGATTTCCCTCCGTCATCCAAGGAAAAAATGCAATGAAGAGTGCTTCATGATACTATAAAATTCTAGCAACTACCATCTTCAAATAGAAGAAGCATCATCCATCAATTGGGAAATTCCTGACTTGAACACTTTATGATCCCATGTCGTGTATTACTTATTTATAGTGTTTTGCTTAATATTTGTAAGAAACTTTTGATTCGAGAAGAGAGGATTTGAAACATCATTTTTGAAAGAACACTAGAGAAACAGAAAATATCGCTCGGGTACTGTATATAATGAGATAATACAGGTCACGTTTTCCATTGACAATGACCTATTCCCCCCCTGCTCCCCCCAACTTCCCCATGTGGACGCCTATGGTAGCTCTGGAGCCATTCAATAATTACGTAACGCTCTTATGGGTGGGTGGGTTGCTGATTTTGTTACGCACCGTGACACTATTTCAGCATGGGTGGTGGGTCTGAGGCAACAAATTACGTGTTTCCCTGGAAAAAATATATTTCAATATCTCCGCATGTCAATTATCATCAATCTAAAATCTAAGATCCTCCGAGAGATTAATTAAATTGCGTACCTATAAATCGAATGTTTACGTATTCCATATTCAATTTTCGAATGCACTTCATCGAATATCCGCGCGTGTTACGTTTATGCTTATTGTAAAAGATTTGAACGGAGACTGCGAGAGATATTGTTATGAAGTGATCATCAGCGCAAAACTTCGACAATTTCATTTTCCATATACTTGATACACTTGATTTGCGGTAGGGGGAAGGGTCCGTGATAACGTTCATGATAACTTTTCAGGTCCGGTCTCCTCTTTGAAACATGGTGTGTGTGCTTTAGACTGTTAAGTAAAGGTGATGGATGGGGTTGTGCTGTTCGTTACGGTACGTTACAGATGGATGGATGGGGCTGAAAATATCGATTTTTAGCGTTACGTACTTATTGAATGGCCCCTCTAAAAAGTAAACTCTACTTTGTGACTCCGGTGTTTCCCTTCCATGAAACTTTGAACGCTCCTCACTACAGTCGAGCATACGGATGTTCTTTAAAATTAACAAGGTGTTCGCAACAGCCTCGTTTTTACCTACATCATTTTTCAACCTCCCTTTGAATGATAATTAAATAAAAGATTCTTAGAACATTTCGAGGGTCGTCTTGCGATGACTTGATACCAAAAACAATCGTAAAGATTTGCCTTCAAGTTTTCGGGGAGAATGACGGGCCGTGTGTTGGAGGGCGTAAGCGACGAAGTCGTACTGACGTATGCAATCACGGCCATCGTGGCAGCTTACATTTTTTGGAGTACGAGAAGCAGGAGGACCGAGCAGCAGATACACGAAAGTGCCACAGAGACAGTGGAGGCAGCTCGAGCTGATATGCCTCGCAATCGCCAGAGCTACCGTACTGGGGAGAATGATGCCTGCCCTATTTGTTTAGAAGGGCTGCATTTTAGTACAGAAACAAACTGTGGACATGTCTTTTGTGGTAAGTCTCAAAGGGGTGCTATTTATGTTATCTTTGTGCATCTGATATGTTACTAATCTCGTACAATGTATGTCTGAATGTTGCAGTACGGAGAGTGATGAAGCAAGGTTGGTGAACGTACGTATTGACATAATTGTCTTTTCAGAGCCAACTTTATGACCTTTGTTTATAGACGCATTGTTGTTTCTTCTTTTGCTTTGGCGTTATGTGGCAGGAAGCTATGTGTATAAATGGTTAGCATCCGAAATGCGAAATACTGAGGGGCTACTCTCCTATTTGATAAATTAGACTTACCATGAGGGCATTAGAAACTAATCAGTGGTACAAGAAAGGCAGTCTTAAAATATCAATGTCGGCAATTTGGTTAATGATATAAGTAAGTCAGTTCATGCGATTACGAACATTTGGTATCATTAGCAATAATTATACCTTGAAGCTAATCTCAATAATTAAATGTGGGGGTGGTGGTGGTGGTGGAGGAGGAGGTGGTGGTGGTGGAGGTGGTGGAGGTGGAGGAGGAGCAGCGACTGCACAACATACTGGAGCGCAAGCTGGAGCACAATACTGTGGACATGGGAGAGCACATGGATTGGCTTCTCTTTTTAGCATTTCTAAAATAGAAAGGAAGAGAGAAATATTAACAATACATAGAAATTTATTAAAAAAACTCGCTATAGTACCAGTACCACTTTAAGTCGAAATATATGTTCTTTGAATATATAGCAGTGCTTAATTTCTTTGTTGTAAAAAGGTTTGAATATTAATTACCCACACATAACTTGCAAGAATACACTTCTTCATTTCCTTTAGAATCAAAATAATAGCGATAAAAATAGTTTATAAAATCCATCTTATATTTGTCACAATCCCTCTCTGTAAAATAACGAATTGGGATTATCGACTGTCTTTTCTATTTAGTACAGGTATCTGGTACAACTGATGATAAATATGAGCCATTGTCTGATAAAACTTGAGCTATCAAGCCTTTAAAACGTTACTTAAAATCTTTTGCTAAAACATACAAGTCCTAAGTATATATTGCCTTGAAGAGCACTGACATTGCCAAGACGTTATTTCCAACGTCTAGAGAATTCTTCTACTGACTAACATATACCAGGAAAATAAGGTCCATTCTTGCCATAAAATTACAGTTCATACTTTAAAATACTTATCTGTTGCAATACGTACCATGTAGAGTTTTTGCATTGGCGTAAGCCAAGCTGACAAGAATGCAGCTAATGATTAGTCTGGCTGCCATTTTGATCTAGAAAAACAATAGAGACAAAGGAATTGAAAGTTAGTACATTGTGTTTCAGTGAATAAAAGACAACGGATATCAAGTGAACGGTGATTTGACAGACCTCAATAACATTAAAGATCTAAGAAATTTCTAACAAAGAGTATAACAAAAGCTGATACTTAGGAGAAAGTATCTTCAGCGCAGTTTTAATAGAAAAAGAACAACTTGCATACTCTATAAGAAGTGTCTACGTTCAAAATACGTTTTACTGCGCACCTCTAATCCCTTGCTCTTGAATCTCCTAGCTCCTTATCAGATTTGCCATTGAATGATAAAAATGCCTGATTTATACTACTTTTTAACCTCAGTGAATAATTTATTTACTTAGAGGCCTGGTAATAGTCATAAACACCACGTAGCAGAACAGGTAAGACACGTAGTTGCAATAGTTACAAAACTAAGACTAACTAGAAAAGTATGAAATTTGTAAGTATCAGTAAAATATTGTGAGATAAAAGTAATTTAAATATGATATACATTAATCTTCAGAATTGTATAATCCAATATTCCTTCTTTGTTCTAAAGACAATAGTGTTGGTTTTCTCTAGGCCTGTAAATTCCTTTCACTATATAAGTTTCTCACAGCTGTAGCCACTTTGTACTATAAGAGAATATCCATGAGATATCAAATCTTTTACTCACCTTTTTGTCGTCTTATTCAAATGAGTACTTGAAAGGCACTAACTACCCTGTACCTAGCTAATGTCTTTTATACAACGTATGGTTGGCCTGGTACAGTCTTTGGTCGACGTGTATGGAGGAAGGTGGCATGCTTTGCCCGTAAACAAACTCGCTATCCATTGACCCATGAAAGGAGAGTCGTGCAACAAAGAACCAGTTGATCACTCTCATCAATAATGCATGAGTTCAGTTGCCATCGCCGATGGAACAGTTTAGTGCAGCTACCATTCTTTAAACTTAATGATTGTAGGAATAAGGGGAGATTATTTTTCATAGAAAAAAACTTAAAGTTGTAGAAGAAGTTGAAGGTCATAGACTAGAAAATGTCTTTGAATGATAGGGTTGAGAAAATTTCTGGAACTATAATTTTTTAAAGATAATTAGTTTCCAATAATTACAGATGATAATTGGGCAATTGTTTACTATATTTAGTTCCCAACCATACAGTAACACAGTTTCAAGCATATATAATTTGGCACCATACTTCGATGAAAATATTAAGATATATTTTGAACCAACAATTTACTCTCGTAACAATACTTATAGCTTATAAATTCAATTGAGTTTTTCTAATGTCCACTTAAAGTTTATGATTACAAGATATAAAACATTGAATTTTTTAACAGTAACAAATTGAGATGGACTACTCAATTTCATTTAGTTCTTTCGTTCATCAAGTCACTTGACATGCCATTTTTCTTATTGTAAATGTTGATGTACCAAAGAGAAATCAATATTTACCACAGTACAACAGCAGATTTTTACCATAATAGTTTGTTGTAAAATTTACCCCTTAAACATATTTGTTTAATAACTTTTTTTTAAGAAATAGAAATCAGGCAAAAGGTTTGTAGTCATTAACGTACTCGTACTCCAAATAGCAAAACTAATGGTTTAGTTAAAAGTTTTAAAAATATGCGCAAAATTGGTGTAGACTTTTAGATCTTTTACTCAGGATCAAAGTTGGTAATTCTGATGTTCTAAAGCATCATGATAATGCTGGCAAAAATTGTTCTTGTTCTTAATCCTGTTAAAGTGTCAAATTACACTATTTACCATAGTGAGGTATTTATTTATCTTGGGTCTCTACCTCGAAGCCCTGTAAAAAAGCTGTTTCTAAGCAAATAGAATACGAACATTTCTGATTTAAGTTCTTGTCTAAATGATTTACTTTTCACAAGCTTGTTACGTTAGCGTGAAGGGGGTTCTTTCCTTGGGTTGGCCACTTAACTTGATAGTTGGGATTTTTTCTATTCAATTTTATTGTGTCTTATGACGATTGATTTAAACTTAAAAAATGATAACTTGATTTTAAACATCGTTTCTAACATGGAAAGTTCATTTTTTCAAAGTGTTCTGAACTGCTCTGCTGCTCAGGCATTGGATACTGCACCATGTACCGGCGTTTTCATCGGAAGTTTGGAATACAGTTAATAATCTAAATAAATAAACACATACGTATAAGTACATAATGAATAAACTGGGGATTGAAAGTGTCTTGAAGAAACATTTGATATTTTAAATGTACTTTCTTATATGCTTGTGTTACGTAAACAGGCAAACAAAGACTTATACTAATACCAAATTTACATTCCATATAATACAATTACGTATATAATAACGTAGTGCAGAAGGAAATGCACCATCTGAAACCGTGTTTAGAATATACCAATACTAATCTTATTATTTAGATAGTCATGACTAGAATTGTTATTGTTAAATTGACTCATCTTGTTTCTCTCTGAGGTTTCTTACCACAAGTGAAAAATAAAGAAGTAAATCCATTGACTTTCTTTGCCATAGATAAATAAAGGAGATTTTCTGAGGATATTCCCAATTAGTTACTTAAAAATATGAATCAGGACAGACTGACCATTTGTACCTTTTGTAATAGACAACGAAAACTTTACAACAAATTTATGGCAGAATTCTTTTGATCATAATATGCCTTTACGGATTCGAGGATAGGAAAAGCCATTCCTGATCTCTAACAGTTAGGGAGATTGTAAATGTATAGATACATATTTTCCAGTATTTCTACGACCCTTCATACAAAATGCTCCTATACCAATGTACTACAGAGTTTTTTGATCTAACTGATGCTCTCTTGATCGTTTGGATAATAACCCATTTGCTACAGTCTTTTAGTATGTCGTCAGTTAATTATAAGATTCTAGTTTACTCGCAAAATTGCTTTGATTTCATGACTTCAGATTATAAAATCTTGAGTTACTTCGCCTTCCCTTTGATTTAGGTCTGCGTGGTGTTAGATTTGATAGAGAGAGGGGCAACAGAGGTGTTGACCAGAGAAAGTTGCTAAACCGTGAGTAAATAAATCATCTGTTTCAGTAGACTGTCTTTCCACCCGTTAATGGCCCTGAACAAATGTCGCCCGTTAGAGAATGAGCTCGATTACCTCAGCTAGCACGACATATCCAGCGTTTCTGCGATGTATGAATAAAACTGCAAAAGGAGACAACCAACAGGTCTTAAATCACACGCTTGGTTGGTCATATCAATTAGTTTTACACATTTCCCCTTATCTAATAGTGGGCTGTTTTGTTCCGTGGAACATTCTAGAATCTTGTCCTTGCCAACTACTCACCAATATTAAACGAGATCTTATCTTTTTGTACGTCAACAGAACACTCTACCCAGTGGTCAAGTTATTTCTAATGATCTTTTGAAATAGGTACTTAGGAGTTCGTCCTCCCTGCTACTTATCTGTTGACATTTATTACGGTTACTGGTCATGCAGCTCAAAAAGTGGTCCTTAGATATTCTCTTTTTTCTAAATCGCAGAAGTGGATGCCTTCCACTTATAGTGGAACACCGAGGCCTTTTTCAATCCCTTGTTCTTCGTATTTGGAAGTCCTAATTTTATCACGGGAAAATAAATAGCGCAATAAGCTTGCAGGAAATATAATTATAACTTAATCTGAAATCAATGTCATTTTGATCTTATATTTAAAAATTTGCCATTGTTGTATGAAGTGATATTTCCCAAGGAAAGAATTTTTCATACATGTAGTCTACTAGCTACTGCTGACTTATACTAATCAAGGGCACTTAGAGCATACATTTTCCACCCAAAACCAGCCAAGCGTCTGTTGCGGGTACTATAAAGCATCATCTTTGGTTTACAGTGATACCATATCAATTTGGGACTCACTGGAGCAAGAAAATGATGTTTTAATAAAAGAGTAGATCGTTGAAGTGATAAAAGACCATTAACAGTTTTATCTTACTGTTCAGACAATTCCTATTATAAAGAGTCATTGCCTGACTATTTTAAAGAGCTGATACATAATTAATTGTTTGGTGGTCATTTAGGATCTATTCATAGATCATTCCCTTTGTTACCTTTGCAGATTTAACTTCAGTGTCTGTTAAATTACTACGCTCAGGCGCGGTAGGCCGTTTTAAAGTGTGCCTTCTGAACAGAAGCGAATTTAAGTCAGACAATGCTCAATTTTATGGACGGCTCCGATTCTTTCGGAGTTTCACCTTTAACTGATAAAACGCTTTCTAATCCTCCATTTTCTAGTACTCGTGTACATGCTGAAACCTGTTCTAGCCCATTCTCAGCCTCCGACTTCATTTTCTCCCCTCAGCTTCCTTAAAAATGGAGCTCCTGCTCAAGGAATGTCTTGTTTTGTCTAAACACACCTATTCACTTAATGTAACCAAAAGTTTAACTGCCCTCTCCCTCTTTTAGTATGCCTCTTGGTAGTTGTTAATGTACCCTATTGTTTATGTTGCGGTCTTTACCCAGCGTGTTTTATGTATTGTAGTAAACTGATTCGATGATGGTGGTAGAATACACCGAAAGCTCATAAAATTATCTTTTCTCGTTATGTTTCGCCTACGCGCCTTGTGATGGGCACTTAACTTTATAATAAAAGTCTGTTAAATTATGAACGAAATGTTTTGTTTTAAGCAAGTTTGAAACTGTACTTTCTGCTTGACCTTGAATTCATATTATTCAGGTTTTGTTTTCCCAATGTCAGAAAGCAGGGCTTCACTATCAAGACAGGTTTAGAATTCGATTCATTTTAGACTATAGGAGATATACCTAGCTTTGAATGATCTGATGTCTGTGAATATCATCTAAAAACAAGATGCTACAGGTAACACGCAAAAAAGAAAGCTATAATTTAGACAACGTTGTGTTTTTTCGTCAAGACTTCGCCAGATCTTGGTACAGGGGCGCTCACAACACTAAACAAAGAGCTAATACGAATAAGGAATACTAAGACCACTAAATGATACGTAATTGGATAGACATCTCGGTTGTATATTATCTAAGCTTTAGATACTATCTTATATCATTTACGAAGAAAAATTAGCATTTCTTAAAATTCCTTATTTCCATTCGATTTTCACCCACAATATCAATTACAACATGACAGGACATTAACCTAAAATTTATTTATTGAATTATCCCAGTAATTTCCCTTTCTATGTTTACACTAGACGAAAGATGTTAAGAACAGACATGTGAGGTTATTTGAAACGATTTCCCTCTCAAAACGAAGTCCTGCATGGGACTTAAGCTTAAAAAACACTGGATACTTTTCTTCTTCTCCTAATTGATGGGGGTTTTGTTGGGCTAGTATCTCAAGGGTCGTATAATTTAGTGTCCCTGGCCCCTGTCCTCTTTTAATAATCTTGAGTGACGCACCCACCCTACCGTGCATACTGGCTAAGATGTATAATCGAAAAAAGGTTAGGCAACAAAACTAAGAGAATTTAACCCACCGTCGCTAACCAAGAGGACTAAGAATTGTCTGAGGTAATGGACTAATCTTGAAATAAACTTATTGCCCGGCGGTGGTCTAAGAAAATCGTACAAAATAAACTATTTTCCTCGTCATGAATTTGTAATTTAAGAGGGATTGTCATACACCGTTGAAAATAATCTTTTTTAGTTGATGCATTTTGTATCGCATGTGTTGATTAAGGTTTACTTGACAGAACAATTATTTTATCTTAATAATAACAATTTATTAAAGTTACAGACACACATCTCTTGAAGGCCATTATAGAATTTAGTCAGGCTGAACTCAGTCCCCGGGTTGTAAGTATAATAGGCCGGCTTTTCAGTTAAGTCAACTTTTGATCAAAAGAGGAGCAACAACGATAGCACTCGCGATACACATTACGTACATTTTTCTACGCTTATCCACTTTCTAACCTATACAAAATAAAAGAGTTGAGTAATCATGTCTCGATTTATTAGCAACAATCTCTTACGACACAGCAACTGTTGTTATTTCATTTGGATCGTCAGTTTATATTAGCAACAAGAAGCAGTTTCTTGAATATTATCAATTTCATACAGATGCCTTCCTATTTTTGCCATTAACAACTTTTTCTGATAAGTTATCGCTCAGTAGACGTCCAATAAAGTTTAATAATAACAGTCTCTGTAAAGTAGAGTTCAATCATGTTCTTTTAATTCTTTTTGATTCAACAAAAACAATCTATCTTGCCCGAGTTCAAATGTGACATTTCTAGCTTATTGTCATAATACTTATCCTTATGCCTACTACATTTCTTTTAAGTAAACGTCTTGTTGCAATCATTTCCTTAAGCTTTTAGACCAGCTTGTTTGATGGATTCTTCTATTATAGGGTGCGTGCAGCTTATACGTTTAGAACTGATTCATAATAAGCAAAATGACGTCTTTTTCATTACCGACTCAACACAGCTTCTTTCTTTGGCTAGTGACTTGTATTATCGACACAGATAAGCACTTATTACAAGACAAGATTAAAGTTCATTTTTTGTGCTATTGACATTGATTGAACTGGAGATGCATGAAACTTTTACTAAATAATACTGGGGATGACTTATTGAATGATGGTATATTAAGTTAACCCAAAACTCCTGGCATATTAATTTAACTTCCAGCATAAGACCACACAATATAAATGTAAGCCAAATTACACGACGTTAATGCATTGAGATTAGGAAGTGCGATGTCTATTTGATCTTTACATCTTGTAATGAAAGTGACTTGAATAATGAAAGGCAACTGATAATGGACCACACGTGGTATGTCTACACCCAAATGGCTTGGTAACTTTTCATCACGCGACAATTGATCATGCGACGATTCATCACGCGACAATTGATCACTTCTATAATTCATCTTGCGACAATTGATCACAGCGACAATTCATTACACAGACAATTCATCACACAGACTATTCATCACAAAGACGGTTCGTCGAATTGTCTTTGTGATGAATTGTCGCTGTGATGAATTGTCTTTGTGGTGAATAGCCTGTGTGTTGAATTGTCTTTGTGATGAATAGTCTGTGTGTTGAATTGTCGCTGTGATGAATAGTCTGTGTGATGAATTGTCGAAGTGATGAATTGTCTTTGTGATGAATCGTCTGTGTGATGAATTGTCGAAGTGATGAATAGTCTGTGTGATGAATTGTCGGAGTGATGAATTGTCTTTGTGATGAATCGTCGCGGAACAGCAGCATATTGCAGATGTAGCATGTACACCAAAGTACCCTGGTGGTAGACCACTAAAACAGGCAAAAGTTGATTTCGGATCCACCAGGTCCCGTGTAAACGCGAGGCCGATCCGTACCAGTTTGGATCCGTACCCGTGTAAACAGGGTCTCAAAGTTTCCAACTTCCGGAGGCAAACTACGTGCGTCAAATGAATAACATTAAAAATGCAGCCAAAATTGTCCTTCGGTGGGGCTAAACACCTGTTTGTAGAGTTTAAAGTTCTGGTTTGTAGCCTTTTACTTACCAAAGGCTAAAAATGTAATGTGTGTTTTGATAGGCCTTTTTATGGGGAAGTCTTAATATTAAATATTGAGATCTGGTCCTAGAACTTAGATAATACTCTGCCTCTACAACTAACCAAGGGAAAGTAACACCACATTCACAACCACATAAAACTGAAATATAGTGTCTCTGCTAACATCTCTAGTTCGTGCATTGCTTCGTTTGACTAGACTATGCCGCTTCAGCGCCATTTCACTTGACACAAAAATAATGAGCTTCAATATGGCGTACAACTGAATATGATTTTTTGTTGTTCCCGCGTCAGAGCGATTGATGCTTGGTGCTTACAATGTATATTTGCCCAATACGTTTAATAACTTACGTTATGTTACGTTATTGACGTTAGTTTTCTAACCAAATAAAAAGCGATGTTGTAATACAAACACGGTATTGATCATTTAACATTGGCAAGGGTGCTCACGTTTTGTAACCCCCTTACAATTAGCAATTCCATCTAAGTGATAAATAATATCGGACAAGTCTCTTTCTTCTTACTAGATCGATACTCTGTAAAGGCATCTTATATTCGCCAATTACTAACAAAGAAATATTGTTAACTCTACCTACTGTTATCTACAACACTTCAATCGAATATACACAAAAATCATACACGGTGAAAAGTTACAAGATATCATAGTCCTCTGGTTGAGTAGCAAATATAGCTCAAGGTGAGATTTACTCCAAAAAATCTAAGTTGCATCCAATGTAGTAGAGTGCATGTGCAATATATTTGACTTGTAAATAAATAAAATTTTAAAACCTCAATGTCATTTATTCATACTGCAACTATGAATCGTGTGCAAGAAATTAGTATACAACTATCTCACTATTCTCAATCTGACAGCACCAAATATTTCGTTTGTTTTCCTAATGGACATGGTATGGTACGTGGTATAAGCAATATTAGAATACACAGCAGAATCCAATGTAACAATTCTTAACAATTATTATAAATCGTATACCCACCTCTTACCTCTTACATGTTACAGTATTCGATTTATCGAAGCTACCTAATCAAAAAGCCGCGATCCTTACTCTAAGATAAACAATATTAGAGGGATGCTGGAACAATATAGGGGGGACGATGGAAAAGATTTACTAAGTTGGTAAATTGTTCGAAAATTATCATTCGAGCCTCTAATAAGAGAGCAACAGTACTTCGTAACCCACAAAGATGCTGCAACATGTACAAAAAGAAAAAGAAAGAAGAAACAAAGTCAAAATCGATGACAAAGAAGGAGAAATAAACAAAAGAAGACTTGAGAGTTGAATTTAGGAGTACCAGTGTTTCATGGAGGAATGGCAAAAGATGAGAAGATGTCGTCAAGATGCACTTGAATTCTTATCAGCTGAAACAATTACCGATAACTTACAAAGTGTTTCACACACAAAGGGAAATGTATTGCCGAAAAGAACCTCCTTGTATGTAGATGGCAGCTACTTCTTGCTATTCAATCTTTGACATCTGTTACACATGAGCTTTAGACAGACATTAAAAACTTCAGAGCCCTAAAATCAGCAGATGGAATACTAACGTGCAGATCAAAGAGGAAACATATACATGTAACCTATTAGAAAGTCTATCTTGCAAAAGTAATAGTTAATTTAAATAAACCACAAAAAGGAAACATGCATACAGTACATTTGAACGGTACTTTTTAAATCACCCTCTACTATTTAATACCTTCCCTGTTTTCCCTCAAGTTTTGAATTAGCAGATGTTTTGACTTTACCAATTACTAAAACAAATGTTGTAGGTAAAATGAAGAAAACATCTTATGTTATTGGATAACTAAAGTTACATCATGCCTTGACAGCGCCATTGACTAAATATCTCTTACTTTTCCGTGCCATTCAACCGTATTCATAATTGACTTAGTCTATTGTTCTTGATGGGTATTGTTGTTGGCTTATCTCAATTATTGTCCCTGTGGACAAACCCTTCCTCTGATTCGGCATCCGTGCAGTCGATATATTCGTTCTACAAATACATCCAGAATGCAGTTCAGCCTTACTCCACCGAGTAAAAGCAACTACGCTGTGTTGGTATTGTGCTGAGATATTTCCGTAATCCTGTCGATATCGTCAAATTGTTCGGCCAGAAATTGCAATCCGGAAATCCCCTCTAAAAGATTCCTACAATAAAGACAAACACCGTATACTTTATAGCCTTCATACGTATTGCCTATGACAAAATAATGTCAGAATAATTCAGGGCGTGGCTGATTAAACGCTACAAAGAAGTACAGTTCATCAATGGGTAACAATTTCTCTAAAAGCAACAAAAAGTTCAATGCACTGCGGTGTGCTTTCACTGAATGCTATACCTTACAATATAGGTAGCAAACACGTAAATTATCATTTCAAAATAAAAAAATTACAACAAATGATGTTGATCATGATCTAGTTGTGACCTGAGTTATGATAATGACGATACACTTTTAACGCAATTGACCTGTTTACAGACACCATAACAAGGAACATGTTTCTACTTCCACTTGACAAATAGGGTGTCTATGATTTCAGGCAACGTTGTCACGTGGGTGCAACCGTGTGTTCTCTGATTTTATTGAAGAAGTATTATAACATACCAATCATTATCATCACTCAAAGTCATCGATATCGCTACCTCGGGTCATTAGAAGCATGTGAATGAAGATCAACCTCACTCTACGTTTCAAAAGTTTGGCATATCGTCTAAAAAGAGCCTTGAAATGATCACGAAAATAGGTTTGCTTAAGAAAGCTATCTAGATATTTCTGGAAACAATATTTACCACAAACTGGACAATTATTTACTAAGATATGATAACAGCGGGGTCAGTGTATTTCGATTTATATTATCTTAAATCTGATATCATCTTTCTCTCCCTCCATGTTCGGTAGTTCTGTCACATTCTAGTCAGTGGTAGTCAGTGGTTTGCGTAAGACACAACAGTAAAGCTGTTGGAGGCAGTAAATATACAGTTCATATCCTGACTACGTAAGCATCCTAAACGCTTTTGACACATTAATGACAGGCTGTATAAACAACATAGTTTTAAATTTTCTAGCATGGGTATTAAGCCGTTAAAAGAAAAACGATTCCTGTTAGACTTAATCGCTTTCACTTAATCGTGTTGCAGTGAATCACAGCAAAACGGATGGCTTAATTTGACCCAATCCCACATCTCTTTCCTTCCCTTTGCTTACTCAGGCATCTATTAATTTACTTAAAAGTGCTGGAGATAAAAAGGTGTGAGTATTCTTTCGGATAAAACTTCAACCTACAGTGCTTCCTGTGTAAAGTACATTATTGAACGTATCCCGTGGCGAAAACCCCTTGCCATATTATGGCCCCCCATGCTCGCCTTTTTCGTAAATCCCTTCTAAGGCGCACCCTCCTGTGGTTGACAGCAAGTCGTCAAGCGATGAATGATTACCTAATAGCAAGAGTATCTCCAAGAATTGCGTGTATGCATGAGGGATGTACTAATATGCATGTACTTAACATTAACAAGGAATGGTGTAGACTTGATGGCATATGTTACACAGTCACAAAGCGTTCAAAAACCATCGCCGACCGTGTGTATTCAAAGCGCCCAACTCTTAATGGGAGAACAGCTGAAAGTCGTAAATGTTTTCCCATTGTTGTCTTTCAATAAGTGAATACGATATCTTGCCTAAAGATAAACGTAACACGACTGGAATATCCTTTGAAGATAATGATTGTAAGTCTAACATTAACGCGTAATTAAAGGAATGGAGCCAATTTAATGTACTACAAAAGCTTGCGAGCAAATGCAGCACCACACTTCATTTAACATCAAAATCTGTTACTACATATATGATGTAAAAATTGACGAACGAGTGAAGGTCAAAAATACACTTGTTATTAAACTATCACATAGAAATTCATTGTCGTAAGTGCAAAACAGTTGTTGAACTGGTTGAACCCCCTTCATTTTTCTATTTCTGAGCCTGGTTTCCGTAAAGTCGGTTACATATTACATGAACATCAAAATATTAAACGGAAACGCATTAGTATAAGTTACTACTGATTATCCAAAATTGGAAGATAGATGTAATTTGAAATATTTAGGCTACCACACAAATAAAGGCATGTTTGACTACAACACTAACAACGCAAAATCATTCTCAGATATTATTGCATTTTTAAATATTTTAGAGCTTTATATTATTTACACTACCTTAATCACCTTAAATATCGCGCACCATTTATTTTCGTCCCATTATTTTTCGTCCCATTATTTTTCGTCCCATTACTTTTCGTCCCATTAATTTTCGCGCAGCCAATGTGTGTCGCTTCCCATTAAATTTCGCGCAGGCGAAATCAATATTTTTCTTCCTGTTTTTCTTTTACAATTCTAGCATAACTAGAAATAAGAAAAAATGTAGAAACTAGAAATGACCATTTTATTAGTAAAATCGCCAACATATTTTGAGAGAAAAAGTTGGGGGCCACCACTTTTTTGAATACAACTTGAAAATTGCATAATCGAGGTCATTTCCTTAAAAAACAAAAATCGCTCCCATTAATTATGTGCGCGAAAGTTAATGGGACGCGAAATTTAAGGTGAGTAAGGTATTCTTCTATATATCAGGTTTATTAGTCATTATATTTCGAGGTCTAGGACATACCATATTAAAACATAACTTGTTCCAGTGTTCCATAAGGATTTAAACTGGGGTCTGTGCTTATTCTTTCGCTTTAATTATATTTCGAACAGAAAGTAAAACTCCAGTTCTGTTTGTTTTGAGACGACATGGTAGTACGCTAACAAAAATCTTGAGTATGAAAAAATGATCAAAAGAGAATGAAGGAATTTACACAACACAACTGGTAAATCTTTTATACGTTAATCCATTATACTATGGACTTCTAAATACTATAAAAGCATCTATTATTTCGAAGTCCATGCGTTATATACTACAAGTTAAGTCTTTTATCATATTTCACGCCTATGATAATAAGACTATCAATTAACCTACATAAGTAAATTTGAAAGTAAAATAAACAGAAGAGATTTTACTTAATTAAGGGCTTGCATTAAATACCTTAGCATTGTTATTGGCAAGCATCTGACTTGGACGTATCACACCTATCTCAAGTTTACCCTTCGAAATAGATACAAATCGTTAACTATCCTCTGATTGGCTTATGGTCTTGTTACGTTCACCAAAACCTTTTAACAGAAGTTGACCAACGTGTAGTTGCCACAGAGGATTACGTTACGGTATTTTAAAAGTCAATCCTAAATTTTAGGCGCAATATTGGCAACGATCTTTCACCTGCAAATATACAAAACGTATATAAGCATACTTTTGATGTACGTGCTTTACGCGATCCACCGTAACTAATAATTTCTACATTGATCGGTTTCATAGGCCAAGAAAAGAAACACAAAGCATTCATGCCCTGGGATTGGCACTACACTGAAGAACGAGATACCTATCCACCGCAAAGTAAACAGAAACTTCAGAAGACCCTTCGTTACAATAAATAAGTATCCACTACGTCCGTTAAAATCAGGAACGCGATAAAATATAAAGTTGACAAACATTTCGAGCTTTACAAAAACGGATAGTTTAATCCGTTTGCCTTACTTTTTATTGTCACCTTCCCACAAACTCACTTCCTAAATCCTTACATTTGTTCTAATTTCAGTTTATTTTATACGGAATGATAATTGTCAACTCAATTGAACGTCGCTCCCATGACAGTCAAGCTAATTATAATCAATGATCGCCCTACTTTAATATATTTATATGTATTGTCATATTATCTTTATACAAAGCAGATATTTGTAATAATTCTTCCTTGTGATAAGCAAGGCCTCATATTTTTACTTATTGTTTGATTATTTGATTATTGTTATTCCAAGGTGCACATATATGAGGTATTTATTGCACGAATGAAGCAATGCAATAAAACATTATCTACTTTAAAATACACTAGAAATAAGTTAAAAGGGACGCACCGTCACACTAGGCTTTATTTTCAATAGCATCAGAAATGATTCTATCTCAAGAATTTAAGAAAATAAGTTCTTAGACATGAAGGTTTGTTATATGATTCATAATCGTAGTCCTAAACTTAGAAACAAAAAATGATTTTTATTTATTCCCTGCCTCTGACAGTACAATAGATTCCTTTCACTTTGCTCGTATATTTCTCAATCTGTTGCTAACAATTACGTACATTGACAACGAATTTGTCATCCACATCTTTCTGTGGATGCTAATGGTTTCAAGCATGAATTCTATCGAAATTAACATTGTAAATCCTTCTTTCATCTTCAATGGGCATACGACATATAGACGGCCGCAAGTTAGTCCTTCCATGGTCAAGTTGCTGAGAGCAGAAAAGTTGATCTCCCAAGTTGCATAGTGATGAATTTTTATGTCTACCGGTGGGGGGTTGAAAGCTAATGTTGCGACTAGGAAATAAAGTATTTTCATTACCGAAGTAGCCACAGCTGAATTCATAGATTTCATACATATATTTATCACACTAGGTAAGTACCTCCGATAACATACTTCTATTTGGAAGCATCCAATTGACTGGGTTCTGTCGCAGGTGCCGAAGGTCAGTGACTGTCACATATCAAGGACGACATCTTGCCGCTACAAAATGGTGCTACTATGGTCGCTAATACGATTACGACCGCTTTTATGGAGACAAGCATACACAGACACACACACTCCGTGCACACACATACACATACGCACACATATATACACACACACACACACACAAACAAACAAACACGCACATACACATACACGCACACACACAAACAAACACACATACACACATACACACACACACACACACACACACACTTACACACACAAGCATACACACATACACACATAGTATAGTTGACGACTAGCTTTCTCATGTCAAAATGTTTCTTATATTACTTTTCTTTCGAAGCCATCGAACAATATTGCTAACGGGAAATCCTAAACGCAACTACATTATCCCGAACCCTACACTGCTTCGTCACATTGCCAAGTATAACCTGGCCACAATATGTGAACTACATAAAATCTGTACAGAAGACTTTTATTTAAAAATGTCAAGTTTGGTATTTTTCAATCACTTTCACTAAAACGTCCTTTTGCTCATTTTTAATATCTAAGTCCAAGCGATTTGCCACTTCGTAAAATAACAACAAATTTTAATGAACCAGCGCTTAATTTGTGTCACCATTTGGAGTTACGAAGCATTGTTAGAACCTCCGTCAGGGGAGAGCACTTCATGCCATGACACATTCATAACCATTAAAAGTTGGTGGAATGATTTGTATAAATTTTAGAACTGCTATACAAATTACGTCAAAATGATTAAGAGCGAATACAGTTCTTTCGAGAGGGCTACGAAAATGACTTTCCACTAACAGAACGAGAGTACGATGAAATGAAGAGTACTTAGGCTCATGTAAGCCAATACAGATTACGTGTCAGATACGTCGATAGATGGATTGATTGGTATACTGATTGATTGGCATATTGACTTACTGGCACACTGATTCATTTATAAATTGATCAATTAACTTATTGATTGTTACACTGATAAATGCACAGTTTAATTGATTGAGTAGTTGATCGATTGATTAATCGATTGATTAATTGATTGATTGATAAATTGATTGACTGATTGATTGATTGATTGATTGATTGATGAATTGACTGACTGATTGATCGAATGACTGATTGATTGATTGACTGATTGATTGATTGATTGACTGATTGATTGATTGATTGATTAATTGATTGATTGATTGATTGATTAATTGATTAATAGATTGATTGATTGATTGACTGATTGATTGATGTAACGAGTTCCATAACGTTGGTGCAACTACACTAAAAGCTCTGTCACCGTATTCCTTCGTTTTTGATCTTGGGACAAAAATGTCACGTCTGACTGATTACGAAAGTCAGTGTCCTCTACAATGTGAAAGCCCTAAAGAATCAAGTTCTCACAAAACAAATGCCAGAACTGTCGACTATGCAACACGTTAAATAGGTAAAAGCCACACGGTGTCGTCTTTATAAACAAAGACTTTCTACAAAGCAAGTACAGGACATTTTTGATGAGCAACCAAACTTTTACGTGGAACAATTTTTAAGCAACTCACCAACTGAGGTATCTGTCAAATAAGCATTTTTAATTGCACATTTCATACTCTATTTTCGTACGAAAGACGCATGAATCCGCTGAAGATACTCGAGGTCGTCCCTGACGCTAGTCAATCCCCAAAACTGCGACAACATTTTTTGTTCCATTAACCATTAAACCAAACGCTTGTGTAAGTAACAAGCAACCAGAGCAGCAACTTCAATACTGTATTTATCGTGAAATAAAAAAACTCTGGACCAAAAAACCAAGTTGTTACTTTCAAAAATCATGTGTTTTATTAAAAATTGCTGTAGCTAAATGCCTTGTGATCATTAACTTGCAAAACAGCTGACGTTAACAGTAATGCTTACATTACCTTTTGTCTCATCGCATTAACAGTTGACGGCAATGGCGCTGGTCTATACCTGTTTCCCACATTAAAATCGTCAATTACAACATCGTCTTCGCGAATTTACTGCAACAATTTCACCCTGCACCCTGTTCAATCTATACTGAAACATGTGTCATAAATGTGTAGAGAGAGTAGCCACACCTTAGCTGTGTCTATGAATAACGCATATGACTTTTGTTTTATAAACTTTCGAAATGAAATAAACAAAATCCTCTTTTGGTTAAATTTGGAAACCTTTTACTCCAATTTTTTCTTTACTTCACCTAGTACAACGTAAGCCACATGTCGATCACAATGTAGTAAGTTACACAAAAGCAGTTCAATATCAAAAGACTGCACTAATTTATCAAAACTTGCTTAAGAAGTCTGTATGTTATTATAAAATGAAACAGAGAAGGATAGGTATCCAACCATTTCGAAGGGAAGACAAAATAGCACTACCCGTTTGCTAATATCTGAAACATTTGAAAGAAGCAGCAATCAATAAAAGCAAGAAGAACGGACACTTACCAGGTTTAAGGTCATAATGTATTACGGGGGGTTTTCTTTCGTTTAAATACTTCAAGGCACTTACAGTCTAAAATGGAAATAAAGAACACACGCTGGACTTGCAAGCAATGACATTTTAACCATGGGATTTAAATGTAAAGCCTCTCCTTCTTTACCAAACGTATCTACGGCTATATACTACAAGTGCCATGATAGAGAATTCTGAAACTAACAATTTCATTTCCTCTTCCTCTGACCAGGAATATACTTTCTAAGTTTTTTATTTGCTATATTTTTTCTTTCCTACATGCTTCATCAGAGTACACCAGAGTAAGAAGCCTCCATATAGCCCGCCACAGCACTATACAATTGAGGAATGGGGCCGAAACCGTATGCTGCCGTTTCCTTCTGATGACTTCATTATTGCCCTGGATCCTTTAAGGAGCTGCTGATGGTAGAACGCAACAAGGCTGCATACTTTTCTCCTCACAATTGTCAATTATACAAATTTATTATGAAATTTGTTTGGGGTTCAGAGTATAAAAGGGACCGGAGCCACTGCTAGAGAAATTTAACCACTGTTCGGAGTTATTCCACGGTGTTTCTCTCCCGGTAGACGCTGCGCAGATGATACACCTCTGGGCTACATTTTCGTAGCAATGGTTTGCTCTGAATTTTTATCAATTTAAAGTGATCCCCGTGATACCATGATACCAGAGTTGATGCACGATGCGATAGTGTATCTAAAAACATAGTTAAAAATCTAAATAACTTAAGATACTTGTAGCACTACACACACCAAGAATAAAGTGCTAAACTAAACAAATGCAAGCAATCAGTGAATTTACTGGCTACAGTACGTTAATTGATCAAAGTTCATGACATGTAAAAATGTTATAGTCTTGTAATAAAGGACATGAATAGAGTCTGCCGTCACTCCTCTTTAACACCACTTTCATCATTCCATTTACAGTTGCGATTTCTACAAGAGGTAGCCGTTGGGTTTCTTTTTTGGGGTCTCCTATTTTTTCTACATTTATCTCAGATATAACCTATTATGTAGGTAAATATGTAACATAAATTTTCTTAGTAGGAAGAAGCGATGATGTAAACTATACAATCTTCTTGTTATCACTAACTAGTAATAGCTATTCAAGCCTCTTCCTTAAGTAATTTACATTTTCATTTTGTATGAGCTTATAACTGAAGTCAATAATAAAAATAAAATGAAAAATGAGAAATATCGAAGCATCGTTCTTTTCCTTACTAACAACAAAAAAGGACCCTCGGATTTCTCAATATTAAAATTCTAACATACCTGCATTATAATTGCACGTGCCTAAAAGAAATGCAGGGAAAAACGAAATTAATTAAACTGAAACTGAAAAAGAGAGAAAAGAAAAATTAAAAACGAATGAATAAAATTAATTGAAGGTCACAGGTTTAAAACACAGTCATAAAATAGTACTTAATGCCATAGGTAGTAACGCAAAAAGTTTATTTTTTCTCTCTCTATAAGCATACTCTTGACCTTTTTGGTTTGTTATTAAACTCTAAGGTTGCCAAAACGTACAGCACTTGATCCCTATTAACTATTCTGATACCGTATTTGGTAGATTAAGCGCCTCCCTAGATTAAGCACCGTCCTTGTTTAAGCGCAGTCGTCACATAAGCAACTCCTTTGAGCTCAATATAGCATATGTTTTGATTGAAGTTCTCCAGCTTTTCTGAATTAAATATAAAACACAGTGCCTCTGCGCAATACCTTCACCTTGTCAGTCAAGTATCATTAAAATGCCAGAGAGCACACGATCTGAGTTTTCAAAGAGTTTTCAAAAGCGCTATCAAAGAGTTTTCAAGCATTTTTCACGAAATTGATAGTTACAACTGTCTTACCTCTTTCTCTGGTATTGTCTTCTGCTGTTTTAGCATAAAATCAAGGTCATTGCCATCACAATATTCTAATACCGTAACAAACCTGTGCATGAAAAAGAGAATCTCGTATCAACAACACAACACATTATGACATCTTCAATTCGCCTTCCATCGGAAACATACAATAGAAATTTGTATTAAGCGAATAACGGCAATCTCTTAATCAAAGACCCCTGATGAGCAGTGGACCCGACATTGAAACTACCCTAAACAAACAGAAAAACCACCGAACAGGGTAACTATTAAATAAAGGTCCAACTTGGACGCCCCTAAATTTTTGCTACCGGGCAGAGAAGCAAGCAATGAAGCTGGCTCAACTGCCCAGTAGGACCATCTCTTGCGGATTATGGAAAGCATCTGTCATCAATGAGAACAGATACTACATCCATTCCTTGCCAAATGGCCGAGAAGCGAATAATGGCACGTCCGCATCCACAATATATCTCGTGTGAACTCAAAGCCTTACATTTTTCACTTCGCATTTACCGAAAAGTTGGGAGCTTGCTGTTTACTGAAAGGATATGGAAGCCAAGAACGTTACCTTGGTAAACAAATTTGATTCTGGTAAGAGTCAATAGAGCAAGCTCAGGCGTAAACCTTGTTAACTTGTAATAATAATATCATAGATAGACTTTTAAAAAATCCGAACTAGAGGAAAGGTTATGTAAACGCACTTGACAGCCGCCATGTAAGTTTCGTGCTTATAAACTCGTGGAATTTCAGAAACGTAACTCTGCGTCTAAACTATCACGTCACTAAGCGTAACGTAAAGATTTTAGATACCACAGAGACGTGGTTTAAGGCTTACGCAGAGGAGTAGGATTCGTGTAGTCATAGTTTGCAAGGGGGTCTGAACCCCCACCTACAAAGACAAACCCCACCTAAAACTCTAAAGGCCAACCCCTACCTGGAAGAAGCTTTTTGGGATTAAATTTCAAAAAGTACAAATCGCCACTTCCCACCAATTATGTAAATAGAATCGGAACACTAATTTAGAGTTCTTCCATTGAAACATTTCATCGCCTGAAAGATTTTACAACGCCACTTCCTTGATGAAAAACACCCAAACTCCCATCTTCTTGAGAGAAAACTTTTCTCAAGGTAGGTGAGCTACAATCGCTAATACAACTTTTAATTTGAAGTGGATATCAACGTGTCCAAAATTTAATTTCGACTGGTTGACAACCTCCACCTGCAAATATCAACCCCCACTTGTAAAAGGGATTCGAGCCAACCTCCACCTAAACAAAATTTTTTGAAAATGCTAGACCCCCCAACCTGTCTTTTGGGGGGGGGGGTGCGAGCTATCGTGGTAATATTTGCCCAGCTTGCTAATTTCTATATGAACCAAGGAAATAATCTAGTAGAAGAGGCCTTGGTCTTTAGTCGAGGAAAGCTTGCAAAGTTTTGAAAGAACGAGTCCCTCATAGTTAAAGTGAAGAGAAACTGTTATAAAAATCACTTGGAAATTGCAACTGCGACTAAAAATTTCGTCAAAATCAAGGCAAAAGTAGGAAATAACGATGCGAATTTCAAATTTGACTGGGTCGGCCCGGAAACATTATCCAACCTAGAATTTTCGTGATCGTACATTTTTTCTTAATTTGACCCTTGAAGAGGTACGCTGATCCTTTAAGCTTTAGTGTTCGCATTTGAGCACTTCCCTGGTATTGCATCTTTTAAACCAATATCAATTCGTCAGCACCGAAGGAGAAAGGTTCAAATTCAATATGGGGCAAGCCAAGTGAGCAATAACTCGAAAAAATACAAATATTGTGAAACGGTGGGGGTCCTTTAGGCGCTAACATTAGACGTAATTAGAGGGTCGTCTACCTGTCTTCACGGTAACGTTTCCTTCCCTGTTGAATACGGCTTTTCGTATATTACAGAAGTAAGAAATTAGTATGCCAGCTAAATATAACTACCCAAACGGACGCCTGCTAATTATAACTGAAGATTTTTCACTTTACCGTATCTACAGACATCGACTGTCACATTTTACAGTCGGTTAAAAGTATATTCCAGCAGGGGTTCGGAAAGCTGACGCCTTAATATAGGCTTCCCTTCTACAGCGACCATTTTCTACAGAACTTTCCCTATCAGCCTCAGCTTTAGTAAAATACTGTATCACATGTTTTTCTGTTGTTTTAGCATGTAGTCATAATAGTTATACAAGTTACATAACTGCGTAGCCTATTATGTGACGCACTTTTAATATTTTCATATTACTTAACTTAATCTTTGATACATTGTAATATTGTACATATCTGCCATCCTCCTCCCTACGTTCTTCATTAACTGACCATAAATCATTTCCACCACTGTTCAGGGTCAACCTACAGCGCGCCTTTTTCGCGTATGTCCACCGAGTACACGGGTCCTTGAAATGCATGTGAATGGGACTAACAGTAGTGTCACATTCACACCGAACCTAACATCATTTGCCAAGCAGCATCTGTTACACAGACCTGCAGCATTGTCTAAGTTGAAGGGCTTGGGGATGGGGTGGGGCGGCATCATATATAGATGTCGGAGAGACAGATAAAAACCCGCACAACAAAATAATTATATATAAATCATCAGAAAAGATCGAGTATCAATGCAATATTGTCGCTTGCTTTATATGTTGCCTTCAATTCTGTCCACACGGAAGAAAACTGTGAACTTCGGAAATTTTATATAAGAAAATCTCCGAAGGGGAACGGCCCCTGGAGAGGCTGTCTGCTACAATCCTGTTACGACAGTGTCAAGTAACAACACCGGGCCTCGTATAGACGAGCTTCAAAGGGCACTCATATGAAATAGACCAGGTTCAAGGAGCAACGCGCGACAAGCAAAAAGAGCAGCAACTGCACTTAAAAGCAAAGAGAAAAACTCATCAACGCCATCCAAAGGCCCAATAATAATTACAGAAATAATAACGATCAGGAAGAAGTAGAGGTAATAAACAAAACATCCCAAAACGTTACCATGTGAGTCGATCAATAAATCATTCAAATAATCAACCAGCCAATCAATCAAAGAATCAAAGAATCAATCAAAAATCAGTGAATTAATCAAACAATTACTCAGCCAATCAATCAATCAACCAATCAATCAATTAATCAATCAATCAGCAAATCAACTAATCAGTGAATCAATCAATCAATCAATCAGACGATCGAGCAACCAATCAATCAATCAGTGAATTAATCAAACACTTAATAAGCCACTCAATCAATCAATCAATCAATCAATCAATCAATCAGCAAATCAACTAATCAGTGAATCAATCAATCAATCAATCAGACAATCAAGCGACCAAACAATCATCGTTTAATCAACCAACCAATTAGTTAACAAAATCAATCAGCTGGTCAATTCAAAAAACCAATCAATCAAAGAATTTATCCGCCAATCAATGAATCTATCGACCAATGGATCATCAGCTAATCAACCAATGAACTAATCAATCAGTTAACCAACAAATCAACCTATCAATCGGCCAATCAATTGATCAATCAAACAACCAATCATCAACTGACCAACAAATCAATCAGCCGATCAATTAATCAACCAACCAAACCAGCAATGAATCAGTGAATCAACCAAGCCATCAATTAATCAATCAACCAAACAATCCATCAATCAGTCAGTCAATGAACCAGTTAACCCATCAATTAATGAACCAATAAATCAACCAACCAATACCACCAAAGAAATAAGCAACCACTAAATGAATAATTAAGAATTTGAGAAATAAGAAAAATATTGGTCAATCACTTACGAATTGGAGTCGATCTCGAAAACATCATACAAACGAACAATCCTCTGAAATAAGAAAAAACCAGTATTAAATAAAATCAAATCGTCATTGAGATTGTGCTAACATGTCATACAAGAAAATGAGACAAACGCCGAATAGATAAACTTATATGCAGACATCAATAAACTAAAAAAAAGTTATAAACATAATGATTGTAAAAGTTGGATGCGGAATATAATAATACGTACGGCCTCGTCGTAAATTTTATAAAAACGGACAGAAACCTCCTGCTTCCATCCATAGCACATTTTGAAGTAAGTCTCCCAATATATAAAATTTAATACAAATATTAGACAAAACACAACAACTGTTAATCTGTTAATGCCATACAAGTTTCGAGGAGCATTCTTTATCCTCAGTGGTGAGATTTTACAAATCCTGCACTGCCTTTTACGTGGATATCAACAAAACATATCTCCATGGGTAGCTTTATACAGGTATACCCATGCGGGTAGAAATAGAAGAAAGAAAAACATAGAATTTTGTGTACTGCGTTGGAAAGGATACTTTATTGGCTTCCGAAAAACTTTCCGAGAATCTGAACGAACTATGCTTCTTACAGGTACGCGTGACAGAGAAAAAATGCCGTATAATCATCACGGAGTGTAGATTCAATCAATTATGGTATCACTAATTCTGTAGTGTTTATATAACGACGTACGACCATGTAAATGTTGGCAATATCAATACTTACAGGATGATTTAGAGATCTATGTATTGTGTATTCCCTTACAGCATGTCTGCAATCGAAAGAGAAAAACAGTTACTGATAATATTAATGGCAACAAACAAAAAAAATACAAAGGAATACACACCAAAAATTCTACACGAGTTTCAATTTTGATAATGCCAATGTGATAAACTTTCCGATTTTCTATAGCACAATTCCACTTGCAATTTTCGTCTGAACGTCGTAACAAGTTCGTACGATTCAATACACATGAACACAAGATAAACAAAATAGAGAATGCATAATAAAACATATCGCACGGTAGGTTTATGATGCGGAATAAATTAGTTGTACTACATAACGGAAACCAAGATGTGGAGTTGATTGCAAGTTAAACACTTTTGAAGGGTCACCCTCTATCTATATATTGTGATTGTACACGTTGTTTTTTTTTCTATAAGCAACTCAGTTGCTTAGGTGTGAGTTCTCGATTCTAATTGCAAAGGAGACACGTCCCACATTTATGGTGGGTTTACAATGACTCAGCATCTTTTAGCGTCATTGTGATTTCAGCTAACTTTATGGCAAGAAGAGAACCGGTCTGGGACAGTAATCTTACCGTGAAACTATTGAGGGGTGTGTTATTGAATTATTGTTATCAAAATTAAAGCAATGTGGAATGGTCATAAGTGGACCATTTTCTGCATTGATGACGGACGTTTGTAAACGTTAATAAAAAATTTGTTTAATTTCCAATAAATCTTAAATTTGTAACGATTACAGATTCCCTTATCTTAGCAGAGATGCCATCGTTACGAACATATTTGATGTCTGTCCGGGACAAGAATATGGAAATTAAGACATCTTGGGTCACGTGGCTTATACGCACTGTAGTTGTCACTATAATATTTAAAATGTTCTGCTTTATTAATAAAACACAGGTAGATCTTTTTCTGCAGCCCGAACGACTGTGCGATGATAAAGTTTTGCTCAATTTTGTAGCAGTGCTGAACCAAGAGTTGAATTGTGCTTATTTGACATCTCACTTTGGGCAGAAGACGAACGTTTAGCAAGAAATTTTTTATGTTAGTAATCAATTCCTCTGTTTTGCGTTCTCTGTGAGAATGCTATCAGATGGTTGCAAGAAACACCGAAAACCAACTTTGAATGATATTCATGTTTGCAAAATACATCTCGCCTTCATTTCCTTCATTAAGATGTATTGTCGAAGATGGAACGTTCTCACTATTATTGTATCCTACTTTTCAAGAATGATCAAAAACAGTTTCTTTGGTTTGCAATATTCTTGGATATGCAAGACCCAATGAGCAGATATAGTGATAGCTTCCTGTGGAGACAACGACTCCATGGCAGTTATCGAACTTGTTATTCAAGTCAAGAGGGCAAAATAAAGCCAAAAACTCAGACCCAATTAGACAAATTATGAATTTGAAATTGCCTACACTACAAATACATCATTTTTGAATTCACCACACAGGAGTCATTTAGGAAAAGTGTTCGGGATTAGCCATAAGTGCATCATATTATATACTCAACAATGTGACAACGATTAGACTTCCCAAGGACTGACATGGTTTATGTAATTTGACTGAATTTCCTTTTTGTTTGCTTGTTGTTGTCCTTTTTTCGTATTTTCTGTTTTATTGTATTTTTTCCTTTTGAAGTGTTTGTTTTGTTTGTCTTCTAATATTAACCCTACCTTACCCGACGGGGGGCGGATTCCGAAATTTTTTTGTAATAACTTTTGTTCCGCTCTCTCAATTTTTTGATACATTTGGAGAATTGACCAAATTTCATGTATCAGATGTTATGAAAGTTTGAACGACCAGAATTATGTACTTTTTGATGTATGAGGGTTTTGTCTCATGCAATCGGAGGATATTTTAGTCTGCTGTGAACACTCATTGAACATTTGCCAATTTTATGGAGCAATGTATGGAGCCATATTTCCAGTTTGCCTGAACGTTGTAACTCGTTGTGCAGATCTGTATATACCTAGAGTGTATCAGTGCCAAATATGAAGGAATTCAGTCAAGCCGTTTCGGAGATAAAGTAGGGGGCGGATTCTACCCCCCTCGGGTATACAGTTCCTTAAATAAGTCTGGTAAGGTAGAGCTAAGCAATCCTGTCTATCGATCCTGTTGTCCTATGTATTATACCAAGGGACAGGATCAGAAAATATTATATTCATCAATGACAATCTTATTATTTACGTTTGGGGGCAATTAAGTGCAAGTTCGATGCTTTAAAGCAGCGTAAACTATTAATTTTTTTTTGATTTGCTATGTATCTTTAATGTCTTACGCTTCCCTCATTATCACAAAACACGGCTGTTTGGCCAAATTTGAAAGTCGTTTGTACCTACGGGTAACAATTATTGGACAATTGTGAAAAAAGTGGAAACATATTTTGAAACAAAAAAACACAGTTAGATTTCCAGAAAAATTCTGTATAAGACAGTTACACATAAATATGATAACTTAATCTTGTGCTAAGAAATCTTTTTTACATTTCAAGTCACCATGTTTTCCGTTAAGAAAACAAGTTATACGATGAAGAAGCAGATCAGTCACGAAGATGAAAATGATGATGTCTGAAAATGTAGTACAAATTTACCAATAATTACCATAGAATTGATTTATTATAACTTTCCCCCTTAATTCTAGGGTTTATAATTTTCATCTCTGTTTTAGTGCTTTATCGATAAACACGCGGCTTTGTGAATTCCACCATGTTAACGATTTCTGTTGTTATCTTTAATCGAAAACGAAATTATCATTAGAAACGAGTGCGATAGGTACCGAACAAGCCGTCGGCGCTTCCTTATGTTGAGACAAATTGCAAAAATAATCCCTCATTACATTATATCGGTGATTTTTAAGTAGCATATGGCCGACTTAGTCAACGAAATACATTTTTTAGGCAATGCAACTGCTTGACAAGGGTCTGAAACGAAAATCTTAGTAACTTGGCAATATTGAACAATATCCTTCCAAATCTGTCGTAGCCTCAATGTTCAAGTAATTAATGCAAAAAATGCAAACGTTATCTTTAACAGTGTGCAAACGCCGACGGAGAGAAGATTGTTGATTTCGATTCAAATTTTCTGCTACAAATATCTTACGAACTTTTGGTCTCCTTGGAATTTTTCATAGAAAATTGGAAGTTGCAAAAGGCTATTAAAAAACTTTTAAAACAGGTATGTAGAGGAATAACTGAACTATATAAATGAGTTTTTTTGGCCCCTAACAACAGTATTTAATTTAGAGAAAATCGATTTTGTAAACTGTTGAAAGTCTCGAGTTGCTCTCAGATTCCCAAAATGACATTGAATTTACCCATTTTCTATTCCCCCGAGAACAATGGGGCGTAGCAGCCGTGTTTACTGTACATGCTAAAAAGGTCAAGGTAGTGAAAATATCCTTGCTTGACTCATCTTCCAGTTTCCTTCCATCCTTTCCATGAATGACAAAAAAATTTGAAGAATGTTGATCTATTTTTAGTACCTAAATTTGTCGAAAGCCCTGGTATAGTCCTTAAAACCGATGAACATTTTCTTTTGCACTTCTAGTCGTTTTAAATTCTTTTTTAATCATTTTCAAGCCAATAAATTAGCTTTTTTAATTCCAAAATCGTAACTTCATCCATAATGTTTTTCACTAATTTTTAATGTTATTTCTAGCTCTTATTACAAGTACTCTGAGGATACTCTTAATAGCTAACTTGACTCATGAAGCTAGCAGTTCAATGAAGTTCGTAGTGATTGACACCAGTTCTTTTTGGAAGTGCAGTAAAGATATTATTTCTCAAATTGTCTTGAATTTTCCCTCAACATATTACTAGATATCGTCAATAGAAAAATGACGGTGAGAGCTGCTCATCTTTATTCGAGTACTCATACCTCGAAAGATAACCTTCGATAAGAGTGACCAGCTTTGCTTGTATTCTTGAATTTTACTATTTAAAGAGCTTGAAAATTGAACTGATAGATAAACTATCAACTAACGGCTTCGTACAGCCTTCGAACTAGATATTTGCTGCAGAGAAATGGCGGTCATAGCTGTTTCCATGCTTATCCAAAACTTAGATTTACTTAATGCTAATGTCGTTTGAACCGCATGCTGAGTTCCTATTTGTTTTTAAAAAGGCCCTTTATCTCTGATGGAAAAGTAAAATGGCCATCCATATTACCTATAATTTTCGGGTTTGTGCCTCTATCAACTTTGAAAAAATTACCTTCGCCCATATTCTTCGCTTGCATAGTATCAGCTCTTTCCATGAGCATTTTGTCTTCGTTTCATATGAAGCATGCCCTGCAAATTCTGTTTTTCTTTCCTGTTAGAATCTTCTTTTTCCACTGCCACTAGTTGACTTTCGTCGCTTCAACTCATTAGACTCATTATTTAATAAGTCATTTTTAGCTTTCCTGCATTTTGTTTTTCATTACACTGGCCATATCTTGTATTCCTTGTTGGTTTTAAATTTTAGTTTTCTGTCTTTCCTTGATAAAGTCTTCCATTTCCTCTGTCGTCCATGCTTTCTTTTTGCATCTCTGCATATATATATTGTTAACCGCTTATGATGTGACTACCATTTTGAAATTAGTCTTCATGCCTGTTCTTGACTTCCACCCTATAGTTCTCTTTTAAGTCAATGTCGGATTGTAGCAATCTATAATTTTATCTTAAGATAATCGTAAGTTATTCTGCCCAGACACTTTTTTCCAGCTTTAATTTAAACATTTTGTATACTAAGTGGACATGAGCATTTTAGCAATCTGCATCTACATAGCTTTTACGGTACAGGTTAAGTTTGTGAAAATACTGTTTTATGTTATGTAGTCTCTTCGCACCTTAGCCTTTCGGGCTGCTGATGCCGTGTGTTGACCAGGGCTTGTCTAAAAATGCGCAAGTTCTTTCCTCTGCCGTATCGTCCCCAAGTACCCTTGGATGAAATCTGTTGTGGTAGCCTGTTTATATTCCTGTACTTGTCCATCTCATTTCACTTTAACAGCAAAATACTTATTTCCAAGTGGTCCATTTCCAGTTTTACATTGTTTAATTCTTCCATTTAACACATGTGGTTCTTACCTTCCATCTTCCGATGGTCATGTATTTTTGATTGTCAACTGCAGCTTGCTGACATTCCAAAACCAAATGTCGCCAATGATTTCCGATGCCGTGCCAGGACGCTCCATTTCTAGGGTGTGCCTTTAAGCTCATGATCTGAATCATAGGTGTTTATACCATGCATGTTTTACCAGTGCACATCAGTAGTTTGCCTTCCCCCTCTACAAGAGGCAGTGTTTAGAAACCTTGTGGCATTTATTTCGAATTCTGCGTATCCACCAGGTAGTGTCTCTGCAAAGTCTGCTTCATACACAATATGTGTGCTGCATTTGATAACACAAATTTTCTAGGTTTTTTGCTGTCGATTTTTCTGGTACCTTGTATCGTCCGTGAAAAGGTTTCTGACTCCAGGGTTTTTATCACGAGCTTTTTTCAACTTATTTTGTACTTTTTTCCTTTTGAGTTTCAAAAATATATTTTACATAATTGTTATAAGAATAAGAGTTAAATTCACTTTCAAAAATTTGAGCTTATTTTATAATGGAATGTTGATCTAACTGCTTTCATACTATTTAACTAACCATACATCTTACCTTTGGATCAGACAAAATTTGTATTTATTCTAATAGAGGTGATCATTAAAAATATTTTGATTTGTAGCGCAACACTAACACCATATCGACGTTGCATGTAAAGTTGACCAACATCTGTTTCTTGGTGGTAAATTTGAAGTTGTGAGTATTCTTGCTTTGCTCTTTACTTGTTTGAGTCCCAAAAGATAAACTTTAAAATGGCAAGTGTGTTAATGGCCTCAAAGCAACTTTTGGAATTCAGATCAATTTTAAGAATGAATCAGACTCGACTGTAGCATTTTCTCTTGATATCTTGCCTTATGTTTGAATGATGTATACTATCTCTTTTATTTACATGGATACTAGTGGGTTTGCTTAGAATATGATTCTCTGACAATAGTCATTCTTTTTTTAGTTTGCTTTTAGCAAAATTTAATCTTGCGCGTTTTATCAAATCCAAACTCAACCCCTTGGTCATTGCTTACGTCTTTATCTTTTTGAATAATCTCTAAAGCCCTAATAAACATTTTCTGGTCATTCATGTACAAGAGATTGCTAAAAATCTTTATGAAACATGGTTTGCCAATTTCTTTTGTTGTGTAACTTATGTTAAAGTGATATGAAGGCCAAATTACACAAGAATGGAGGAAGAATCGCAGCTTGTAAACCCCTATTTTATCCTGATGCCATGGGATATAATCATATCATTCTTATTAGGATGATAATTGTAGTTGTCCTCTATTACATAGCATGAGGAACACTGTTGGGATGCTGTCTTCGGAAGTACACAAGCACTACTAAGATTGTTCTTCCTTCAATGACAATCTTTAAAAATCATTTTATTGATGACCATTAGGTATTTGAAATCGTAGAAATTTGTCTTATATCAATATTTTTTACGTAAGAATTAAATTCTGTTCGAAGAACATGTACACCGACTCAGTAATTACTGACGTCAAGATCCTATACATGGTTGTGAGGCAAGTAATTGGTCTAGAATTCTTGGGATTCTAAGTTTTCTTCTGCTTTGGAAGTACAGAGCTTACCTCTCCATTTTAACAATCTAATGCTATCTCTAGGGTTTAAATAAGGCAAAAAAAAACTAGATGCTAATGCTACATGTATCTCGAGAAGGCGATTTTATCAAATAATTAGAAATTTGGACTTTTTCGGGCGATTTCCATTTCTGTGATTTTCCTAGTGCAATTCGATCTTTTAGCATTTATTAATTCTTTTTCGTGCTCTTTGGTGCCATTGATTTTCCCTCATTTACATTTTAAACATTCTAACTCAATATAAAATTCTCTTTCCTTTCCCCATCTGCTATTCCATAAGTTTTCTTTTGTTCTGATTATTTGACATCAATTACCCTTAGTCTCTATAGCAATTCTTTGCATTTGCATTTTAAGCTAAGTAATCTCAATACGACAGTTGTAAAGAACTGAGTGTTTTTGACTATACCTTGGTTAAATATATGGCGATTGGTGAAGTTCCGTAAAAATATTGATAATTATAAAGACGTCTTAAGTAGCTAACAAGACTTTAGAAGGAATTAAATAATTTGTATTATTCCAGAAAATCCATCAGTGCCCAAAATACTCCTTTCTACTGCAATTATAAGTCTGAATATTTCCAAATTCTGTGTGACCATTTTCAAATAAGGACACCTGGAGAAAATTATTTAGAAATTGAGTTTTTAACATTTATTTAAAACTCTAGTTATCCTAAGCCCGATTTGTATTAACATGGTGCAGTATCAAGCAAAGAATTTAGTGCAAAAACTAGTGTATATCTGGGTTTGTTATTTAGGCCTTTGTAGATAAATTTAGTTTGAGAAACATTGTCAATTGAGAAAGGAACATGATTCGCATGGGAGGTATTGATGCATATGGTTTTTGTGTCTACGAATGAGCTAATTGAAATGTTTTAGAACTTCTTGAAAAATTGTTTTTGAGGGATAAAGCAACAAATAAACTGATAATTGGCAGTAGTGAGACCATAAATGACCTTTAAGTTGGAAAGTGGCTCTGTGGAGTTTGCAAGAAAGGAGTTGGTGGTACGTCGTTTTTCGCCGCACGGCGTTTGGTACATAACAACTACAATAGCACTGCAGAAAGGTTAAGACCTGACAGGTTAAGAGGTTAAGAGCTTTTCATGTACGCGCTGCTTTATAGACTGTGTAGTATTTACAGCATTAGTTATGTACCGAAATGATTCATGGGATATAATTGAGAGCCTCTGTTAATTGTCTGTTATGTTGGGTAGTGAAGAGTGTTATGATGGGTGTTATGTTGGGTGGTGCACAACTCTCTCAAACTGACCCTATCAACGCAACGTCATTATCTGAATAGCATATTTGATGCGTTAAATACAAGCTAACTACGACGTATTAAAGAAGTGTTAAGTGCTGACATTCACTTCTTATGTATGCGCTGCAAAGTTGCCTTTATAGACTGTGTTGTTTTTATAAAGATAAGTGCCCCGCACAAGGGGCGTAGGTGAAACATAATGACAAAGCATAATATGATGAGATTTCGGTGTATTCTACCACCATTCTCGAATCAATTAATTACAAGATATGAAACAGGTTCGGTTAAGACCGTAACATAAACAATAGAACACATTAACAACTAAGAAGAGACAAAAAGGAAGAGGGAGAGGGGAATTGAACTTTTGTTTACGTTAAGTGAATAAGCGTGTTTAGTCAAAAGAAAGCTTTCTTTGAGAAGAAGCTCGAATTCTGAAGAAGCAGAGGTAAGAAAAGTGAAGTCAGAGGCAGAGAACGGATGAGAACAGTTTTCAGCATGTAGACGAGTACTAGAAAATGGAGGGCTAGAAAGCGTTTTGCCAGTTAAAGGTGAAACTCCCAAATGATCGGACAACCGTCTATGGAATTGACGTATTGTCTGACCTAAATACGCTTCCCAATTTAACACGAATTACTGTGCAAAGGATCGCTTAGGCTAGAATTACAACAAAACAATACCCGGATCTTGTCTGCGTATGAAATAAAGAAGAATTATGTAAGTTAGGCTTTGAATGTGCTTTGTACAGGGAATGCACGACTAAGCACTTTTGAGTTATGGTGTAGGTAATGAGGCCAACAGAACCATTAAAAAAATTCATCGCGTAACATTGCTCCAACAAACACCCGTTGATCATGAGAAAGTGAAGTGCGAGAAATCATGGGCAACTCCTGGTCAGTTATGGAGAAAAAGTCCTCTTTAATGGAGATATATTGTCCTTTTTATGAAAATGTTGTTTTACATATTGTACATTTCTCATTTCAGTTATAACCCCCGGCAACTCTATACTACGTGCAAAGGGACGCGTGTTACTGCAGAGCCGGGTATCTCTCTGAGGGAAATAACAAAAACCTAATGAAGCATTCGAAAAGGGTTACAAAAATAGTTCCTTAAATTGAAATTAAACTCCCTCTTCTGTTTGGTGGGTCAAATGCGTAATAATATAAAACTTAAATTCAATGTCACGAAGGTCTATTTTAGATGTATATATGTAAAAGCAAGTCACGGAATTGTTATGAAAAAATAATATTAAAACTTTACGAAATTTTTACAATGACTATCATCTTACCTCGCAGTTAAAACAGCTAGTTGTGAAATGAAGAAAGACGTAAAGATAGTAATAGGGTACAAAAGAGCATGACATATATCCCAACTACAAAATTGCAGGCGTAAAACTACTGTGCCCCTGAATTGATAAGCCATTACAAATTAATGAGATTGGGAATGAAATGTGAAGTACCTTATCTGCTTCTCTGTTTAATTCCACCACCTCTTCGTCATCGGAAATCAGACTAACTTCTGTGATGCTTAAAATAAGCTCATACAGCTCTTCTAATTCGCTAAGGGCTGTTCGCAGCCCAGGGATATCAACCCGGCTAAGTAAGAGCTTCCCTTCGCGAAGCTGTGGTGATGCAGCCTCTGCCGCAGTCTCTCTCAGCCTGCTTTTCTCGCTCTTTGCAGTGACTGTGGCGAGCCTGGAACGGAGCTGCTTGAGGATGTCCTTAGCCTGCAAAGACAGAGAGATACCTGTGTAAAAATACGCAAAGGTGCTTTGGGATTTGTAGCAAGACTCTCCGTGTGTACGTCATATGCAACAGCATACCCCTTTACGTGACTATTGTTGAACCCGTTTCCTAATTTTAATACAAATCGTTGATTCACAATATAGTACAAACATACATAAATACCGTTACAGGCTTTGGCAAGAAACCGGGAGAACGAAAACGTAATTCTACAATTTAGTATAAAACAGGGTCAAAGCAGTAATATTTTTATGACTTATGCTCGTAAATTGAAACAGTAACATTTTTGACGTTAAATTCCTCTATTAGCAGTTGCATCAAGCTAGCAACAATGATTTCAAAACCTTTTTACGCTGTGACTCGAACCAAGGACGTAACATTAGCTCCCATTCTCTTCAAGAGAGTTGTCAGCCTTTACAGTACGATCATTGTTACATTTCTGTTGATTGTCAAATTCTCTAAAAGTAAGGGTGTTTTTATATAAGCCCGTTTAGTGAATCTCTTTTTCTGCGACCAAGTGGCCTTTGTCCTCTCTTGCTCAATGTTGTTGTTATATGAACAAGTACTCCTCTTCCTATTGCTGTATGTTGGTTGGTAACCAACTCCAAACAATGAACATGGTACTTTAAGAAAGCGGGGAAACAGCCAATGACCCGCCAAAGCAAAACTACCTACCGTTCTGGGCCATTGACTACTAACAGTTTGGATTACTGTCCATCCTTTGAGTGCAAGGAGGGAAACGCAATGTCGCTACACATTTCTTACGTGGCTGACTTTGGAATAAAACGAAAATGAAATAATGGTTTTATGATTTTTATGTCATTAGCACCCTTTAAACCTACCTTCAACTTCGCTGGACAAGCAAAGATGACATTCTTCCCTCACAGTGGTTTTGGGGAATGCTTCGTTTTCATTAGTTACTCGAAAGCAACAATAAAAAAAGTAAAAGGAACAGCGTAGAAGAGTAAACAGTGGAGGAGGGGTCCATATCAATAGATGGCAAACACTCGTTATTCATAATCTATTATGACATTTACGGTTGCGCAAAAGAAAGTGTAACTGTCATCAGTAGTGATGGTACTTTTATCATTCCAGTAAGATACCAGCTTAAACAAACCACGCAAATGAAACTGGGACTACCCCAAAAACCCAAGTATGAAATTAAAGCAACACCAGAACCGCTGGACGATAGTGGCATCCGTTACATGCTCTAATCTATTTGAAAATCTTATAAAATATTACATAATATAGTTCTATAAGGTGTGCGGTTAGAATATTTGCAAAAGACGTTAGAAGCAACTTTCCATACTCAGAAGGTAATATTGATTTCAACAAATCGATTCCATAAATAACGGCTATAACAAAGGAAATTGCTCAGTAAAAAATATTGCTTAAGGTTAAAATAACTAGGTCCAGTAAACTGCTTAGTTTCATGCCAGCAAGTGAATGTGGTTTTGCGTGATATCGAAAGACTATGGATGGCATTTAACGGAGTGTAGTGTAGAACTATTGGTAGTTTATTTAAGTGGTATGAATGCTTGATGCATCTGTGTTAACTCTACCAGCCAACACTGCACTAAATTCAAAAGAAACGGGAGAAAATCGAGAAAAAGTTACATCGCGAACAACTTTATAAAAATATTGTAGTTGTAGCTCCAAGCTAAATGTTTGAGGTCTAATCCTATTCTGGCTTACTTTGCACTCATTGGAGAAGATATTTTAAATTATAACCGGATAAGATCTCCGCCTCCAGAATTGGATCTAGAATCCTTTAAAATATCTCCCATAACATACCATACCCTCCAATGGATAACGTCGACCGTTTACGAATGATTTAACTTAGAAAATTCTCTTGGATACAATTCACTTGTCCACCAAGAAGTCTTGGCATATTATCGAAAAGAAGTCAGTTATATAACGTTACTTATTGGCAAAAAAAGTGATGACAGATGGATTGTCATTGGTAAAGCAACAACAATCTCACAGTCTCTCAATCAAAGTCCCCTGACCATCAGCGGACCCGAAATTGAAACTACCCTAAATAAACAGAAAAACCACCAAGCAGGCTAACTAATAAGAAAAGGGTAGCAGAGGCGTCCAAGGGCAACGCCGCTCAATTTAGGCTACTGGGCAGAGAAGCAAGCCATGAGGCAGACTCAACCGTCCAGTTGGACCGCCTCTCGCGGATTATTGAAAGAATCCGTCATCAATGAGAACTTATACTATATCTATTCCTTGCCAAAAGGCAGCGAAGCAACAACCACTTCGCCCACCTCCATATGAAAACGAGATCACAAGTCCTCGGTAAGCCATGGACAAGAGTATTGCATCCTCATGACTAGGACGACTTACTATATCCACTCGCCCAGTAACACCACGAACCAGTTCTCAAAGTCTAAGTCCTGCTGATAAATTTCATAATGCAGTAAAATATTGAGGAAGGCGAACTGGTTTACGTTTGGCAATGGTTGTACGTTTCGGAAGTGAACCAGAGACGTTGGCCGAGCCTCTAGAAAGGAGTGCCCTACCAATTCTTAAATTGACTACGACTGGGTAAGAAACTCATTAATATGATTTTATCCAAAAGAGCTGATTGTCTAACAGAACTTTCTCCATAGTATACTAATATGAAGCGGTTTTTAATTCATTTACACTCAATTTCAGATGTACGACTTAGCACAAACAGATCAAATTCCGAACATGCTACTTCTATTTATTGCAATCCAATGGGTCCAGTGCTTGGGCTTTGAATCTTTTACTATAAAAAGGGAATACTTGATCTTAAATCTTGCCTTTTGATTTCATGGCTCGCGCTGCTCTTTAACTGGGCATCTAACTTTCAGGGTTTTTTTCTTTCTTTCTGAGGCTTAATGCGCATCATCCTATCTCTGGAACCATAATAATTTTGCAGCCATAGCTTAGCAGCATAATTCTTCAATATTAACTATACTATCTGTGCAACCAACTGCAGTAAAGTGACAGGATACTTGTGAACCAAAGAAAACCCACCGCCGATTATATTCCGAATTTGTCATGTTCTTTACCGATATTACAAAGATTCATGTTGTTCTTCAGAATTACAAACTAATATGTCATTGAGCCGCGTTAACTCAACCTTAAACCATAACTAAGACTCGCTACTGACACACGCTCATGACAAATGGTATTTACGGCTTTATGTCGATACGAAATTACAAAAGGTTTACAATTACATGAGAACGACATGAAGCGGCCGTGACTGCCTAAATTTATTGCCCTCGTTTTTCGTGCTCTGTCATTATTAATGGAAACAAAATTTATTACCTCAACAAGTACTTCTAAATTCTGGCAATTAGGTCGTTTCAAACATCATTTCATGGACGTATTCACGATCCTGATCCTATTGCGGAATATCCGTCATTAAATTGATAGCAGCAGCATCTTAAATTCTCAATGCCAACCAATGATGCACAGAAAACAGGAACACGCAGCTAAGCCTCTCTTTACCTAGCAATACTCATCAATTACACAGGAATGAGCCCTTCAAAATTTATGCCACAAGCCTATAGATAATACTCTCCACAGCCGACACAATTGGGACTTATTCTTCAAGGAGAATGAAGAGCTAATTCAAAGAATACTCGTATTTGATAATGTATACTTTGGATCTTTAGGCTGGAATTCGTTTGACTTGAAACCGGAAAATGTATTCTTGATAACATGAGGTGCAATATTGACCATCTTTAATAATCCACAACAAATAATTGCCCAAGATCAAGTTTCATACAGCAATAGAAACTTCATTATTCATTTAAATTATTGACGAATAAAAAGACAAAAATATCTGTTACACTTTCTGTTGAAACTAAAATAGTTGGCGGAGTTGAAACTAAACCCTGAAAACCAAAAGGGACAGCATAAATTGTGCAAAACGCGATAAAATATTTGTCTATTCACATATTTGTAATCTTGCACCCTAAATTTTGGTACACAAGAAATGTATCTTCTGTATTGATAGAGAAGCACCAGAATCCTTTAGAGCTTAATAATTTAAAAGTGTTAAGTCTCACAAAGGAGATCATCAACAAACAACGAAAGGAGTTAATATTCAAAATCCAATTCCCACATTAGGCCGACGAGGTAACTTTGTTCTTTGTTTAATCGTTTGCTGCTGGAAAGTATCTTTTTCTATACCTAGTTGTTTGCATGGACCAACCTAAAGCAAGTGAAATACAACATGGCTGCTAATCCCGGCTACATACTGTTTGAGTTCATAACGAACTTTTAGAACTCTCTCTCTATATATGTATTATTAACTGGATATTTGAGTATCAAAGGGCAAAAGTTAGTGCTTACATAAGAAATCTACATCGTTAAAAATTTATACTTTCAACTTAATTGGTAATACTAGACTCTCAATCGGTTGCGTTTAGTTTCTACAGTTAACTTACCTTTACATGATACAGTCGAACACCTTTATTTACATATTAATATTTAAACATTGCATATGAAAACTGGTACACAAAGTATTTACAGGTCACTCTAAATCGTTTTACAATTTTAATATCCTACCATCAACGTTCATTAAAAGCTGCCCCTTTACAAAGTAAGCTGCTAGAAGAATACAAAGTTAAGCTGTCAAATTACAGCATATTTTAACATAGGAAATAGGCGATCTATGATTGCAGTGTCGTATCATATTTCTAGGGTAACGTAGGTAATAAAATTACTGTGTAAAGTGATTTATACACTATCGAGTATTTATGTGTCAAACCTTTTCATCAGGCGTTTGATTATTCATAACCGTTTCTACCCTTTGGATGCTACTTCAGGTTTCCATACCTTCAAGTGGACATAGGTACCGTAGGTGATTGAAAAGACCACCCGCCCTTTAGACGGAATACAAGTCTCCATCCATGGTAATGTATTTGGCAGCAGGGAGGAGCTGAAGTGTAATTAAATTGTGATAAATTATGCTGAAATCGCAGCAAAACAAATTTACTTCTATGAAAGGTCACTTCGGTTTAACAGAAATTATTTCCCGAGGAGGGCATCTTCGTTGACGCTGGTTAACGATATATTCGCATTTACACCTTAGGACGTCTATTTAAAGATATTTATTCTCCAAATTTTAAGAAGGATAGGGGAGGTTATAAGATTAAAAGGGCACCTATTTAATACCCAAAAGTACATGTCAGTATATGTCTATATGACCTTTCCCAATGTCTGTACTGACAGAAAGGAACAAATATTGTTCTATCCAACTGCAACAGGCGTTAAATATTCTTAGTCTGAGTGCTCGGATACATAACACAACGTGTTTGCACAAATTATTGGATCTAAAACCCTCTGCAA
>JAAAKM020006971.1:59817113-59833781 GCA_010016025.2 Alatinidae sp. Z8VKAUB7J3 | reverse complement strand
ATGAAATTGTCATACTTTCCAAGAATTTTGGGTCTACCAAGGCGGATCAACTAAAGTTGATAGGGATTGAAAATTTTGAAAGTGATATCTAATTATATCACTTGTGAATAACCGATACAAGGTAACGTATTTTGACAATAACTTTTCAAATTCATTAGCCGAATTTGGTTGACCTTACAAATAGTAAAGGGTAATCCCAGCTTAGCAACTTCAAATCATTAAGGCATAACAAGACGTAGACATATTAAAGAAATTACAGAAAGTTTCCACCAAAGCTGTTTACTTTCAACCTTTTTAAGTTAGAGTTGCGAAGGTTTTTATTCCCTCGTTTGTACTGTGCTTTGTGCTTCTTCTCTTCGAGAAAAACGAAACACCTTTAATAATTATTTCATCGTCTGAAAAACAATAGAGCCCTTAAATGTTTCTGGTAGTCAAGTGAAAAGCATAGACCAAAATGAAATTACTGTAATACCAGTTTTAAAATACCTAGTCTGGAAGCCTAAAGTCAGGGACGGACTAACCATATGACCATTTTGGGAATGTCAGGCGGGCTGCCTTAATCCTACTACTACTATACAGAATAATAATTCATCGAGAAGAGAGGATTTGAAATATGTCACCACCGGGGTTTGTTCTTTTCAAAACTGACTCTTCAAATCCTCTCTCAATCATCCACCAGTGGACGTCGATATCAAGCCTCCTCACAATTGGAGACCAACCACTGGATCTACCACTAGCAAGGGAAGAAAGACATGTGGTAAAGATCAGCTTGTAGTCCTGGACATGCAGGCACTGCAGGACGAGGAAATAGGACAGGATGAACAGGTAAAACAGAAAACATGTCGCATAGAGCAGGCCAGTAACATAAAAAGGACAAGTCGTACACTTGGACGAGGCGCATAGACTGCAAACTCGGGCAAACAGATGTTGAAAAAGCCATACTCAACATTCAGAGTAACAAGTAAGATTCAAATGTCGGTTGAAATCGGATTGCACCGTGTCGGTCCAACAAAGAGAGAATATCGTCTACACACTATTAAAAATTGATGGTAATATGGATGACAGATTGATATCAGTTGATTGTTTTCGAGTATCAAGTAAACAATATCTTCTGAGACAATGAGTGTTATTATTGGGAGAAAATATCTGTCAAGATTTTTAAAGGTAAGCCTTTATTTCAGCAATAATCGTATATAGAGAAATGACTATGGTCTAACCTTCGTATCAAATACTTTCTTTGTTATTAGACGAGAACCAGTAAGACTTGGAAGTATAAGACACTTTCCAAGAAGTCTTTATCCCGGAGACAATCTTTCTATTTCATTACTATTTAAGAATTGCGATCATTCCGTGTTGTTCGAGTAGGCATACGGCTATTTTAGCATATATAACTGCAATGAAACGTAGTTATATGCTTTGACATCAAAGTTGTAATTATTTTAAGACCTTTGACGTTGAATTTAAGTGTTTTTATTTTAAAATCTTAAGTAAAAGATGTGTTATTAAAAGTATTATAGGGTAAGGTAGACAAGTCAAAAATGTTTGCCAGATGTAAGTCTGACCGGGATGGAGTACAAGTTGTTACCTCAAAAGCTTTATCAGCTTTAGAATAATATGCCATCCCAAAAAGGTGAGACACACAAGTATTCAACTGTCAGAACCAATAATGAAGATGAAAAGTCCCAACGATCCCAGCTAAACAACTTATAACGGAGTATGTTTATTATATGTTTAAAAAAATGATTATTTTTCGGACTCTCCCATTCTACAAAATATTTGTCAATATCATGAAAAACCTCTTGAGTTATAGCCCTTTCAAAATTTCACCATATATGGTCAAATTTTTACAAGGGTCACGTGACTACACTACTAGCAGTGACGACCAATTTTTTTAACCAAACGCTTGCTAGATAAAAGTTAGCATAAATCAGAAAGTTGTTAAACAATATTCACAGCTGTGGGCCTACTAGGACAAATGTCTCAGTTAGCGACCACTACACCAAGCACTCAGACGTACGTCGTGCGGGAATGGAGTGTAAAGAAAGTGCGTATAATGATAATGATAATGATGATGGTGATGATGATGATGAAGATGATAAAGATGATGACGATGAAGATGATAATGGTGATAATGGTGATAATGATGGTAATGATGATGAGGAGGAGGATTCCAATGATGGTACAATCATCAATCATCATCATCATCATCGGAAACCATCTCGTCTCCTTCCTTAAATAAGAAGGTACGTAATTAAGAGCTTCGGAAAGGAAGGAAAGGGCACAGAAACTGAGTATGATCAGAGATTTTACAGAAATAACGCTTAAAATATCGTATAGTAGACATTTCCAAGCTCTATCTTCTCGGAGTGGGTTAGACGGATGCATTAGAGTTTAGAAAGCCTTACGTTTTGCCATAAAAATGTAAGAATAAATTACTTTGAAATCATAAAATATTTTCTCTTGTACATCCTAAACTATTCCTAGAAAAACCTGGTTGCTAGCATGTTGTCTTTTTTCAGAATCTGTTTTGAATTGCGAAAAGATCTATCTTTAATGTAAATGACTTTATCATTTATTATTTTTGTAAATGATTTTGTTAACGAAAGTCACATCGGCTCTTCACTCTCCATCTGAAAACTCAAAATGGTTCTCTATGCTTTCTCACACGAGAAGTCACTGATACCTCCTACCGTTGCAGTAATAAGATTACGGTTCACACAGGACATTACCAATGGACTCGTGGCTACGTTAATCTAATCTCTGTCATATGAGGCTACCAAGCTGTAAATAATGGTTGAATTTTACTTATGTATCCAGGGATGGTGCGTTTGGACACAAGCCTACTGATATCATGTCTTCAGGAAGTTCGGTGGATCGTAACAAGGACGTGTAGAATTACAGATCATTCTACAGTTCCATGTAACAAGCAAGATGATGTCGTCAAAAGTCGAATTTTAGTACACAAGGAAAGAAGGACGCTGCAGGAGAAACTTATATCAAGTAAGCGAGCTAACAGAAGTAAGGAAGAGAAGAAGTAAATTGATAAGAAAGTAAATGAATAAATAAACGGCTTTTTGGAAGTGAAGCAACTGAAGAAGTGGGGCAGTAAAGAAAAGGAAGAAAAAGAAAGAAAAGGAGAACAAAATAAGCAATGAAGGGAAAGTGGCAGGTTAAAAGAATAAAAAGGAAACAAGAAAAAGGTGTAAATAATAGTATTAAACATCGAAAAAAACGTAGCAAAAGCATGAAAAACGTAAAAGGGAAGAATAAAATGGAAAGAGTAGAAGGAAACAGACATGGAAAGAAACAACAACAGGAATAAAGGAAGAAAAGGAAGAAGGAAATAGAATGAAATAGAGAAATTAGTTTTTAAAAAACAATGGTAATTACATAGGTATTTGATTTCACTAAAATGATAACCTTCGGTTTAGATGTGTACATTCGACAAACCCAAATTTCACAAAATTTGATCGTTTTTTTTCATACTACTTACTATCTGTGTTTATGGGTGATCTAAAATTATTTTCTGACTATGTTTGGCTCAATTTGCCGAGCACTTGATTTTGCACAATTTTACTAACTGGCAATTTCAATAAAGTTCACTTTCAAAGAAATGACTTCGTTTGATGGGAAGCATTTTCTGATAGCTTGCAATTTAAGGGCACTGATCGGATTCAAACCCATGACCTCATGATTACTAAACCAACGCCTGAACCATTGGACCATCAGGCCCAAAAGCTAAGGCGGAGATTTTGTGTCAACGAATTCTCCTCCACCCAGTGGGTACGGGGAAATTAACTCATTAATATTTATTGTGTTTTGGCTTTGAGCCTTCATCAGTGCCAGACATATACATACTCTCAGTGGTGTGATAGTAGTCTCTGTAAGGTAAATTTGGGACATCCATAAATAGTTTGACGGCTCAAAACCAGGAGTCCCAGAAAGAATTAACTCCTGACGCAAACCTATGGCAAATTCACATACTTGATGTATGAAGTAAGAGACGCGTATGACAAATGCGGTGTCTGCAATCGTTGCTGTGGTGTGCTATAATCAAAGTCAGGAGTTTGATTGCTGTATGCATTCGTGTCCATTTTTATTTTTCTATGGATCCCAAATATTACCCTGAGTTGGATCCGAATTTCCTACTTCTTCAAGTTGTGATATATATAACTCAATGTGTCTCTGTTCCCTGCCGAATTTGTTACTCTTCAACTGGGGCGGCGCCACCAAAGTAAAAGTGAGGGGCTTAGAGACAACAGAAACTATCTCTTTTCATTTTATTCAATATTTAAAGAAGACTTGGCATTTTCTGACCATTAAGAGTTGCCGTGAGACTCACATATCTTACTTTAAGTATTTACATATTTTCATTATTTTTAAAGTGTTTCCATGTTTTCTTTGCCAAAGAATAAATACTTTGCAAAAAATGGAGGGCTTGAAGCCTCCATCCCGTAGTCACGGCGCCACTGTGAAAGCAGCTTCAAGGGAAATGTACTTAGGAAATGTAAAGAAACAGTAATACGTAAAATGACAATTAAAAACAACAAGCAAGAGATCATTTGTAAGAGGAAGATACAACATTTGTGGGATAACTCACAAACCTGGAAAACGATTGCGCTGGAAGAATGGAAAATGAGCTTTAACTAATAAGGAAAGCAACGAACAGATCCGTACAAAGAAAGGAGGAAGAAGTAGACCTTCGATGCTATGGCAAGCAAAGCCTTTTGTAGCATTGGCAAGCAAAGGTCGATGTCAAGTCTAAGGATAATGTATAGGATGGATATAGCGACGAGAGTCTTAAGTGGAGGTTGTTGATTATGATAATGATAATAATGATGATAACGATGATAATGATGATGATGGTTACGATTATGATGATGATGATGATGATGATGATGATGATAATGATGATAATTATTGTTGACCATAGCGTAAATGAAAGATATTCTCAACCAATTACATTTGGTGTCGCAAACTCTAAGGAATAAAGTGGTTGCAGATCTGTCAATTTGGTGAATTCACATCAGTCAAGTTATATTTCTTTGTACTGTTGCTATTTTCTGAGAATGATTTTTGCTAGATTCCATCTTTATTTGTTTCCTTTCGAAGGTATTGCATTGGAAGCAAAGACTTTCCCAGGACACCAACCAGAACTACACAGCCAAGATCTTAAACTTTCGTATAACTCTTTCGAGACAACTTCGATGGCAGCGTTTAAAGATCCGAATACAACGCGATAGGTAGCAAACGTTGATTCAAGCACTGGATATACATTTAGAAAGATAGCTAAACTTTGATAGAATATATGTCAGTATAAAGAAATGAAACGAAATGCATTTGGCATTGAAATTTTAGATCATTGAACGCTTGCATTCCCCGCTTCATCTCTTCTCTTGCTACTTCATCATTTATTTGTTTTGATAATTTCTCCTTTAAGATGAAACCAAATTTGCCTCAAAGAAGGATTATTGTGTCCTCTATTACCCTGGAGCCCAGTCCTTGTATATAGTAAGGCGCTTTGTAAGGCCGCATACGACGTAGTTTCCTCTGTCGATCTTTGGTCAATTTTGCATTATGCTGGGATCCGTCTGACGTAATAATTCAATCGGGGGGGGGGGGGTCCGCTGGTACATCATTTTAAAATGAGCGTCAAGATTCCTTTACAAATTGATTTTTTTGAAGTAATGGGCGAAAGCATTGGATCAAAAATTTGTAGGTAAAGGGAGAAGTTTTGCATATCTCATTGATAATTATTATGCAGTTTATCCTGAAAACCAATTTAATATTTGTGGCTTAAGAATTCCTACGTCCTAAAACCACGAAATTCGCACAAGCAATAGGCCAAAGCGCGATCCACTCCCGTACGTAGCCTGCGCGCAGACAGAAACTACTGACGTACCCACTTGAGCTGGGATAATCTGCACGCAGGCTACACCCGTACGGGGCTGCAGAAGATATCTTGGATTTGCAGGGCTATATCCAAACTAGTCTGGCCAATTTGGTCTAGCTTGGATCATGGTCACGCTGTAGTTTGTATCAAATGCCGAATTTTTAATGTTTGTACAAGTTCTCCTTCATTCACTCAGGATATAAAGATATAAATACAGTTTAAACCTACTAAAAATGTAGCCTTAGTCATAGGTTACTCAATCACGTGTACTTTCCGGTTCAATTTTGAAAAAGAGAAAATGCTGGGGACGGTTACTGCTTCTTAGAGCCCGCGAATCAGACGGCAAAAAGTCATACATGGCTACTTACGTAACCTGCGCGTGCATTTCAGTAGAATCTTGCGGAGGCCTGCAGGAGGACTTTTTGCAGTTTGATTTACAGGCCCTAAGAAAGGAGTTGACACATGGGCTCTAATAGGCTGGGGCACTGTAGAAGACAATTTCATTATAACGTCACGGGGCCATAACTTTTTACAGGCCGGGTTTGTCTCCCGTGCCGGACTGTGCCCTTCACCTTGCCTTAGACAGAGGCCTTCTCCCTTGGTCTGATTATGTGTGACTCTTACATTGCATGTCGCCAAATTGACCGTAATATGCTAAAAATTTATCGACATCCATTAAAAATGTAGATCATAACAATACTTCGATTCTGGAAATATGTTGTACGCAAGTCTATTTGCATATCATTTTCGGGAAATCAAACAATTCAAATCCGCTCACAAAGATGGGTGGCTAGCGCGGGTGCCGCCCCCTGAGAGGATTCACTAGTGTATCCCCCGACATTCATAGCTACATATACATTTTTCACTTAAGTATGTCATAATGCATCGGAAAACAAAAACGTCGGACCTATGGGATGACTCTTGCCCGTATGTCCGAATGTAGGCCTATGTGCGTTGAAGTATTCCTCAAAAACGCCTTCCGTGAGACTGCGCAAAAATTTTGTCTTTTGGCCTAAGTGAACAAACTTTTGCTTACGACTTTAAACCCATGGCTTTGCGGCAATTTTACTTGTCGAACCTAGAATTTAGGTTATACAATGCTACTTTCAGTTAAATTTAGCCAACCCTAACCTTTTTGTATCGATGTAGCCAAATAAAATATAAAATTGAATGGATACTACTTGTAGGATTATTTCTAGAGAATGATGAATGTTGTCGCCCCCCCCCCCCCTTTGATATTTTGGAAATGCCCCCCACCTTTCTCAGAGGGCCAGCTACGTGAGCGTTCAAATCATGCGTTGACGACCTCAGTTCCCTATAAAACTGTAGTTTTTCAAATTCCAGTGGCTGCAGGAACAAAGCAATATGGTCTTATTATTCTTGATAACTTTATTATGACCAGTGGATCTGATGTATAACTAGAAAGTTCATAGACGTGAGCTGTTAGAACAGTTACGAAGTTTGGAATGAACTTTGACTCAACTTTGAACTTTTGATCAGTGGAGTCACACCGAGGTTCCTGGAGATTTGAAGACAATAAACCTATTGTACTTTAGATCACACCACAACGACACATGATCATTATTTAACCAATCCGCAATGGCCCTTCAAATTGTCAACATAAATAAAAAAGTGATTTGTGTTGTGCCACGAATTTTTAATTCGAAGTTGTCCACTCGGTTGTTCAAGGGGAGGAGTCTGATGATGGAGACCGCAGGAAATGCAGAACCAGAGATGAATCCAGGGGAAGAGTTGTTTACAAGTGTCGAGGAATGCCCAGAACCAGTAGAAGCTTCAGTTTCGGGAGATCTGCCCACCTGGCTGAAAGGATGCCTTCTCCGGGTTGGACCTGCAAAGTTCGAATGGGGAGAAACTAGCTACAACCACTGGTTTGATGGAGACGGTTTACTGCACAAATTCGAAGTATACAATGGCACAGTTAAATATTCAAGCCACTTCGTACGGAGCCAGTCGTACTTGCACTCAAAGGAGAAGGGTAGAATAGACTCAAGTCAATATGCGACGGTAAAGCCCCCCGACCCTTGTAAGAATATCTTTTCACGTTTCTTCTCGAAATTTTTACCCTCGTCCACCCCGTTTGATAATACAAACGTTAATTTGGTGACTATTAAAGAAAGAATTTTTGCATCAACTGAGACGTCGTCTTTGAACCGTATAAATCCAGAAACCTTGGAGACAGTAGAAAGGGTTGATTTAAGCCAAGAGTTAAAAGGTATGTATATATTTACCATTTATATTTTCCCATGCCTTTTATTCGGTCGAATTTGGAGGATGTATCTACCTAGGCCTGCTAAGATATATTTTCTTGTCTAAGCAATAGTTTCAGGTCATAATGTATTATTTGCAAAAATATACAAATCAGGTCAGGTCAACGAGAGCGTGCAGACTCTTGAAGCAGTTGCTCCGCCTCATAGGGTCTGCAGGACCCTCCAGTATTGGTTTACCAAGTTGCTGTCTGGACTCATATGAGGTTTACTTTTCATTCACATGTGTTTCTAATAAAGTAAGGGGAGCACCCTTTTCGAAAATAATTAAATGATGCAATATTCATCATTAAGGTAGGCTCCTATTTACTTTTCATCTGTTATCATGAATCACAAATGCCTCTCGTGATAAATTGACTATCAGCTGTGGCTCTGGAAGTTTAACCTGCAGACAGGCCAATCTAAATATTGTTTGGATTGCTCTGTATTCAGGCTTTCGTTAGGTTTACACACTCACGACATTTTATTTTGGACAGTCGTCTGCCTTTCAATTATCATATATCATAATCTGGCACTTTGCTTGTGGAGTACAATATTTGCAACAGATAGGCTATACTGCTCTGTGCAATAGGTTTACATTGTTTGAACAGATAGCTACCAGCTTAGTAAGCTCAGGACCAGTGGCTATCTTGGCACCAAGTTGTTATTATTGTTAGGTCATTAAAGCTGTAAGTTGCTTTGACTTCCAATTAAAAGTACCGGACCCCTACCCAGAGATCATTTGCTGACAATTAGCTTCTCATATATATTTTGTGTTGAGCACATAGGGATATTTCTGTTTCTATTCAAACATATTAGTTTAGGTTTTGTTATCATTTTAAATTTAAAATAAACAACAATTAGTAAAAAATATCTCTATTGCATAGAACCAAGGGATAATTCAAGGCCACTAGCTCTATGTTTTATCAGTTTATCATAAACTCCTATACAAGTGAGGACACACCAAGAATATATCTGATGTGCTTAGTGATACCCCCATTGAGTAGTCCTGACTCTAGGTATCAATTACTCTATTTAGAAAAGAGTCACCAAAGTTTTAGATAAGGAGCAGCCCTCCTTTGTTTCAAAGATTTTATACTTCAAATGTTTTGAAGTTTTCCTCCTTAAGACACTAAGATATCCTGCATACAAGTTGCATAGATAATTTTACTTCAGTGGACTTAAAAACATAGAGAATCACACATGCTACATATGTGGAGAATGGCATGCATGTGCATTTGAAACATCTGGCAAAATCTGTAGGGAGGTAAAAATTATAATTTGAGTGACAATAAAGGGAAGGAAAATGATGCCTTATTTTCATTAATTTAGAACCAGTTCTAAGAAGTGATACAGCAAATATGATATATATTGAATTGAATACAAGATTTTAAGGGCATATTATTAAGGTAAACACATTGTAGATGAATCTCTAACAACACAAGTTTAAATTGTGATTCTGTTGTGCCCAAACAGGTTCCAACCTGAAACTTGAATCCTTGATTTTACATGGTGAGACTGATTTTTATTCCTCACTTGGTAACATGCAATGTTCACAGGATTTTGTGAGAACACCTTCAAGTTTGTTTACTATTATTATGGTAAAGAGGAAAACATATTGCATTTGAGAAGATATCACACATGTGTTTAAATGCTGTAATAGAAGAACCTGGTCATTCCATATCTTCCCTGCAGGTAGAAGCCACATTTCCATTGTTGTAATTTACAAGAATTGACCAATGATTGGTTGATTAGGCAACATAACAATGGGCAGTTCTTACATCACACACAGCATGCTAATTTCTGACAGAAAAGAAATGCGGAATGCAGAAAAATATACAGTATGAAAACTGCAGCTTACGAAAGTCAATTCTAGAAAATTAATACAGGGAACTACAAACCAGAGATATGGGGCTTATGTCCATAAATTTGACAAGTTTCTACTGGATGTTTATAATCCATCGACTCCCCATAGCTGGGGTTGGGTACTTTTCATGGCCACAACATTGCCTACCTCTCCTCCTCTGTGAGTTGCAGTTATTGGGAGCTAAGGAGTAAAGCCCAAATCCTTCATCTCTTATTAATGCTATCTATCTGTTGTTTCTTGAGCCATCCTGTGACTTTGGGAGTTTATGGTAGTAACCTTTCTCTACCATGTTTCTTCCTCTGTGCACTCTATCTACCCATGCTAGCTAAGTCTGATTGAGTACCTTAACAATCTCAATGAACGGAAGAGCTAGTTATTTTCTTGGCAGTCGTGTTGCTGAGCCATTCTACTGTTTCCCAGCACTGAGCTGCAATATTGCTTTTTTCATCTCACTCGAGTCTTCTGATACTTCCTTGGTGGAATTGCCATTTCTAGCTCTCACAGAGTAAGACACTTCTGATACAGACTTGATATGTGTCGCTTCTGTTGCTTAGTGAGAAGGTCCTGTTGGAGAGTATAGTGGGAAGTTGGGTGAGTTTCTTCAAAGCAGCTTGTGCCTGTGCAGGTATTGTATCAGTACATCATGTGGCTTTGTCTATCACATTGTCAAGATACCAGAAAGTAAAGATCTATTTCTAATGACTCTTTGTATATAGATAAAAGTGACTTGGACCTTTTTCGGGACAGTGGACCAGTTGTGTCCATAATGTAAAAGTAAGGATATGTATATAATGAGAGATGTAAGGAGGTTATTAATAGTATCTCACAAAATAGGTTTTAAGATAACTGCAGGCACAAACATAGTATCATAACTTGGCAGCATGATTCCTTCTTTAATTATTTAATTGATGACTACATTTGCATCCTCTCTAGTTGCCATTTAGAATTAGGTACGCAAAAGTTGCTGTTAGCCTTGTTTTACGTAGGCTGTTGTATGTCTCTTGATGTGAGATTGAAATAATGCAAAATGATAATCAGCCCAGTAATGCCCAACTTCAGAATTTGTTTGTTAGTTTCCTCTTTATACATACACACTTGGCATTAATTGTTTCCAAACTATACTGAAATTGTAAAGTTACTAGATTTCATAAAAAATAGGGAAACCATAATTCATTTTTGATTCTGTTATACCAAAATTTCAGAAGTCCATGTACATGTCCATTAGGGTATGTCATGCTCATGAACCGTATAGTTTTGATCCAGGGTGTCACTTTTCTTATGCACTTACATATTCTGACTTTTATGAAAAAGCAATTCTTGCTACCGAGGAAATCAAATTTTGTTTCAAATATTAGTATTTCCTGCCTATTCGTCTTCATAACTACAATGTGTATTGTTTAACCATTCATATAATTTGTTTTTATGCGGTAGGCTAAGTGGCTTTTATGTTTTTATTTTCCTTTTGTGGAACATACAATGTAAAATGCCTATAATGGTCACCCAAGGGACTGACCAATTGTGGCCATTATAGAGGGGTGGCCGTTCTGTACAGGTTAGGTAAGAAAGGGAAAGATTGTTTGTTGATGATGTCATATTTGTATCTGATAATTAACAGAATATCATCGAATTGCAAGAAGGAATTATCTTCGAATTGCACATGTTTGTTTTCAAGCACAGGCAGACAATGCCTTATGTGATTAATTTAGCATTCTGAAGTTGCTTGGATTCAGTTGTTATTTATTCAAGTGTGTCTGGTGAATTTAATACAACAATTGACCATTATACACAGGGAAAATATTAACCTGGTCCGTATGAAAGTGACCGCTGACCGCATTAGAGAGGTGATCATTCTATAAAGGTAAATGGGCCATTTCACGTCACGTAAGTTACATTTAGAGAGTAAATTTTGAATCATAAAGCTCACAAAAGAGACTGAAATAGCAAAACAGCCAAATTACATCTTGCTATAAACTCTGGTGCATTATTGCCTTCCATGAACATATGTATCTTATCTCTTCAATGTATTCATGGTTAACTTGTTTCCGAAGCCATGAAAAAAAACCCTTGTTAATTGTAAATCAGTAGATGAACTTTCTCTTATCTATTGTAGATAAAATTTCAAGGTTTCAAAGGTCAACCGGAATGACTTCTACACTTTCATGCGAGTATCTGTAGTCCATACTCCATGTTTAACTGTCTTTTTGATACTCTTTCTAAGTAAGTCCTCACTAAATATTTTTAGATTTTTATTTACATCCTTAGGCGCTTGCTTAAATGGACAGGTACTGCATCCTGCATAACTATATTCATCAACAATACAAAAGAATATGTTGTCATATTAAAGTTTGCTACCTGAGGCCTTCGTAAGAATATATATCAATCCAAGCGTGTCTTGTATAACACATATGTATACATAGGCCACCAGTAGAGAAAGCATCATCATCACCATCACCATGGTCATCATTATCAGCATCATAGTATTCGTCATCGTCGTAATTACCATCATCGCCTTGTCAATCTTGTCGTCCATTAGAGCAGGGAGGTTAAAGAGAGATACTCTCGAGTGCTTAGTTTTAGGAGAAGAGGGGCTGAAACTCCATTTCCTCAAAACTTTCACTACCAATTTCATCTTATTATGACCCTCTTAAAAAGAAACTGTGGCGGATTACTTGCCCCTCTCCTTAATAAGACCCCCCTAATATTGAGTCTGCAGGATAAGAAGAGAAACAAAGTGTAAATGAATAGACCCCCTGCTATTACACCCCCTACATTTAGGCACCCGAAAGTACCTTCGAAGCTACTTACATCAGTCATAACCTCAGCTACCCTCTGTCTCTTTTGCTCGTCCGTGTATACTTTATCCATTCTTAGCAAGGCCTGTGTAATTAATTTAGAAAAAGAACATTTGAAGTCATAGGTAATAATTCTATACGCGAGGTTTCAAAAGACAAGTTGCAAGTAGCACTTCATAAAGGGCTTTCTGAAGACTAAATTTTTTTGTGAAATGGGAGGAGTCAAAGCAACCTAAAATGCTTGTTAAATGCAATTCATGTACTACGTAGCTTTAGTCCTAAAGGTGACTCAAAAGGCCTAGGTAGGGTACGTCAGCCTCAAAATCATTTAATTTGTGTAGTAACTACTAAAAGTTGCTAATTATCTGGAGCTACCTGCTTAAGCCTGATGTAGGCCAGCAATTATGTATGCAGTGTAGTAATCTCTAAGGAAAAGGAGATGTAAAATAAGGGTACAGATTTGAAAGCACATCAAATATTTTAAACTGTTTTCCGATTAAGAAACTTTTTTTCTGACTTGGGTTATCTTGTTAAAGATATAATTTGACGCAGGCCTTTCTCTTTGAAGACCAAATGTGTCATCTCATTTCACAATTTTCTAATACACTTGCCAAATGACAAATATTTTGGGGGATAGAGGGCAGCTACAGAGGAGTTCTCTCATCCAATCACTGGTTAGGGGCCCATGTGCCATTAACTGGCTACACGCATAATGAGAATACAAAACCATATTTATAAATTTATAAAGTGAATATTGCCATCTCGAAATATGTAGAAAATAGTGGCACTCAGGTAAGTACATATCGAGATAAGATTACTTACTTGAAAAGTTAAATGCTCTTTTACAGTCAATGTACCAATGAAAAGGTCATCTTGGTGAACATAGGCACAAATAGACTTGAGCTGTTTTCCTATGACACGATTGTTGACTTTAATAACTCCTTCAACATGCATGTTACTTGCATGACTGTATGCAAGAATGTCCATCAAGGTACTCTTTCCGGCACCACTACAGAAAACAACGCCATCATAAAGATGGTAGGACAAGTATTGGAAAATGCTACAAGGGAGCCGATAATATTACCCTTCTAAAACTTGGAAAGTTTGCCATTAGTAGGTGTAATTACTGTCATAATTTCATAAAGAAGGCAGAAAGCGACACTTTAATTTAAAAAAATATCTATATCTTTAACACAAGAATGAGAATGAATGACCAGAGCAAGACCTTAGCTAGGACTATAAAATAAAAACTTTATAAATTTAACAATCTAAAGGGACCTACATACGCTCGATGATATTGAAAAGGATATTGACAAAACTGTATATTGACAAAATTATGGATCGTCTCTGAGCAATGATTGAAACGTTGCGCTGTATGTTAACAAAATCAATTTCAATATATATTTATTAACAATCGGTCAATATTTTTGAATTGAAAACTGCTGCACGTTATCGAGAACAACCGGAAAAGATTTAAGTGATGTTCACGATTAACTTCCTACACACTCAAAAATCTAAAGTAAATTCGTAGGATTAAAAGCCAAGAAGAAAGAGTAAAGGACTAGAGGAAGAAGGTTTAATACCCTGCGAGCCGACTTTTGGAAGGAATTTAAAGATTTAGCCACACCATGTGCTGGAACTGATCAACTATACAATCCAAATGTATAGTACGTCGATGCTTTAAAACTTTTTTTGCCCCATTAAGCCCGTCTCGTTAGTCTTTACTTCGTTTACGTTTTGTTTGTTCTGACCGCAAAACGGAGGATAGCTGCTCTGTTGGTGCCGAAGTTCACTACTGAAATGTGACAGTATTGCCAAAAAAAGTAAATCTTCTGTAGAGGACATGATATTTCATCAATAACAAGAACAAGAACAATTTCATATGTTCACCAATACTATTGCCAATATTATTAAGCGTCTTTGGGCTGCTTCAGGGCGAGAACTGAGCGGGAAAAGATGCTTGTATCTAGTTTATATCCGTATGCTTCCTATTGAATTACTGTATGTTTTCCCACACCCATGCCTCCCTTTCCTCGGTCGCTGTATTAGTAGGTTAGCAAGGGGCGTTTTCTTTCTTGACGTCATGCCACGATTGGCTTTGAATTGATTATGGAATTATGTTATAAAATCCGCTCTTGCGATTCTTGGTTTGTGCAAAGACTATTAATTCTTGGAAAAATTAAGGAAGACACGTTCACGTCTAAAGTAAATATCACGATGGCCTTACGAAGCATTATTATTCTTCCGTACACTACAGCAAAGGTAGGAAAGTTGATGTAGACATCAATGCTTACCTTGCTCCCATAATTGCCAGTAAGGCACCACCTGGTACTTCCCCACTAACTAAGAGGTAAAGAAAGTTGATGTAGACATCAATGCTTACCTTGCTCCCATAATTGCCAGTAAGGCACCACCTGGTACTTCCCCACTAACTAAGAGGTAAAGAAAGTTGATGTAGATATCAATGCTTACCTTGCTCCCATAATTGCCAGTAAGGCACCACCTGGTACTTCACCACTAACTAAGAGGTAAAGAAAGCAGTTGACTATAAGAAATCTTTTACTTAGCACCAACGAGAACAGAGGATTTTGAAGTGATTAATTTGGCAGATACTAGAGAAACAGAAAATATGTCAGTCTTGGTTCCGGAATCTTTGGTTTCCATCATTTGACTACTTGAGAAATCTTACCTTCGTTAGCTACAAAGTACATTCCAATGATGTTTCAAACAATTTTAGGTTATTTTCATCTCGTTAAGTAAAAACACGGAGATGCTGTTAAACCTTGCGAAAAAGAGAGAGTAAACACCTTAATTATATTCGTTAAAGGGTGGTCAGGCCTAATTATGCTCATAATTTTGTAAAAATGCGAGGTATTGCTTTAATACAACAAGGCTTTAAAAAAGAGTCGCTTGCTATTTATTTTAGATCCGGGGTTGTTTATCAGGCTAGATAAACCTCGCTTTCATATTTTTGTCCTTGTATTTCCTTTATTGCCCAGCCAAACAGGACTCTTTGCTGTGAATAACAAACCGTCTTTTCCCTGTCACATACGGTAGTTACATAACTTGCGTGTGAAAAACAGCTATACAATTTTTGTTCGACAAAACGTCATGTACGAAGTAGCCCCGCGTCACAGTCGTTAAGAGGGAAATTCGTCGAATTGATGATATCGATCTTATACATTTTTCCTAGTGCTGCACGATACTTACAGATTACGCCACGTGACAACAATGGGAATATACCAAGTTGAATCACTTAATAAGTATGTCTAAGTTGTAACGAAATAATCAAAGTAGAGAAAAAGGTAAATATCCAAACTTCGTAAAGCCAACAAACAATTTCCGTAAGTCCACTTAAATATACTTAACGTGCCATTACAAAAGGCAACATGTCTTGGTGTTGGCCATGACAACCAAAAATGGGGCAAAACACACCTAAAGTTCCTCTAGTCCTTTAAGGGCAGTAGGCTTTTAGAAATTACATCGATCACCAAACTCCCACTATTCGCTTTATCTTTAGGATTGCCTCCCACTAGGAAGCCTACTCGTGAGGAAAGGTAAAATGAGCACCCCTACCCTCCTCTCCCTCCTCGTGCACTGTCTTTATGATAATAACAATAGTCAAGGATACAAATACACAAGGTCTTACGTTAAGAAGCGCGAGTTGCTGCTTCAAGTTATAGCACTGACCTCCGTCAAGATTGTTACAGACGACACTAAACTTCGAGTTCATTTAAAGTCAGCTGAAAATATTGTAAGCAACTGTAAAATATGTTACGGATTAATGAAGGACAATACTTTTAGAAAGATTGTTCGCTAATATTTACACAAATGTGAGTATAACATAATTGG
>JAAAKM020006971.1:59799458-59817013 GCA_010016025.2 Alatinidae sp. Z8VKAUB7J3 | reverse complement strand
TAGACTAATTTACTAACTGATTGATTGTTTTTATTTATCAACCTGATTGATTGATTGATTGATTGATTTACAGCTTAATCGATTTATTAAATTACGTCTTTTGATTCATTGGTAGATTGAATACTTGATTGATTAATTGATTGATTAAATGATAGATTAATTAATTCACCGACAAACTATACTAGATGAAACAACAAATGAGGAAATTTCATTGACAACGTTCGTATTCTAAAACACTTCTTTAAGTGAACTACAGATTGTTACGGATTGTTACGGATTGTTACGGATTGTTACTACAGGTTACCCTATTTCCTGTAACAAACCGCAGTTGAGTTGAAGACATGTTCCAGAAAGCGAAACGTTGTCAATGAAGTTTAACTTTGTAGCGTTTTGTCTAATATAGTTTGACACATTTAATTAATCATTTATTTATCACTCTGCAAATGGTCTTCACTATTTAGCGGGTGCCCTTTACAGATCAATTCAGCAGCAGTAACGACCTCACGCCCTGAAAAAGGATTGACCTCTGATCCCTTAGACAAAATTGATTACGTAGTCAAATATTTCTCTAGGCTTTTTGGACATAGAATGAAATCACAAACATGCCAACACGTACAGGACACCTCTGTAAAAGTAATAATGCCAGCACAACAAAATAGGGGTCATTCTAGAAAAAAAACAATAAGGGCATCCTACGCAGTAAAGAAACGGACAATGAGCATACGGTCATATTCAACAACGTGGCAGTAATTACATGACATTCGACAATGCTTCTGTCCGCAGAGTCTTGTTTTGTCACGCGAAATAATGAACATATTCTGATAGCATAACATGGAAAATATTTTTATAAATTAAATAGTTGATATGTAACGAAGCAGTACATCTCGTCGAAAATGGTTAAATGGTTGATTTGCTGCCTTTTTAGTTGATCTTTTGAAACTAAAACCACAAATAAATAAAGAAGAACTAGAATTAAAAACCTAAGCTGCAACGAGGGCATGGACAAGAACGGACGCGTCGTACTTATATCTCTTAAGTGGCAACAAATATAAAGAAACCGTTCTTCCTGTATTTATCCTAGAATTATTATAGCAGCACTTTTAAAAAACTATTGTATTCTCTGCAAATACATCAACCATATTCAGGTACCTTTTCGTAGGAATCGACAGCACCCCTTCCAAATCTAAAAATATACAATACTTCTTTGATTGCATCCTTACAGAAAAAGTACCACTTCGGAGAAAAAGGAAGCCTGCATAAAATTTTAGAAACTGCAAGTGTGAACTTGCTATCCTTGATGAAGTTACACAAACTCTGATAAGAAACTTCTATTCAAATACGTTATGCTGAAGTTATTCATTTCTTGATCTATTTATGAGTCTGTAAATATCCTCCATTACTTATCCAGGCCCCTTTTTCATATCAATAAAGCAACAGCTACAACTTCTCGTCCTGACATAGGATTGACCTCTGACCCGAGAGATCAAATTGATTACGTAGCCAAATATTCTCTCTTGGTTTTTTCGACGTTGATTGAAATCATCAGGATGTCACTTTCAACAGAATATTTCTGTAAGGACAATACGTCTAGCACAATAAATTGGGTTCATTCCAGCAAGGGACATCAAGGACATCACGGACAATAAACATACATTCATATTCAGAAACGTGGCAATAATGACATGGCATTCGACAATGTTTCTGTTCGCAGAGTCTTGTTTTGTCACGTGAAATAATGAACATATTCTGATAGTATAACATGGAAAAAAGTTTTATGAATTAAACAGTTGATATGAAACGAAGCAGTACATTTGGCAGAAAATGGTTCGATGGTTGATTTGCTGCCTTTACATTTAACCTTTCACACTAAAACCACTTGCACATAAACAAAAACGAGAATGTAAACCTTAGCTGTAACAAGGGCATTGACTAGAAAGGGCATTGCGTACTTATACTCTTGAAGTGGCAAGAAATGTAAAGATACGCAAGAAGCTTTTCCTTCTGCAAACACCCAAGAATCACTGAATAGCACTTGGGAAAATGTCATCGTAAACGCTACGCTAGACATATACTTCATTTAAATGTCCTTGTATATAGGGATAGGTGGCATTTGTTTAGGTGTTTAAAATAACACTCCCTTAATCCTTTGATGTGTATCCTTCCAGGAAAAGTACTAATGCAGTGAAAACAAAACAAAGTCTGCATTCCTTTCCATAAAATGCAAGTTTACACTCACTATCCTTGATGGAGTATCACCACCTCTGATTAGAAACTTGAGTTAAAGTAGGATATGACGTTGTCTTGTTTTACTACCGTATCTGAATTTATATCACATGTCGCATTTTACAGTAACAAATAAGGTATACGTACCACCAAATAAAATCTGTTTATGTTTAGGTTTGCTTTCTGCTTGGGCCCTATTGCGCAGACGTTCAAATATCGAGGGTTTAGGAAGCTCCACAAAGGCTTGAATATTTGACCAAGTGAGTTTAACTGAGTCCTTGAGATCTTCCTTGCCTGCAACTTGAGGATTTCCTATTATCTCCCCGAATCCACTTTCTTCCAGTTGTATATCTCTTGTCCCATTGACAGCGTCTGTTGCCATTACATCTCCGGTATTTGAAACGCTTTCTACTTTTCCAGCACTGTGTCTATCTGACGCCTTTGAGTGCAGATCCACATCGTTACCATTTGTAAACATATCTGTGTTGAATTGCAAAACTCCACGATTATCAATAACGTGAGAGGAACCTAAATTCTCTAACATCTTTTCCTCTGTTTGTATGTCATTCGCCATGACGGCAATCACATTAAACTTCAACCAATTTTCTATACACTGGTCATGGTGCCCATAACGTCGTTGTAGTCGCTTCTAGACAACGTGAAGATGTTGTCCTTGATAAATCTTTGCTAGCGTAATCTACCCATTGTTCAATGGAAGTTCGTTTTGTGGTAACAGGGGAAACAATTGACCTAAATGCCGCCTAATTATAAGAGTATAATGCTAAAGAAAAATTCATGAGGAAAGTGTGCGAATAAAAGACCTCCAGGGTGAATTTAATCCTTTATTATGAGAGAGTACAGTGCGTTTCCTAATAAATGGAATCGCCAGCTAAGTGTTGTACGTAAATGAAAATACCTTTCACAAGACAAGCATACTTGTACACGCTCTGACACAGAACAAAACACAAGAGTACTACTTTTAGTACTTGAAAGCAATAACGAATTTTATCTAATTGAGGATCCTCTACTCGATTACGACGCTTTCAAGGCCTCCGAAGTTCCCATATTATATTATCAGCAGCTGCAGCAGTAGCAGTAGCAGTAGCAGTAGCAGTAGCAGTAGCAGTAGCAGTAGCAGTAGCAGTAGCAGTAGCAGTAGCTCAACTTTCAGGTGGAATTTCTCTGATGAAAGAACTAAAGAAGGATTCTTGAATGGCTAAGAGTTTTGACTTTGTTCACTTCAAAGTGGTCAATACTTACCTCATTTCATTACGGGTTTCTTGTTTCTGTCTCACATTCGAAAACCTGTAGAGGTTCCACCCTATGCGCCTGTAGTATATTAATGTCTTTAGACCTGAATAGGCTATATGTTAAAAAGGGGGCACAGTTTTATCAGAGGAGCACCATCCTCTAATGGCCCCTTAGGGATCGCCGGGAAACAGGCAAAATTTAAAAGAAAAGGTGATTATGTTCCTATCAAAATTGAGTAGCCGAAAGTGATTATAAGTGAATTTTTTATGTGCTTATTTTCTTATACAGGTTTACTGACAAATGTATAGCATCTATATAAGAGGCCCGTAACCAGGGTTTGAAATTCGGAGGGCTTTTCTAAACATTGGGGGAGTGCTTTTGAGGTTTTTGAGTTGCTGAAATTGCAACTTAACAAGGGAAGACTATAGATGTTGTATCTGCACAGAGGATTAAAAGGAGATGATGTTAAATTGAGGGAAGCTTAGCACCTCCATGCCCCCCTCCCTCTGTGGCTACGGGCCTGATTAATTGGAACTAAATTTCATGGTTAGAACAAGCTTACTCTTTGGTCTCTAATATAAGGGGTATGTGGAATAAACGGGGGTTGGAAATAATTTTGAAATTAATATACGGAGGAGGAGGTTGGAATCTCATTGAGTATGAAAATTAGGCAATGAGGAACTGGAATAAACGGGATGTGAGGAACTTTCAATGGGAATAGGGCAAGAATCAGGAGGCAGTAGGTTTCTTCGTGCTGACGCAAGAAATTAATCTAGGTAATATCTCGGTTTGATTTGGATACATGATAAATAGAACCATCTTTAATCTCGAGTATTTGTTTAACACATCGACATTAAGCATGATCTGCTATCCCTATACATGAGTACGTCTACACCCTGCTAATAATAAGGCAGATTTCGCAAACTTAATAAGCAGAGGGGTTCTCATAAGCTCTAAAATTGGAATTTTGAAATGACAAATGAAATTTGAAAATCTACACGTTTTTTTATAGGAACAACTTTAATAAGAAACACCAGGCTGAGATCAGGCCAAAAAATAAGAACAACTTAAGAAACAAGGCAGGCTGAGATTCCAAAAACCCAAGAAATAAAACAGAACAGAACAGAAAAGAACAGAATAAGGTGCTAAAGAGCGATTAAGCAAACTCATTGTAGGAGAATTAGTTCAACACCATCGATATCAGTTTTTTTAAAGTAAGCTATGCTGGTATGTGTAAATGTAACTTTGTAGCCTATTCTTCAAGCTTTTCGCTGAAAATAAAACTTCAGGTAGAACATCCTATGCAACTAGTGCAACGTCCGATATTAAACGTGAACAGGGGCTTAATTACTTTATCAAGGACGTGCTATGTCTTGACACTACTATGTTCAGGAAATTCGAAAACGACAATAAGAAACAGAATAAGAAAAACCTGAGGCTGAAAATATAGGGCCTACGGAAAAATAAGAAACGGCACGATGAAACTGGAACCAAGTGTTCTTATTTAAAAAAACAACGTGTATTATACGCCCCCCCCCCCCAACCCCCGTTTGTTAGAGACCAAAGGGTAAAGGCATTTCCGTGTTCTCCCTGCATTGTCATGGCAGGCTATGAATGTGCCTCGAAGCACGGTTACGCTGCACTTTTAGTTATGAAAATTGCTGCTGTAGATTTTCCCGCTCTTTTTAACAGACACGTGTTCGCTATCAAAATGTCGAGCTGTGATAAAGTGAGCAGAAAGAAAGGCTGTTTACAAATTTCGTTATATCTCATATGCACGTCATTGGATTTTAAAATCGTTTCAAGAGCGGTACCAACATTGCTTAAGAAACGATTTGAGAAACTTTGGGGAATCTGGAACGTGTTGTTACGACTGGATCGGCTGTCATTTGACTGTTAGTAGAAGTAGCCACTCAGACTACAATGAAAACTTTGATAAATTTCATTAAATGACAAATCGAGGGATATGGATAACATCAAGTGACTGCTAAATTATCAGTTATTGTTATTTCATCAAAGTGAGCGATCAACAGGACTTTTGATAAGGACACAGACGAGTTTTGGAGTAACGGCTGCAAGTCAGTTACTCTGGAGTGCCGAATAAACGGGGGGGGTCATCATTACGGTCTAAAGTTAATAAACAGGGTTCCAAATAGACGGGGGGTCTGAACTGAAGTCTCAATTTTGTGAAAGTTTTAAATAAGGATGACACACATGAGGACAAAAATCGTACTAATTGACTAATTAGCAACTGTTCCAGGGTCAAATGTTGCATGGGAATTTGTTCAAGTGTTTTCAGGCATCATTTACATTTTGAGTACTGGGAAAATTCCTTGAAATTAATAAAAGCGGGGTCCTAATAAGGAGCGGGGGGTTATAAATTTCAAAAAATTAATAATCGGGTGTACGATTATTTGGCACTCGAGAGTAGGAGCTTCTTGGACAACAATTGCGTTCTGTCGAGTGTCTTAAGTACATTGTAAAGATTTAACCGAAGTTAATTTCCAAAGTACTGGATAAAAAAACATGACATAATTGGGCCCGAGATATTTATCTTTGCATAGAAACATTTTCTTAATTGATAACGTGAAAGTTAGACAATATGTGAGGCAAAAAGTTTTAAATACTGCACACTAAGAATGGCGGCTGAAATTCATAAGCGACTGAAATTTACTCTAGAGGTACCTCTAAAACAAGTGGTAGGTTCACCTTAGCATTTTGCTTAAAATTTACCAATTATTATGTTCCCATGTATCTAAGGAAAGAGTATATCATCAATTTCATGAAGTTGCTTGAATAAATGAATGACTTTAAACGGTTAAAACATCCAAGTCGAGTGTCATGGGGTACGAAATGTTTGTTCAAAGGTGACGGTATGTTTAGTCGTTCACATCTTGGTCATTTCGTAAACGAGTACCTTTTAATTACTGTATGGGATAGTTTATAGGCCATAAAAAATTGAACGTATTTTTTGGTAATTTCTCTGCATTTTTACTCTTGTTATCCCACATGTTTATCATGAGGTCTATGCTTCTGTAGCCGCTGTCTGGTTTTAGGCACGTCTGACAAAAGGCAAAATTTCTACATATTTCCGTATAAAACAGAATACTAGCTTTATACACACTCAAATGAATAGCCATTGTTTTTATATTAATCAAATTTTCTGGAAACCTCACTCTTATGTGGTTTTACATTCAAACCAAGTGTTGCTGACATTCATTTGCCTTTTCGGTTAACGCCATATTTGTTGCTGGCGTTCAAATACGTTTGGGAGGGTAGTGTGGAAATTAAGAAACATTCATGAAACAGGCTGAACTCCAGATAACAATAAGGTTTTCTTAACAAGGAAAACATGAAATTCTTACCATGACATTTAACAACTTTCCACATTGCTACATCGTCAACCTTTTTTAAATTAATTCACGAAGTGTTCTAATTGTAAAACTCAATTCGATGATTTGATATGCCAACACTGCAATGGCTTCAATTGCATTTGTGGTTTTCTTTAATATATACTCCATAATCATGACGTTGCAGAGAACGCCATAATTACATTCTTGCTTCTAAAATAGAAAGGGACTTTGGAATGTCTTCAACAATGTTGAATGTTAAGAGACGAATTTTCTATGGAAAATCAAAATTTTCTTGTTTTAAAAGAAATGTTTCAAGCTGAAATAGGAACAAAAATTTAGAAACAGCTTCCTCCTAGACTCGAACAAGTTCTTTAAAAAAATGCTTTTGTGTGCAAGACAGGCTAGGTTCAACTCTGTTTCATGTTTCGTGTGTTAATACAACGAGTAAAGCGGCCTACATTCACTAAATAATATCGAACCGGAAAACGTAATCTTAAGATTAATACCCAGCACATAGACCGCGAAAGAATCATGATGCTAACGCAATAAAATACAAACAAAAAATTACATCCTGAGCTTTCGATGTTTCCTCACATCATTTTTGAAGGTGAAATTTCAACGTGATTCTTTTGCGGCCTATATGCTGGGTATTAATATTTATCTTTAGATATATTCAGTAGTGTTATTTGTAGCGGTCATTGTCTTCAAGAACCTCATTAGCAAATGTTAACAGTAGAAAAAGTAATCTTCGCCTGCTTCATGTTTCCGCATACCATGTTTTGATTGGTGAGTCAATCATGTTAGTTATTATTATCTTTAGCCCTTTACGCTAAACATTCACCTTGGATAGAGTTAAATGGACACCTCGGGAGTGCAAAAGATCAAGAAGAAGACCAAAAACAAGATGGCGTGACGAGCTGGAATACTGCATGGGAGGGGTTCCTCAACAATGAGAGATATAGCCTATACCCTAGTGATGATGATGGAGTAGTTATCCTTGCTCTCGCCTTTTCGTTGATAGAAAGCCAAAATAAAAAGACAAGAAACGAACTAAATGTACAAAATATTTGTTTTTATAAAGAGCTAAGTATGGGCAGATATTTAAAGAATCGAATAAAACTGTTACAATGTGTCTCAAACCGTTAATAAAGGTACGATTTTTACTGCAACGAAATTGAACTGACAAATAGGCCAACTTACCTTCAAGAATCATTTGACTCGAACCTTAAACCGTAACCTACAGTTACGACGCTCTCAAAGATTAGTTTCCGGAATTCTCGCTGTATCAATTGTCATTAAAACAACAGTTCAAAATATCAACCAGTTTCGAGGGGCCACAACCTATTCGATTGATATTTGTTGGCTATTCATGCAACTGGCATTTTCATATTATAGCCTCGTTTTGGCAATCTCGTTTTCGTCTATTTTGTTACTAGTTATTTCCTGTACGTCATTAGCCTTTCAAATTGTAACACTTGTGTCTCCTGTAAAACAGTCCTCTTTACCCTTAATAGAGTTTAGATTTGATAGACTTTAACGGACTTCTGACAAGTGTTACATTCGATTCTATTTGCGACTATGCGTCTTAATTAGATATAGCTCCGTTACAACAGAGCAGTTACCGTCGCCCTCGCCCTTTCCCTGAAACAAAGCCAAAGTAAAACAGTCACGAAGGCGAGGGGGGCAAGGACGGGCACTGCCCCCTGAGAGAATTTACTAGCGTATTCCGCCCCCCTGACATTCTGGTCGGCATATATATTTTTCACTGTAGTATATCATAATGCACCGGAAATATTAATGTTGGACCTACCTGACATTTTTGTATCGATGTAACCAAATATGATATAAAATTGAATGGATTCTATTGTTACGATTATTTCCGGAGAATGATGAAACTTATGACCGCCCCCTTTTCATATTTTGGAAATCCCAAGCGCCCCCCCTTAGAGGGCCAGCTTCGTGACCGCCAAATGCGTTTTAACAGGATCACTCTTTGGAGAAGCAAAAAGCCTAACTTCACCTTAATAACTTCAACATGGACGAAATAGAGGTTATTGCAGCATGAATATCGACTGCAAAGAAGCTCTACAAGAACAGTATTAACGGGTACCATCACAGAGGCAGTTCCTAACAACTTACAGGGACGATATCAAAAATTTAAGAGTGGGGAGATGAAGTATGAAAGAAGGTTTCAGTTGTTCCAATAAGAAAGTTTTGTTTCCTTTGTTGAAAGTTCGGATTTGCGTTTCCTCCCGTTTCGAGGATTCAAGGACTCAAACTCCCAGTTTGGATGATCTCGATGAAGCACAGCCTCCCCTATTGTTGCTTAACTGGCATTACACGACATGATAATCAATCGACAATTGTACTTTGAGCGAACACTAGATCCTGGCAGCCCACGAGGGGTATTGGGGGCTTGCATACCTCCACTTTTTGCCAAGGAAACACTGAAACAAGTAAGAAAAGGATAAAAGAGATCCCGAAATCAAATCTCAATGACCAAAAAGGCGCGAAACCTCCCCGTAAGATGGAATAGAATATTGAAACGCAGCCTTTATTCAGCTCTCAGCTCCACCATTTTCGATTCTTGGCTTGTCGTCTTGGGTAATTTCATTGGACAAAATGTACAGGTTAGACGTTAGTTTTGTTAGTTAGATTCCATGATTAGTTACTTAAAGATAAATATGCGTAAGCTCAACCGAGTTTATCCTATGTTAGTCTGACATTTGTATACTATTTGCCTGTTTTCCTGGTAGAAAATGTAAACATTTATAACATCACATTCAGAGAGTTGTCTAGAATGAATGGACACACTGATTTCTTTAGTCGACTTCGTATTCAGTCTCTTTTCAATGAACAGGTGAATTATGTTGCCAAATGATTCCTATTGGAGCTTGTCTCAGCCAATTCCCATCTTGGGACTCTACCAGTTTCATGGTCTTACCGAAATACACAAACGTCAGCCCAACTAAAATATCAAATGAAAACTTCCGTAGGTGCAGAATGATCTTCATGGTCTTCGAAACGCGTCTGTTTGGTTTTTCTTACCTTGTAAAACAACGATTGTTTTAATGATCATTCCTGCAGATGTGTAAACAAGATGATTCCTAGCTCTACATTTTGTTGGTACTTTGCTTGATAATGCCGTTCGTCTCACATTCTTAAGTTGGGTTTAAGGTTTTTATTGCTTCCATCTATACTAAGACAAAAAAACTCTTTTGGCTGTCTCCTTGTCTGAATTACTTACAGTTAAATGCTTGGAAATAGTTTAATGCCGGATTTCTAACTGCCAACAGATACCCTTTCGGTAACAAAGCACTTATGGAGATGCTAGAGAAAAGGTGGCTCTTATTTTACGAGAAATCATTCGGTATATTTAAGCCCGAAAAAGGTCGATCGAAATGTCTTTCTTAAAAACAGTGAACGCTAGTCTCCTGGGGACAGGAGTGGTTTGGGCTGGAAAGGTCAGATTCCTTTGCATTCACAGACGGAAAATATGGCATATAAGTAACTTATTAACATAAGTTATTATGTGAAATTTGTATGAAGTTAGCTGAGTACACGTTTTGCGTGTGCATTAGGTCTCTTTTGACCTTTTGTTTAGCCTGATTGGATGTGCTATGCCCAGATCTCTTGCTCAAGCCAATCCTCTGTGATTGCCATGCGCGTAACTCGTAGTTAAACTGCAGATGCTACACATTTATCTCCAACTTTGGTTATCTGAATTTATACAGACGGATAGATAAAAGCCGGTTTCAAATACGTATAAGCTGGTCACAATTTCTACGTAATGTCAACAATCTCCTCTTAACTGATGTCAGAGGTGGCTTTGGATCGTACAGTACCACATAATCTAAATTGAATTTTTTAGTAATAAAATTATTGGGATTAAAATATAGGATCGGGCCTCTGACATAGTTTGTAAGATTAGGAGAAAAAGAATGACCATGATAAAAATACGTAGGCCAAAATGCGAGGTAAAAACTTGGAAAAGGTTCGGGACTCCACTTGCACCAAGCTTGAATCCATTTACAAAATTTATGTTTAGGGAATATTGATTGAGCCTCCTTACTCTTAACAGCATCGCACAGTCAAGCTCAAAGCTCGAGGGGCCTCATCTACCCTGACATAATATTTCCCATCCTATAACGTATCTTTCATCCTTTTCATTTGCAAAATCGTTTTACAGTCCAGTAAAGTATACGTTTTCAAAATTTTCCAATTCCATTGGCTTCAAAGACGTTCATTATGCTCTGTTCCTAAGGATTACTCGCTTGAGACTGTGTCCCTCAACAATTCGTACCCAATTCGCCAGGGCTGTACGTAGAACAGTTGCAAATCAAGTCGAAGTCATTTATCAACATGGTTATTTTATTGCTACAGCAAAAGATACTATAATTTTATTTCTTATAATGTGTGAGTATGTGTTTTTAATGACAACTACACATTACAGGGGATGTGCTCCTGTGCCAATGAGACCTGTACTTGCAATTGGATGGGTGAGAGGGTCTGAAATATGAGGGGATCTGAAGAATCTTCAATGAATTGTACTGACCTGTGTGAGTTTGGGTGAATTGTCTGAGGATTCAACTGAATAAGGAGGCATAAGGTTTGGTAATCAAAGAGTAATCTATACACACAACTTCATCATTTGTTGCTAAGAACGATTTTAAGAACATGATTCTCTTCATTTGGCATTCTTTTGCTGGCGATAAAATAGTTACACAGTAAGAGAGGCCCGCGTTACGTTTAACACTTAAATGTCCTTATGTTTAGACTTTCGCTTGCTTCAAGGTGTCCCCTTGTATGCATTGATCCATTAATACCTTAATCTTTTATATATTTCATCCATATTAACTATTATACTTTATCATACGTGTGTCATGACTTTCGGCTTTAGAAGTTTATGATTCATGCAAGACAGAACAAGCAAAGGTGTAGTCAAATTGTCCTTCAAGCTAGCAATATTAGATGCGTGTATTTCCTGTTTTTAAAATAATTAGTTAATAATCCTCTTTAACAGATCAACAAGTTTATATAACAATGGTTTCCGTTCATTAACCTGCTCCTACTCCCCGACTTCAGCCTATAGCTACTGTCAACTAAATTAAAATAGACCCCTAAGTTAAATATGAGTATTTTATGAGTCTAAGATTGAGTAGAGTTTAATCAATATATCATAGTTACCTAGTAATTCAAAACCTGCGAACTATTCCTAGATATTCCTAGGAATGGGATTAACCATAGTTCTGAATGATTTAAATCTAAGATTCAGATTCGAGATAAATGTGGAGCCCCTGCCGAGATGTACTGAGTTTAAAATCAAAATGACGATTATCGGATTTAATAAATGCAGTCATTAAATTAGGTAAGGGCTACGTTGGTGAGTGACGTTGGTTCCAGCATATCAACCGAAATGTTATATTAAGTAAGTAGAGAAGGATGACGTAACAGTTTTCTTATTGTAAAACATTGACATTTGGTAGGATCAACATACTAATTGCTTATTTATTGCTTGTGGTGAATATAACTTATCTTACATTTATCAATATCAGCTTACATTTTTATGCACATTCATATGGAGCAGTTTCTATAAACTGTTATATAGCTGATACACTTACTGGTGTTGCTGAATCAGTAAGAACATACGATAAAAGGTATTTGATAGGTTGATCTCCACAGCTTTTCCCGTATTTCAATACAATTGCAATGCAATTTGACAATTAAACGCATCTTTTGGCACTCAATCGATGAGGAGGATTTACCGATGATTCCCTGCAATGGCTTCTAAGTCTTGAGAGCAGTAGACGACATTAACCGACTTGTTTAAATACCTGAAACAGAAACGAAAGAAAAACTATGACAAGGGCTATCTATACTTCTTGTAATAAATAGGGTTTTTTAAATAATGATAAACTGTAGCCAATTTTAGTTAAGATCAAGCAATTGCAGCAAAATGAGTAGAAATCAGATCTTTTACGAAATCTACCCACACTTATGCTAAATGGCAACCCTGGACAAGAGTATAGACTACTTACTGAAAATATTGCCTTCATAGCACTTCTCTTCATACACCAAAAGGCGTAGCCATCTTACTTAGACTTAACACCTGCCACGCCTGAAGACACTAAGACAATCAAAAGTTTTCAGTTTTATCAGTTCCTGGCCAAGGCAGGCACCTCAATCTATCCAATCTTTTAAAACAATCAGTTTCAAGAACACATCCACAATATTGATAAAAGCATATGCTTTAAAGTTGCAATTTTAAATTATATTTCCACCTCAAGGACAGAGAAGTAAATGAAAATCAAATATCTACCTAGAGAAATGAGCAGTTACGCCTAAGGGATTTGAACGTTAGGGGTAATATTTTTTAATTTAGTGGTCATATTGTTTTGTCTTTTTTATGAGTAACATTACCAGTAAAATTGGTTTTAAAAGCAAGACCAAATTTGCAACCTTTGAACCACAAGCAAGGTGTGATGCGAGTAAAACAAGTGTGAAATATCAGTTTAAGAGTACAGGCGCAGTTTCAGCGTTAAGCAAGCTCGCGAGTACCTTGCCTTTTGTCCAACTTAAGCATATGAGTTTGCAAAGTAACTACAGCAAAGGTGGTTTCCAGCTTATGGTGATTTCTGGAGACATGCATCTTTCCTGCATTCCTTCATTAAAAATGTATTTACACCGGTTTTAAAGAATAATGTTTCGAGTGTTCCTAAACTCGCAAGGAAGCTTACACAATGTTAGTATACAATGGACGAATGCTATCGGACCTCGTTATTTGTGCAACATTCAAAACTTAAATGTACTTGGAGGCCATTCCACTAATTACTGAAAATGTGACAAACAAGATGTTGAACTAACTTCAAATATTAGCTGCACTTCAGCAAACATCTTAAAACAGGTAAATTCCTGTTATATTACATCGAGTATCGAGATATAGTTCTTGCAGCATTATTTTTTACTCCAATTGTATCATCATGCAGAACTATACAAAAGGCTATTACAATAATAGAGGTTGGTAGTCGCAAATAAACAAGAGAAAGAAATTTTCTACATTTGTCTGAGCCTACACAATTGCTAATAGGATTTTCTTCAAATGTTTTCAACATTTTTATCCATATTTGATTGTGGATCTAGCAGCATCACGTCTAGATTTCGTACGACAATTACACATTAAACATTTGAGTTACCAACAGTAATGTCAGGTCTGTAAGTCTTGTTTAGCTACTTTTACTTATTCAGCGTCTTATGTCAGCAATACATTATTTTCTATAGCAGACTTAACACAGTTGATGTCATTGCGATGCAGTAGAAAGCTGTTAATCATTTGCATAGCCGTGATCATGTAGGGAGTGCTGACTTTCTACAAAGTAAGTATGTATGAGTCAAAGAGTAACCTCCTTAGACAGCCTCCCTGCATAACTCCGTACTGGACTTACGTTATTTCAGATAGCTTTCTGGGTACGAATATATGTTTTATCCGTTAAATATGATTTTAACAAATTTATTGCAAACTCAGTAACAAATACCGTATTTCCTCAAATAAACGCCGCGGCGTTTATTACGAAATTAAAAATGAATAAAAATTCATACAAAAATTCTTCATGACATGCTATAAAAGAAGAAAAGGCAGACTTTGCTGACAGAGAACATGTACAACTTATAACAGGTATTTGTTATTTTTGATTGGTCTATTTTCTAATAAAATCCCACTCTTCAAAATGCTGCGTTTAATTAAAACGTGGCGTTTATCAGAGGGCGGCGTTTATTGAAGGAAATACAGTAACTGTGCATTTAAATTTTGTAAAAGTTTGTTAGGATGAACAGTATCAAATCCAGAGTTAAAAGCCCATCATAACCAGCATTTTTACATTGATCAGTAAATATTTGATAACATGTCTGGTTGTACTTAAAAAAGGAACAGTTTCTGTTCTTTAACTTTTTGATGTGTAGATATATTGTCACTATAAAACAAATGGAAAGTAAAATATCCTGCAACTTGGATTGATGCAACCGTCTTTGTCAATTAAAGGGACTTGCGCGCCAGAAACATTCCTTATTTTACGCTCAATAGACGAAAATCCGTCAAAATAATCATATTTTAAAAAGTATATAAATCGTTTAGCATCCAGGGGAGAAACAAGTTTCTTTGTGTACGTGATGACGTCAAGTAGGTCCAACTTTCAAATGAGCTCTTTAGCACTGCATAGGAAAGGAAGGAGTATATTTATTTAATTGGGTATAAATATTTATTTTTGTAGGATATATTAAAGATTGCATATAAATATGGACAGTTAGGCAATTTATAACGTCATCAAAAATGTACTGCGACAAAAAGACCAGACACTGGTCACCCCGGGTATAAAACGATATCTTTTAAGATTATATTTTTGATGTAATCAGATGTCAATTCATTGAGGGAATTATTGTAACTGCTAAGACAATTAGGATAATTAATAATAGGGTAATTATAGCATCGTAATACTAATATAAAGCCAAATGTTTCAGAATATTGCAATAATTTCAACGTTCATCAAGTTGATGTCACAATAATTACTTATTCAAGGACTACATAAACAATGACTCAGTGTCGAGACGTAGCAGATAAACATAAATGCCTAAAATGATACTCTGAAAACATAGGATAGAGAAGTGGTTCCCAAGGGAGATTACCCTTTAGGGGGCTATACCACTAGGAAGGAAACAAAGGTTGTATTTGACCATTTATGTCAATATTTTGTTGATACAATGATTTTGATGGAATGTCCTTATTAATAAAACCAAGGTGACAATGACTTACATATTATAAGGAACGTATAGCTACAAAGGGGCTAAAACTAAGAAACTTTGCTTATTTTGAAAATAGAGATTATAAAAGTGGCTTCAAAACTTGGGGGAAACCCCCTTGGAGTCATACATGGTAGTATATTCGTTGAACAAGGTACAAGCCATCCGGTTTCTTTTTCTTCACTACCCGGAATCTGTAAAACAGGCTTGCATAAAACACCTAGAATACTAACAATTCATAGGTCATAGTCCAACTCTGAACGGCTCAAAGTATTAACTTCTGTGTAACGTCATGTGCTTACTTCACAAGAAGAGAGCATTGGAAACTAATATCTCCTTATTAGGTATATACCGCATACTTTCTAGCTGAGAAACAAAGGTTGTCGTTTTTTGTTATTCTCGCTACAACATCATTTGGAATTTAGATTAGATGGGAGTGTTTCATTGCCCTGTGTTGAAAGTGAGGAGGCTCTACAAACTTTGGGGGCCACCGGGTTATAAAATGAAATGTTACTGTTTTGCAATTAAGCATAGTAAATTTTACTTTGTGGCTGATTTAGGCCAAGAAGTGATATTTTGCTAAGACAAATGCTAAGTACGGTGTCTTTACTAAACAGCTAGTAATAGCAACAATGGCGTAGTTAGAGAGGGGACCATTGAAACATGGCGCCCTGTGCGGTATCAAAAAAACCTCAAATGACAAAAAATTCCAAGCATTTAGAACGTTTGTATTTCTAAATGTAATGAATTTCAGCAAAATACTTAAACAAGTATTCTCAGGAGCAATGCTTTTCAGGGAAGAGGTCTTTATAAATACCCATTGTAATGCTCATTGGCCTTCCATCTTTGATTTATCCCCTTGCCCACTTCGGCAATCCCTTCGTACGCCGCTGAGGGGTAGGGCGTTTTCCTAAGAGTAGAATGATATTAATTTAATTTACTTGTCGATGTATGTGCTTGTATGCGAATTGTTAAATGAACAGGGATGGGGTTAAAGCAGTTTCATAATCAATTCAATTATAAAAGTGCTGATGTCACAAAAATATTCGTTTGCTGGGTATGGGGAACTGTAAAAGAGGGTGTAGGACATGCGAAAACAGATCCTTACGTTTGCTAGATAAAGGATGTTGGTTGCCATTTTTAAAGAAAATGAGTGAGGAGTTAAGAGTATGACTTTTCATTTGTCATGAATAGGCCAATGAGCTGAATTCTGGGCCTTGGATTAAATTTGTTTACTCGTGGTTAATACATGGAAATAAAACCTTTTTCCAAAACATTTACATCAGTAGATTTTAGTATACTTTTGTAAAAGCATTATCGGAGAAGTACAGTAGTTAGTTAACAGATCTGATTGGTCGATTTACTAGAATGTTTGCGGATTTCAAAGCAATACAAGTATACTACTTCTCGTCTTACCTTTAAATATAACAACGAAACAGCCAATGAAATATTGAGATGGAGTTACGTGATTTGCAAGACGACACTTCTTTGTGGAAAAGTTTGGGGAAAAGCTAAGTCAGTGGTTAACTTTAATGGTGCGCTTCACTCTTAAAAATTATAAATCAAAATAGATTTGCCAGAAAGATGTTCGTACTCTTCGTATCAGCAGGCTTTCTCTGACATAAAAATACAAAAGAAGTCACTCCTTCAAGTACTCAAATATTGTTCATTAACTCATTCTTTAAATGCAAAAGTATCCATGAAAGGTAGTTTCTTTTAGAAAAGGCCTTATTTGCAAGAGGTAAATATGAAACAAGAGTAACATGATGTGTGAGGAAAATACTAAGAAGGGGCAAGCTAAGAATGGACCCCGTCAGGTCGTCTTGCACGTCTCGTTTGAGGTGCAGAAATACACACCGTTTGCGTATTTTTAATTAACCAATGCAACCTGCTTCTTAAAAAGTTTGCTTACCACTGACTTAGAAGACTAAAATCAAT
>JAAAKM020006971.1:59779549-59799358 GCA_010016025.2 Alatinidae sp. Z8VKAUB7J3 | reverse complement strand
TGGCATTGTTTAAGACCCCATTCTTGCTGACGATTTTTAGTTTCTTAAGCCTGCCATAAACCATGCCAGGCTGATAAATGAAGTAAAGTACATAGCCTTTATATAGCGTCCTTTATGTGTTGAGCACTGTTACAGGCGCTTTAAACCTGACATTAAAACCCTGTTAATTTTATTTTCGATTTAGTGTCTGGGGAATGTAGACAAATCGTAGTTACACAGGGTGACAGGTATTATTCTGCCATCTTGGCCATGTGCCTATGCTATACCTTGGTACGGTAAAGAAAAAGAAAGTTCATGTTGTTATCACGTATATTGCAGTACGAACCCTTTGCATTACAAAATAGCTGCTTTAAACACTTGGTCTAACCGTCTCCTTATGCAGTTTTGACTTAAAATGCTTTTAGGAAACTATGAGGAGCCTTTATTCCAAAACAAGATATTTGTCTAGCATGGCTTTTCGTGAAAGAGGGTTCCTGGTTAACATTGCTCACTTTTTCGATGCCATAATTCCTCAGAACATTTGCTCATGACTTATGGTCTGCGTCTACTCTTACGTTGACGTTTGGGAGGATGCAACTGAGCCTTGGCGTCGCAAACCGAGATAATAGCTGAATGCAGCAATTCACGGGAATGATCCTTTTCTTCCACTGGAGACTGCACGGAGAAATCCTAGTAACAACATAATGCTGACAGAATCTTCAGTTATTGAAAGAGGTAGCATCCAAGTTCTTTATCTTTTGGTGGCTCCAACCTAGTAGGTAGCATTTTATTTACATTTACTCCTACTTCAAGTTTCATTAGTGCCCCTATCATTTTCCCCTTGGCAAAGTAAGGTGATCTTTTTCTACTGTCTACGTAGACAGGCCAGCCTTCTCCCACAGCTGCCTTGCAGGCACCATCTATTACTTGAGAACAATTGTTCAACTCAAGGCGCATAGTTCTAACATTCAAGCATCCCATATTAAAGCTGAAGTCTTGTTTTCTTTCTTCGTTTGTTTTGGTGTTTTGCCAAGCCCAATATTCACTTATTTTCTAAATCCTGGTGTGGTTGGGCATATGGTCGTCTAACGTATGCGAATTAAAAAGTGTTCAAAATTGAAAAGGCCTTTGGAAATGAGTTTTTAAAATTTTACTTCCAGAATTAATGGTATTCATTTTAAAAAACTATTGTTTTTGAGAGTTTCATTGTAAAAAAAGGTCAGCAAAAACAAATAAAGAATTTCTTTTAAATTATTTGTTATTGACTTTTATTGTTGAACAGAGAACACTCCTGACCTAGCAAACAGCTAAGATAGAATAAAACAGCAAAGTACAGAACTTCGTTACACTGTCAATAGGAAATGTTTTGTTACTTAAGTAGTTTCTGGCGCCGGATAAACATTCTTTAGCTATTAGAACTTAGAAAAATATTTCAGGGTTTGTGTTTATAGTACTGGCTGAAATTTAATTAAAGCCAACACACCATAACTTTTAAATAAACTTACCAAGCTGTTATCGAAGTGTGGACATGGGAATCACTATAACTTAGAAACTTAAAGATAAATTGTGATGATTTTAACTGAATTTCGTTAAGCTTGAATATCGTAATATGCGTGAAACCTGTAACATTTATACATACAAACATACATACATATCTACGTAGGTACATACATACATACATACAAACATACGTACGTACATACATACATGCATACATACATACAAAAATATATACATACATACATACATACATACATGTATAAAAAATAATAGTTGCTACTGCAGTTTCATGTCTTCAATTATCATGCTTAATGCTCCAAGTAATTTTTATATCGGCCCCTTTGCACTTTTGTTCCTTACGGTATTTTGACAGTTCCGTTTCAAACGTGTACTTTTCTGATTTGAAGGACTTTATATGATTCTTAAATCATTCTGTAGTCAAAACATTGAAACATGTTCCATTTGGCCAAGTGTTGCTTAGATTGATTTTAAAAAGACCGTATATGTAAGAGAGAGATTTTAAATTGTTTTTTAACCTCAAAGATTACTTTCATATATGAGCACAAGATAATCTCTGCTATCATCTATACTCCTCTCACCTCCTGATGAAGATGGAATACACTATTGACGATTGATATTTCTTTACTTGCAATGGCCATCAAATGGAAACACGTTGGAAAAACTCTATTTCCCTCTTTTTTGATAATACAGTGGAACGCAAGGTTGATGCGTACGCAGTGCGACAGCTCATCGGCGAAATAGACCAGCGAGGTCTCCCCGTCGGTCTCGACCCGCCCGAGGTAGGGCTGCACGATCATCGACTCGTGCGGCAGCAGCCGGTCGAGGTGCTGCTGCGCGCGCCGGAGGCCGTCCGGGTCGGCGTCGAAGCGCAGCGTCTCGCGCGCGGTGGCACCGACCATCGGCTTGATGAACCCGCGCCGCCAGCCGCGTTCGGTCATCAGCGCCGCGACGTCGACCGTGCGGCCGGCGTCGAGCCACGCGGTCGGCGCGATCGGCACCCCCAGCTCGGCGAGGTCGCGCAGGTAGCTCTTGTGGGTGTTCCAGCGCACCACGTCGGGCGGGTTGAGCAGACGCGTCGCCCGGCTCGCGCGGTCGATCCACTCCAGGTACTCCGGCAGATGCTCCTGGTAGTCCCAGGTGGTGCGGATCAGGCAGGCGTCGAACCGGTCCCACGCCACCGAGGTGTCGTTCCAGACCGGATGATCGACTCTCACCCCGTGGCGGCGGAGCGCCTCGTGGAAGGGACGATCGTCGACCTCCCAGTCGGGGAGGTCGGAGCAGGTCGCTAGCGCCACGCGCACGGCACGGTCCTCCCGGGCACGGCCCGTTCGCGACGGAATATCCAGGACCGTCGCGGTGTCTGGTACCCACGATACGGGACTAGACTGTAGGCGAGCGACCGTCGTCTCGCCCGATGAATGTCCGCTTTCGGACCCGACCGACGAGGACGAGGAGAGCCGCGATGCGCGAGGCGTCCCCCGTCGGGCCGTTCCTCCGGCCCGACGACGAGCACGACCGGGAGCTCGTCGCCCACACCCACCCCCCCGACTGGAGCCCGCCGTCGCCCGCCGGGCGCTACAACCTGGTCGTGATCGGGGCGGGTACGGCGGGACTGGTGACCGCCGCCGGTGCCGCCGGGCTGGGCGCCCGGGTGGCGCTGATCGAGTCGCGGCTGATGGGAGGCGATTGCCTCAACTTCGGCTGCGTGCCCTCGAAGGCGCTGCTGCGGTCGGCTCGGGCGGCGGCCGACGTTCGTGGCGCCGGTGAGCTCGGCGTCCGGGTGCCCGACGGGGTCGAGGTCCACTTCGGCGCCGTCATGGAGCGCATGCGTCGCCTGCGAGCGTCGATCGCGCACCACGACTCGGCCGAGCGCTTCCGCTCTCTCGGCGTCGACGTGTTCCTCGGACGCGGCCGCTTCGTCGCCGACGACGCGGTCGAGGTCGACGGTCGACGGCTGCGCTTCTCGAAGGCGGTGGTCGCCACCGGCATGCGCGCCGCCGAGCTGCCGATCCCGGGCCTCGCCGAGGCCGGCTACCTGACGAACGAGACCCTGTTCACGCTCACCGAGCTGCCGCGTCGATTGGCGGTGATCGGGGGCGGACCGATCGGCTGCGAGATGGCCCAGGCGTTCCGCCGTTTCGGCAGCGACGTCACCTTGCTGGAGGCGATGCCCCAGGTGCTGGTGCGCGAGGACCCGGACGCCGCGGCGATCGTCCAGGGGGCGCTCGCGCGCGACGGCGTCGACCTGCGGCTCGGGGTGCGCGTGACCGCCGTCCGGCGCGACGGCGACGAGCGGGTAGTGGAGATCGAGATCGACGGCGAGCGGGCCGAGGTGCGCGTCGACGCGGTGCTGGTGAGCGTCGGTCGGGTGCCGAACGTGGAGCAGCTGGGACTCGAGGCGGTCGGCGTCGAGGTCGATCCCCGGGCCGGGGTGGTGGTCGACGATCGTCTGCGCACCCGGAACCGGAGGATCTACGCCGCCGGCGACGTCGCCTCGCGGCTGCAGTTCACGCACCTGGCCGACGCCCAGGCCCGGATCGTCATCCAGAACGCGCTGTTCCCGTTCGGGCGGAAGGTGAGCTCGCTGGTCGTGCCCTGGTGCACGTACACCGACCCGGAGCTCGCCCACGTCGGCCTGAGCGAGCAGGGCGCCGCCGAGCAGGGGGTTCCGATCGAGACCTTCGTGCAGCCGATGGCCGAGGTCGACCGGGCGATCCTCGACGGCGACACCGAGGGGTTCGTCAAGGTCCACGTGCGTCGCGGACGGGACACCATCGTCGGCGCCACGATCGTCGCCCGCCATGCCGGCGAGATGATCTCCGAGGTCGCGGTGGCGATGGCCGGCGGCCTCGGACTCGGTAAGATCAGCAACGTCATCCACCCCTATCCGACCCAGGCGGACGGCATCCGGCGGACAGGGGACCTGTTCAACCGTACCCGGCTCACGCCCCGGGTCCGGCAGTGGTTCGAGAGGTGGCTCGCGTGGACCCGCTGACGCGGCCGACGGGAGAGAGCTCGATGGTCTTCGAACAGTACTATCTAGGTTGTCTTTCGCACGCCTCCTACCTGATCGCCGACCCGGTGACGGGGCGGGCGGTGGTGGTCGATCCCCAACGCGACGTCGACGGCTACCTGGCCGACGCCGAGGCCGAGGGGCTGCGCATCGAGCAGGTGCTGCTGACCCACTTCCACGCCGATTTCGTCGCCGGCCACCTGGAGCTGCGCGAACGCGTCGGAGCCCGTATCCGGCTCGGGCCGCGCGCCCGGGCCGACTTCGAGTTCGAGCCGTTCGGCGAGGGCGACGTGCTCGACCTGGGTGGCGTCCGGCTCACGGCTCTGGAGACCCCGGGACACACGCCCGAGGGAATCTCGGTGCTGGTCTGGGAGCGGCCCGACAGCCCCGAGCCGACGGCGGTGCTGACCGGCGACACGCTGTTCGTCGGCGACGTCGGACGGCCCGACCTGATGGCCTCCGTGGGAGTCACGGCAGCCGAGCTCGCCGGCCAGCTCTACGCATCGCTGCACGACAAGCTGCTCGCCCTACCCGATGCCACCCAGGTCTACCCGGCGCACGGCGCCGGATCGATGTGCGGCAAGAACCTGAGCTCCGAGACGGTGTCGACGATCGGCGAGCAGCGCCGCACGAACTACGCCCTGCAGCCGATGAGCCGCGAGCAGTTCGTCGGCATGGTGACTGCCGACCAGCCGCCCGCGCCGGCCTACTTCCCGTACGACGCGCAGATGAACCGGAGCGAGCACGCGACGCTCGCCAGCACGCTGCCCGGCTCGCTCACCCCGCTCGACCTCGCCGCCGCGCTGCGGCTGCGCGATTCGGGGGCTCAGCTCGTCGACACCCGCGATGCGGACGTCTACGCGGCCGGCCACGTCGAGGGCAGCGTCAACGTCGGCCTCGGCGGTCGCTACGCCTCCTGGGTCGGCACCCTGCTCCACCGAGAGCGTCCGATCGTGGTGGTGGTGGAGCCCGGGCGAGAGCGAGAGGCGGTGACCCGGCTCGGGCGGATCGGCTTCGACGGCGTCGCCGGCTACTTGCCGGCTCCGGCCGGCCGGGAGCTGCGTCGGCACGAGCGGATCGACGGCGCCGAGCTCGCCCGCCGCCTGGAGGGCGACATCCCACCGCTGGTGCTCGACGTGCGCGACCCCGGGGAGCTCGAGGTCGGCCGCATCGACGGCAGCCTGCACGTGCCGCTGGTGGAGCTGTCGGAACGGCTCGACGAGCTGCCGCGCGATCGCCCGATCGCGGTCCACTGCGCGAGCGGCTATCGATCGTCGATCGCGATCGGTCTGCTGGAGCGGGACGGGCGGCGCGATCTGGTCGATCTCGCGGGCGGCTGGGCGGGATGGAGCGCCGCCGTCGAGACGTCGGCCTGACCGGATCGGGGCCGGAGAGAGAGACGGGAGCGCGGACGCCGTCGCGCGACGGCGTCCGCTCGCGATCAGAACGTGTGCTGGACCATCGGGCTGACCGCGCAGTTGAGGCTGTCGCCCGCCTGAAGGAAGAACGTCTGGCCATTGCCGGACGGACCCACCAGGCCGCTGAACGACACCTCGCCGAGGGCGTTGGCCGTCGTACGCACGAGCAGCTGCGGTGCGCCGAAGCCGACGCTCAGGCCGGGGCAGTTCGGAACCGGGGTGGTGCCGGGAGTGGTCGAGAAGAACAGCCCGACGTCGCAGTTCGGTACCGCGCCGGTGATGGTCAGGGTGTTGACCACGCCGGCGATGCCCGGCGACGGGCTCGACAGCGACAGGCTCGGGAACGCCATGAACTCGTCCACGCCCATGTCGGCCTGACGGCTGCAATCGAGCAGGCCGTCCCAGAACCGCGGGTCGCCGTCGATGTCCTCGGTGGTCAGCGCAGTGAAGGTCGGATCGCCGGCATCGATGGCGGGCGAGCCGGGCAGCAGGTGGAAGTCCCCTGCCGCCGGGTCGACGAACAGCGGATCCTCGGAGATGTTGCCGTCGACCCCGGTCATGTCGGTACAGCCGCCGTAGGCCGGGCCGGACGGGCTGAACACGTCGTTGTTGCGCATCAGCGGCTGCTCCAGCGTGTAGTTGCCGCAGATCACCGCGGCCTGGGTCCCGGACGCGATCAGCAGGTTGTTGATCACCTGCGTCTGGGAGTCGGCGCCGTCGGCGTACAGCGCGCTGCCCTGAGGCGAGTCGTTCTCGGCGATGGTGTTGCTGACCACCAGCGGACCGGTCTCCCCGACCGGGGTGAACCAGAAGATGCCGCCGCCCCGGAAGGCGCCGTTGCGCAGGATCTGGTTCTGGCCGACGAGCGAGCTCATCTCGTCGAGGATGTGCAGGCCGCCGCCGTCCTCGGCGGCGACGTTGTCGGCGATCAGGTTGCGGCCGATGACCGGGTCGGCCGCGAACACGGCGATGCCGCCGCCGATGTCGGCGCGGTTCGCGGTGATCTCGTTGTCGATGATGCGGGCCGTCGTGCCGACTCCCACCCAGATGCCACCGCCGGTGCCGCCGATGCAGAACGATTCGTTGTCGGTGATGACGTTGTTCTGGATCAGCGGACTGCCGAAGTCGATCGCCATGCCGCCGCCGCGGCAGGACGTGTTGCCGGTGATCACGTTGTCGAGGATGGAGGGCGAAGCCGCGCCGATCCGAACGCCCGAGTCGGTCGCTCCGGTCAGAGTGAAGCCGCGCAGGACCGAGCTCGCGCCCTCGCCGGAGACGAACCGGGCGACCGAGCCGCCGCTGTCGGCGTCGATGATCGTGGTCTCGGCTCCGTCGGAGGAAGCGACCGTGATGGCCTTGCCGAGGAAGTCGAGCCGCTCGAAGTAGGTGCCCGGAGAGACGACCACCGACGCGCCTGGGGGAGCGACGTCGATCGCGCCCTGGATGGTGGCGACGTCCTCGGGAACCAGGATGATCTGGGCGCTCGCGCCCGACGACAGCAACAGGCCAGCCCCGAGGGCGAGGATGGCGGACCGGAGGCGACTGTGCGAGGACATGGGTGCTCCTTGCTTCATCTATGCGAGACGCGGCGGCCGGAGTCGGAGGATCGGCTCCCGGCGTGCCGCCCGGATTCTAGGAGGGCCGGTTTTCGTGGGATCCGTCGATGCCGGGCGCCCTCCCCATGGGCCGTGATCGAGGCATCGAGTACGCGAGTATGTGAAACCCCGCGTAAATATACGGGGATGTTGCTAGGCGCGCAGTCTCAGTGGCAAGGCTCTTCGGTCGTTGCGGACTCCCCCGCCGCAACCTGGAGCTGGCGAACGGCCTCCAGCAGCTGAAGCGCTCTCTGTTCCGAATCCGAAGTCACTGACCCATCGACGCTTAGCTCGATGACCGTGGCGCCGTTCCCGGTCAGGGTCTCGCGCGTCGCGGCGACCTTCCGGGTGATCAGCGGAGCCTCCGTGGTGCCGTTCACCAGAGCGATCCGGCTCGCCGCCAAACCTTCGGCTTGCGGTGATTGTACCGTAGACAGGCCGGCTCCGACGGCGACGACCTGGGAGAAGCGCGCCGGCTCGGTCCAGGCGAGCGCCAGGGCCATCTCGGCGCCTTCCGAGATCCCGACCAGGGTCACCGCCTCCGGGTCGCCACCCGCGGCGGACGCCTCGACCAGTGCGGTCTCGACCTTGGCCAAGGTGGAGGCCGCGTCGTTCCAGGTGTAGCCACCACCGGGCAGCGGCACGGGAGCGCGCGTGGCGACCAGGATCCGGCCGCTGTCCTGCGCGGCCGCCTTCCACAGCTCCGCCGCGTGATCGGCGTCCTCGCCGTAGCCGTGGAGCGCGACCAGCAGGGGCAGGGCCGAGTCGCCCGCGGCGTGGCCGTCCGGCGTGAGCACGATGGTGCGCGGCTCGACCGTCTGAGCCCGCCACTCGAGCGCCTTGCGTAGCCGTGCCACCATCTTGAGGTAGCTCGGCTCGCCGCGGATCGACTCCAGGTCCGGATCGGAGGTCAGCAGATCGATGTCGCTGAAGCCCGCCCCGAGCGCCTTGCCGAGCGCGAGAACGGCGAGGCGCCCCTCGCCGTTCAGGGCGCGGGCGCAGGCCAGGTTGTAGTGGGTGTGGTCCGGCGGAGCGCCCGCCTCGATGGCGGCGGTGAACGCATCGGCGGCGTCCCCGTAGCGTCCGTCGAGGTAGGCGGCCTCGGCCTCCTGGAGCCGGTCGGCGTAGCCGGAGGCGGCGGTGGCGGTGGCCGAGAGGACCGCGACGGCGATCGCGAGCAGCAGGCTCGGGGTTCGAGGGCGGCTCATGGAACTCCTCCGTGGCGACGCCGTGACGGCGGTGGAATCGAATCGGGTGTCCCTGGGTTGACGGGTAGAACGTACGGGGCGGAGGGCCCGACGCACCGGGGCCGTGCCGTCCGAAACGCGCGGCCGACAGGATAGCGTCGCGGCCGGGCGTTCCGGCGGTAGCAGGGAGGAGCGAGGTGTGAAGGGCTGGGCGAAAGTGGGGCTGGCGCTGGCGGTGATTCTCGCCCTGGTGGCGCTCCATGCATCTCTGCCGATCCCGACCTTGATCGAGCAGCTCCAGCGCCAGGTCGAGACGCTCGGGCCGGCCGGCTGGCTGCTCTACGGCGTCGTCTACGTCCTGTTCACCGTGCTGTTCATCCCCGGGCTGGTGCTCACGGTCGGGGCTGGAGCGGCGTTCGGTCCGTGGGTCGGCACGGCGATCGTTTCGGTCGCCTCCACCGTCGGAGCCAGCCTCGCGTTCCTGATCGCCCGCTACCTGGCGCGCGACCGGGTGCGCGGCTGGGTGGCCCGGCGGCCCCGGTTCGCGGCGCTCGACCGCGCGGTGTCGAGCCGCGGCGGCCGGCTGGTGTTCCTGATCCGGCTCAGCCCCGTGTTTCCGTACAACCTGCTCAACTACGCGCTCGGGCTCACCGGCATCCCGTTCTGGAGCTACGTCGTGGCCTCGTGGATCGGGATGCTGCCGGTGTCGTTCGCCTACGTCTACGTCGGCCACGCCGGCAGCCGATCGCTGGTCGACGGCCCCAGCCTGTTGCCCTGGGTCGGCGGCATCGCCACCGTGCTGGTGGTGATCGTGGTCACCCGGGTGGCGACCCGGGCGGTGCGCGCGGCCGGGCTCGAGGACGAGGCCGCCGGGCCCGAGGACGAGGCCGCCGACGATCTGCCCGCGGCCTCCGACGGCTAGCCGTCGCGCGAGCGCTTGCGGTCGCGTCGGTCGAGGAAGGCACGCATCCGTCGGTGTTTGTCGTCGCTCTCGAAGGCGATCGCCTGGGCCAGCGTCGCGATGACCGTGTCGCGGCCGTCGGCCTCGCCGAGCGCTGCGTTCACGGCCGTCTTGGTGAGGCGGACCGCGAGGCTGCCCTGGCGTGCGATGGTCGCGGCGAGCTCGCGGGCCGCCTCCACCACCTCGGCGTCGGGCACGACCCGGTTCGCGAGCCCGATCGAGAGTGCCTCCTCGGCGTCGACCCGGCGACCGGTGAAGATCAGCTCGCGCGCCCGCGCGGCGCCGACCAGTCGGGAGAGACGGTGGGTCGCCCCGGCCCCCGGCAGGATCCCGAGGGAAACTAGTAAGTTTATTTTCAAAGAGACACAATAATTGGCATGTCTCAATTTTCTCTAGTTGCAATGGGTGGAACATTTGATATTATTCACAGAGGACACGTCACATTACTCTCAAACGCATTTGAGATTTCAGACAAAGTAATCATTGGGTTGACCAGTGACGAGTTTGCAAAAAAACGCGGAAAGACACTTTCAAACAACTATGAAAAAAGACTGGCAAATCTAACTGAGACAATCTTTAAAGAATTTCCAAAGTCTTCATTTCAAATTAGTAAACTCGATAATGACTTTGGTCCTGCTGTCTTGGAGCCAGAAGTAGAGGCCCTAGTTGTAAGTGATGAGACAAGCAGTCAGGGAGATGTACTAAATGACTTGAGGGCAAAAAAGAATTTGTCTCCAGTAGAGGTCATTACAGTTCCAATGCATCTAGCAAAAGACGGGTCTCGAATATCTACTACTAGAATCAAAAACTCTGAGATTGATTCAGAAGGAAACTTGTTATCAGTTGACAAGTAGCTTGCACAACTTTGAGTAATTGCAATAAAACAAAATTCCATGATTGAGGCTCATGGCAATCATCAATCACATGATGAACAAGATAGACACTGATGTCTCTAATCTAAAGCAGGGACTGCATCCTCAAAACTTGTCATACTGGTATGATAAAATCATCAAAGAGACAATAGAGATGGCACCACCTTGGCTCCAAGACAAGATCAAAGTTCATCAGGATCCTATACTGTTGATGAAGTTTAATCTAGACATCTCAAAACGAGCAGTTAGATATTTCATGATTGCAGTTGACAATAATTTAGATGACATGCCATATTCAACAAGATTGTATTTTCTCAAAGTACAAGAGATAATGTCAACTGAGATGGACAAGTCTCTAGTTTGATGTGGTTTTTTTCTTCTAGGCACAAATACAAGCTCTAAGTATCTATATCCAATAAATTCCTCATAATCATCCATGGAACTTTACAGATCAAAGTATTCTGATAAGAAAAAGTCTGGCGGAGGACGTAGAAGAGATGATACACGTCGCTCTTTTAGAAATTCTCGAAATGACAGACGAGACTCTAGCGATGACAGATACTCTAGAGGAAGAAGAGAATCTGCAACTGTAACTTGTGCTGATTGTGGTGATGAATGTGAAGTTCCATTCGTTCCTAGAAGTAACAAACCAGTTTACTGTAATGAATGCTTTAGAGAAAGTAGACACGAAGATTTGGGTGATGACAGATATTCTAGAAATGACAGAAGAGAATCTTATCGTGATGACAGAAGAGAGTCTCGCAGAGATGACAGATTCTCTAGGAAAAGAAAAGAATCTGCATTTGTAACTTGTGCTGATTGCGGAACTGAATGTGAAATTCCATTTGTTCCAAAAACTGACAGACCGGTTTATTGTAGTGATTGTTTCAAACAAAACAAACCACAAGATAATGAATATGAGAAATTCTCCAGAGATGAAAGAAGAGAACCTCGTCGTGATGACAGAAGAGAGTCTCGCAGAGACGACAGATACTCTAGAGATAGAAGAGAGTCTCGCAGAGATGACAGAAGAGAATCAGGTAGAGATAAACCTAGAAAACTAAAAAATGATAAACTCTCCAAAAAACGAGAGAGTTTTTTCAGTAATGGTTCAGATAAATTCTATGCAACCATAAAAGAAAAATTATTTGAAATCTTGGGAGGCAAAACATGTTCTAGTTGTGGATTCAAAGATGAAAGAGCTTTAGGATTTAGTCCAATTTCTGATGACTCTTCTTTTGATGAAATTGGACGTGGTGGTTCTGCTTCGTCTTGGGGAAAATACATCTCAAATCCTGATCTTGCAAGAGAGGAATTGAAGGTTTTGTGCTTGAATTGCAATGAGATCAGACAGCCTATTGCAAAACCAAAAGAACAAAGTTCAAGACCTAAACGCAAAAAAAGTAAATTTTTCCCACGATGATCTAAAATCATCCTTGAGAATGTATTAACACTTTAATTATAATAATTTAGAAATTATATCATGAATGGCGACTTTAAGGCATTAGGTCTTTCTCTAATCGCAGTAGTTGGAGTAATCGCACTCTGGACTGCATTTGGTGCATAGATTCAACCTTTAACAATCTCTACCTGGTTTCCGACAACCTTGGTCGAGATGATTTTGTGTTCTTTGTCAATTATTGATTGTGCAAAATCTGCAAATTTTTCCACATTAGATTCATCTTCCAGCAAAATGCTGTGAGCTGATTTGTCCTTGAGTGATACAACTAGTTCGTTTTTTATCACATTTAGAATACCAGTAATGAAAGTCTCATTTCCGTCCTTGATGAAAATTAGACTGGCTAGTTTCTGAGCCTCGTACTTGTCTTCACAGGTAACTGTTATGTTCATTTGTTTTCAAAAAGAAATTCGTCTATTCTGTCTTTAGCTTTTTCACGGTTCTCTTGATGAACTGCCAAAAATTCATTCATCTTTTCAATCAATATTGCCTTTAGTTCTCCAGAAAGTAATTTTCCAGACTTGTAATCCTCATAGATTGATTTTAGTTTGTTGTCATCTGGTTCAAAGAATATTCTAAGATACTGATATGACACATCAATGTCTGGATTTCCTCCAAGCTTTCTGTGTTGCTCCAAGTCTGGCTGTCCTCCAGAGAATGCATACTTGTTGATTTTTTTCTTTACAACATTTGGTGCATCTGTTGTGTAGACCGTACCATTTTCATCAGATGCTGACATTTTTCCACCTGGTCCTTCTAGTGCAGGAATCATTATGTTGTGAATCAAGGCTGGTTTTTCTTTTCCAATCTTTGGTGCAATGTCTCTTGTCAGTCTAAAGTGCGGATCTTGGTCAACTCCTAGTGGAATTAGTACTGGCTTGTCTTCAATGAAGCATGGAGCAGACTGGAGTGATGTGTAAAAGATCATTCCAAGGTTGGTCTCATTTGTAAATCCAAATGTTGCTTTTGTGTTTGAGAAATTAATCTTCTTTGCAACTTGAGCTGCAATTGGGTAAAGTGTTTGGATGTTTCTTGTATTGATGATGATCTTTGTTTTTTCTGGTTTGAAACCTAGTGCAATAAAGTCAAGTGCATTTTCATATGCAAAGTTTTTTGTCTCATCCAAAGTTAGATTTGGTTTTGAGAAAAATTTCTCATCATCTGTTAATTGAAAATACATGTTTACATCAAATTTTTCTTGGAGCCATTTTGCAAAGACCCATGGAACCAAGTGGCCAATGTGGGTGTGTCCTGATGGGCCTCGTCCTGTGTACAAGAAGAACTTGTTGCCTTTCTCATAATCATCTAAAATTCTGTTTATCTCTCTGTGAGAAAAGAAGATTCCACGTCTGAGCATGAAATGATCCTCTCCAGTAATTTTTTGGATTCGTGCTAGCAGTTCTGGAGAAATCTTTTGAGTGCCAAATTGCTTGATTAACTTGTCATAATCGATATCTCCTTCTACGTGCCAAGGAGTCACAACAAAATCGTCAGCTGACATTCAAATTGACTTAGGTTAAGGTTTAAAAAGTCTTTTTCGAAGTTTTGGTGTTGTCACAGGTCTTCCATGATATTGAAAAAAAAATTATCACATCACTAAAAGACAACCCAAAACAAACTCCTGAAAATCTTGAAAAATCTACAAAACTCTCCCCTGATCAAATACGACGCGGAATTGAATGGCTCAAACTAAAAGAACTTGCAAATGTTGATGAATCAAAATCAAGTATCATTACTTTGGGAAAGAACGGAAAAGAGTCACTTGAGAAGGGATTACCTGAACGAAGACTCTTGGATTTGCTAAAGACCAAATCAAAATTATCTGATTTACAAAAGGAACTGGGCCCAGTGTTTGGACCTGCCATGGGACTGGCAAGAAAAAACAACTGGGTAGATGCTGCAGGAGATACAATCACACTAAAGAATCCTCCAGATGTTTTACCTGGAGAAAAGTCTCTCAAACAAATTGGAGACTCTAAACTATCAGCAGATGAACTAGATTCTGATGATTTGTCTGGATTACTCAAACGTCCAGACTTTGTCGTAGAAGAAATTGTCAAAACAAAACAAATCTCTCTAACTGATTCAGCAAAATCACTAAACCTTGATGAATCCTCTGGAGGCATTGATGTAGAGGCAAAGGTGCCTGAAATTTTTGTTGCAAGGACTCATCCACTAAAAGACACCATTGATGAGATTCGAGAAATCTTTGTCACTTTGGGATTTTCTGAAATTTATGGAAACATGACACAGTCAAGCTTTTGGAACTTTGATGCATTATTCACTCCACAAGACCATCCTGCAAGAGAACTGCAAGATACATTTTACCTTGATGGAATATCTGCAAAAAAAATTGCAACACCTGAGCAGATTAGAAAAGTTTCAGACTCTCACAAAAAAAATTGGAGATACCAATGGGACATTAACGAAGCACGCAAGATGGTATTGCGTACTCACACTACCTGTGTTACCATCAAACATCTTGCTGAAACAAAACCTGACGAAGATAGGGTATTTTCTTTGGGTCGTGTATTTAGAAATGAAAAAGTAAGCTACAAGCATCTTGTAGAGTTTAATCAAATTGAAGGCGTTGTTGTTGGAAAGGATGCCAACCTGAGAAATTTGATGGGAATTCAACGAGAGTTTTACAAGAGAATTGGAATTACAAAGATAAAGTTCTGGCCAACATTCTTCCCATACACTGAACCATCACTTCAAACAATGGTGTACAATGAAAGACTAGGAAAATGGGTTGAGCTATTTGGAATGGGAATCTTTAGACCTGAAGTTACAAAACCTCTTGGAATCACAAAACCTGTCTTGGCATGGGGTGGAGGCATTGAGAGAATTGCCATGCTAAAGTATGGTTTGGATGATGTTAGAGAATTTTACAACAACAACCTGAGTTGGTTGAGGAGTGCAACAAAATGCCAGTAGTAGAGTTATCATATTCTAGTCTTCAGAAACTAATTGGAAAAGCATCCAAAAAACAGATTGCAGATTCTTTGCCTTTTCTGGGATTAGATATAGAATCTGAAGACAAGGATCTTGTCAGAATAGAGTACAGTCCAAATAGACCTGACTATTCTACTGACTTTGGAATTGCACTTGGCATGCAAGGACTATTGGGAATCAAGACTGGTGCAATCAAACTAAAAATCAAAAAATCAAAACAATACTCTGTCTCTGTAAAGCCAGATGTTGCCAAAGTAAGACCATTTGTGACTGGAATTGTTGCAAAAAACGGCAAAATTGATGATAAAACAATCAAGCAACTCATGGCAATGCAAGAGGACCTTCATTTTGGTATTGGAAGAAAGAGAAAAAAATCCTCAATTGGAATTCACGATTTAGATAAAATCCAATTCCCTCTAGTATACACCACTACTGATAGAAAACACAAATTCATCCCACTAAACTCTGAGAAAGAACTATCCATTACTGAAATCCTTGAGACGACCGAAGTTGGAAAAGACTATGGCAGTTTACTTGCTAATTTCTCAAAGATCCCAGTAATCCTTGATGCAAATCAAAACACTGTGTCCTTTCCACCAATAATTAATGCTGCAGTAACTACAGTTACCACAAAGACAAAGAATCTCTTTGTCGAAGTAACTGGAATAAACAAAGCTGATGCTGAAGATATGTTATCTGTTGTTGCAACAATTTTGCAAAGTGCAGGATTTTCTTTGGAAACAGTATCAATCTCTGGTGCAAAAAACTCTACACCAAAACTTGATGAAAGAAAGATGACTGTTAGTCCATCATTAATCAATCAAACACTTGGACTGGATCTTAAAACTCCAAAAATCATCTCATCTTTGAAAAAATCGAGGCTAGATGCTGCAGTCAAAGGCAAGAATATTGTTTGTACAATTCCTGCATATCGTTTTGATATCTTTGGTCCAATGGATTTAGTTGAAGAAGTTGCATTGGGATATGGAATTCAAAATCTTGAACCAACAATGACTCCATCTCAAACACTTGGACAAACAAATCCAGTTTCACTAGAACTAAAATCACTAAATCAAACAATGATTGGATTGGGATATCTTGAAGCACTCAACTCTAGCTTGACTAGCAAAAGAGTTCTTTATGAAATGGCAAACAGAGAACCTAAAACAATTATCTCTGTACTTGATTCAAAAAGTCAAGAGCATACAATCTTGCGTGATTCAATTTTACCTGGATTACTCGAGAATCTCTCAAAGAATATTCACGAATCATATCCTCAGAAATTATTTGAGACTGGAACTGTATTTTCTGCAGCTAATCCAATTTCAGAGACAATCAACCTATCTGGAATTAGTGCACACCAGGACGCAAACTTTACTGAAATCAAATCTGTTTTGCAATCAGCTCTCAAGACTGGTTTTGATTTAGAGATAGCAACCAAAACAACTCAACATCCAACATTTGAAAAAGGACATTGTGCAGATGTAATCATTAACGGCAAACCAGTTGGTGTCATTGGAGAAATCAATTCTAAAATCATTGAAAATTATAAAATCCGTGTACCCGTAGTTGGTTTTGAAATATCTCTATCTGAATCTATTCTCAAATCTCTTTAGAAAAGATACAGCTAGCAATCCAATTCCTCCAACAAACAATCCTGCTCCAACAGTAATCTCAATTTGCAATCTTTGGTAAATTGAAAAACTCTCCATGTCTTTTAGAAAATTTATTTCAGATTCACCAGAATTTTCCAGATACTGAATCTGTGGATAATCAAAAATTATAATCAAAATCCCCAAAATCAAAACAATAATTCCGACAAAAAACAGTGTCTGGTTTTTGATCTCCATCAATGGTTTTTAGTAGGATAGGCTCTATAATTAATCGCCCAAGAGCAGGCACGCAGACGGATTAGGATGATGTCGATCGTAATGATACCAATGATTTCTAATTCACCCAGGCGTGCTACATTATGGGCAGCCCCGGTTTCAGAACCCAAGGAGGTTATGGCTAAAATACCAATGATCTTGTGCGAGTCAGAACCGGGGAACATTTCATAAACCATAAAACATCCTTTGATTCTACGAAATTTGAAATGGCAAACTATTGGTTGGCAAAACAAGAACCTAGTGGACCTAGAGGTTACAACTTTGAGCAACTAAAAAAAGACAAGACAACAGTTTGGGATGGAGTCCACAACAATCTAGCACTCAAACACATGAGAGAGATGAAACCAGGAGATCTTGTATTATTCTATCATACCGGTGATGAAAGACAAGCAGTTGGAATTATGCAAGTTACATCAAAACCATATTCCAATCCAAAAGAAGACGTCGAGCGATTTATCGTAGTTGATGTAAAATACAAAAAAGCACTAAAGCGTCCAGTTACACTTGATGAGATGAAACAAAATAAAAAATTCAAAGATTGGGAACTAATTCGAATCTCTAGATTATCTGTAATGCCTGTTCCAAAACCAATCTGGGATGAGATTCTAAAGATTTCTCAAGCATGAATCTAATCGGTTTATTGATATAGTCGAAATTTGTAATTACTTCATGGCAACAGCTTATGTGTTAATCAACTGTGAACTAGGTTCAGAAGAGGCAATTATTACTCAACTAAAGGGCCTAGAAGGTGTCAAAGAAGTTCATGGAACTTTTGGTGCATATGATATTTTGGCCAAGATCGAATCTGATACTGTAGAAAAACTTAGAGAGACAATTACCTGGAAGATCAGAAAAATTGAAAAGATTCGCTCAACACTAACCCTGATGGGTATTGAAGGCCAAACATAATCATCCCTTTTTCTTATTATGATTTTACACTTTATTTTTCTAGTAAAAGAAGAAGACCGTGACAAGCGTCAGTTTGAGTATGAATATGTCAAAAAGATGGCTGAATTCTTCAGGGTATGGATTAAAGAAAAGTTTGGCAAAGACTATGAGATTCAGTGCGATGAGATGATAACAAAACCTACTAGTATCTTGCAAAGACTAGACACACATACTTTGTTGCGTGATCATGAGCAAAGAGGAAAAGACATTTTTCATTTCTATCTGACTCACTTTAGACCATTATGGACTGATTCTACATGTGAAGGGTATCATGCAGAAAACTTTGGAATGGTCCTTTGGCAAAAACCTTACAACGATAGCTATTGCATCAGAAATTTACTTGTTGTGACTGCTGAACGAGGTTAGCGGTGTTGGACCATGGACACTTGAGTGCGTACAAAACTTGGCTGGACATTAATTCAAGGTAAGAAGCAAGTAGCAGTTATCACCAAATCCTGATATTTTTTCAACACGTAGAAACAGTATAAATAAGAGATAAAACTTTGGAAGGCAGAACTCAAAAATTTACCAAGAAATAGTTTTTCTTATATAAGTGCATCTCAAGATTAGGAAAAGTCCAATAAATTTATGGAAGTTTTCTAAGAACAGACGGAGAATGGCAAATGTCAAAGATGTCAATAATGTTTTCGTATGCAAAATTGCTCTTTGTAAGTTATAAAGTAAAACTAAATGTCAATTAAAAAATTAAGAAGAAATTTTCAGTAATGGCGCAAAAGATAAATTGCCGTAATTATATCCGTCTTAAATAAGGTAGCTTTACAAACTGTAAAATTGTTTCGTATAATTAAACAACAGGTTCAGATTTTTACCTACAAAGGTAAACGTACAATCCATTAAGCAAAGAGAAAAGTCGTCCACTAAACTTTATTGCGACTTGAAAAGAATCTATGAAGCACCACATGATTCGAGAGCTATTTCAATGAAGACAAAATCAAAAACAAAACCAAATGGCTCTTCTTTGTAGGATAATTTGTTTTGATAATCAGTTTCCATGGAGATTGAAAAGAAACAAATAATTTCAAAGGTAGAGGTATACTTTAAAGAATTGTAAGTTTATGCTTGTTTCTTTTAAAAGTACAGCAAATCAAACACTACAGCCCGAGACATCAAATTAAATTGAGCCTTTTAGGAAAAGAGATCTACATTAATAGTTGCATATCTTTAACAGTTGCTTTATGTTTCGTATCTATGCTTCTGCTTTCAAAGTTATCAGGGCGAAATAAGAAAGATATTTATAAGCTATCCTGGTATCTTTCAAGAAAACCATGTACGGGTAATCGAAAATGACCAGGAAGAGAAAATTCTTTGTGACATAAACATGGTTCAAATTTCATTAAAAATCTTTATCAAGGCTAAAGTTCATCATACTATAGTAGTTTTGTTTCATGTTAGTCAAGATTATAATCATATACATGATTCGAATGATGTGCATTACAATAATTACAATTTTTATGAAATTCAGCTTTAGTTTTATGGTCAGCTACAGTGACTGGTATTATCATATTCATGAACGTAATAAGATCGACATCATTTGAATCCCTAAAAACAATTCAAATATTGACACAATTCTTATGAAACATTTTAGTTTATATAAGCTCCAAATAGTTTACATTGCATTTTATGCTCGGAAGTTACAACAACAGTAGCTATGGAACGAAATCAGCTGCAGAGAAAACGCTTATTCCCCTTGATATCCTCTGCAAATATGGCTTAGCATAGTTCATGTCGATAACACACTCTAGAAACACACCTGGGAATTGTCAATGTTTGTCGTTTCTGAGCCTTCGACTGTGGTAATATTTATTAAAAGTTTATAAGGTCCATTTTGTAATCAGTTTCTTGTTATAGAGCATTAAAATGTTTTGCTTATTACAAATTTGAAATTCATCAAGGTGCCTTAATTTTAAAACTTTTCCGGAAAATAATTGCTTACTTTTCTTGAACTTCTCTTCCACCTTGTAGGAGCCCAAAAAGCAAATTAGCAGAGTCAC
>JAAAKM020006971.1:59762120-59774572 GCA_010016025.2 Alatinidae sp. Z8VKAUB7J3 | reverse complement strand
TCTTTGGCAAGGATCACTAGGGATCTGGAAACTAGGACTTAATTATTTTTCTATTGAAACTAAAAATAGTGCCCATATGGCCAAGTTGTACTTCCTACCCACTATTCATGAGGGCCTTTCATCAGGCCCGGGAAGACTAACCTAGGTACCGCCACTGAGAACATTTTCCACTTTCTAGACTGGCATTTCAAGCCGGTTATGCAAAGTAACGGGGAAATATGTCAGGGACTCTATTGAACACGAAACATGAAAGGCGAGTGTCAACTTTGTAGACGTCTGTATCACCCTTAACAGTTCAGACTGACCTGCTCTGTAAACCCAGTAGCAAACATCGGTATCTGCACTCGAGGTCAGGCCACTCTGTCCACATGTCCGTCGCACATAGCCAGACAGTAGGATCAGACGCATATGCTCCTCAGATTATCGACTAGATTTTCACCTTTCCAATCTTAACTTAAGGTTTAGGGATCCAGGATATAAGGCGGATGTAGTGCAGGACAAAGGCGCACATCAAAACTAGTGATGAACTTCTAGACGTCAGAGAGAAAGAAGATGGAAACGAAAAGACCAACTTATTGTTACATACCACTCTGTGTTCCAGCAAATCAAAAGTATGATATCCCCATTTTGAACTTATTTCGACCGATCTCATACTACGTCAAGATTTTAAATTGGAGCCCAAATAGTTTACAGTACTCCCAAAACATTAAAGAGACCCTTGGTTTGAGCTGGAAACAACCACACAATGTTGCTATGGATGCAATAATTATAAAGACAACCAATGCAAGGCCAGAGGGGGGGGATACTTGTTTTCAGCCAAAGCTCCACGAACATTTCTTGACTGTTGGGCACAATTGACTAGAAGAGGACATAGAAGTTATACTAATAGACAAGGCAGATCCTCACAAACCGAAGCGCAGAGAAAGATTCTGAATTGACACGTACTCAGCAGACACAGCAATTATTATATATTTATCAAGAGTGGAGCATTACCACAATGGCTTAAAGGCAACTGAAGTGTCTTAGCCTGAAGAAAGAATTTTATTCCGAAAGATCGCCTCCAGCAATAACCTGTTTTTAACGTTTATATATATATATATATACATATGTATGTATATGTGTGTGTGTCTGTGTGTGTCTGTGTCTGTGTGTGCATTTCCTTTTCTCAATCTTAATACCTGTTGTATTTATCTTTTGTCGAGACACATAGACCGGTGACCATTAAATGAACTGCCAAATGCGTAAAACAGTAGACTTGCTAACAATCTCATGTAAGCTACGGGCAAAGTCATACGAAAAAATCAGCTCGTAAAAGAAACCGCGTATCATTTCTTAGCACCAGGTCGTTATCCTTGATTAAGTTGCTGAAATACTGTGCGATACACTTCATCGAGAATGTGACATTTTACTACAAAAGCTCTAAGCTTTTTATCGACTTGCTCGAATTGGTTACATTTTATCAGTGTTTACACACTCACGAAGTGTATCGAACAACCTGAGCGGGATGAAACTAAAGAGAAACAATTGATATTGAAGAGAAAACTAGAGAAAAAGAAAATATGCTACCACCGGGGATCATACACGTATACGCAAAACGTATACACAAGGGGGTAATTACAAATTACAAATATAACATACCTTATTATAGGAAATTACGAAGCCTTGAGTTAACGATACTTAAACTAACGCGAATCAAATTAACGCCGTTTGCCAAAGACACATTGAAATAAAAATTAAATTAACGCAATTTAATCAAACTAGGATACATGATTCATCTAATGAACACAAAAATGAAATATGTTTAAGTACATTCCAATTGTTCTTTACCCAGAACCTATATAAAGGCCTGGAAATTTACTTGACTTCTAATTAACGGGTATTTTATTAACGCAGATTTTTGATGAACGCGTTAATTAAGTGCCGTGTTAGTTTCCGGGAATAAGGTAATAATTAGAGAGATAGCTTTATTTGTCAAAAGTACATAAGAGAGAAAAACAAAAAATGATCCATATGTAAAGCAGGAATTCAAAACTAAAGCAAAGTAGCAAAAATGTATACACTTCTACTACTCGAAAATCATGACGGTTCTCGGAAAACTAATTCTAATTGTCAAAATGTCTACGTCATCTACCAGCATGCATCGTATCCATAATTCTAACCCTTACGTCCTCCAGAAAGCCGTAATGATCCTCATCCTTAAGAGCCGAGAAAACTTCATCAGCGGCGCACTACAACCTCTCTCAATTTATCTAGTAAAGGACTTAACTATCAAATCGCTGCCTTAACTCGTGTCAGTACTACCTACATACTGTTTATTACAGACCCTACATTCTAAAAGATAAACTACTTTACTCGCGTTGCAATCTAAATTGTGATTAACTAACTAACGCCTACCTGAACTATGACATCTTTGACATCTAGGTCTACCACATACATACCAACTCTTCGATGTTTGGTAACTTGGCTCTAGCAAATATACCCTGTAGATTCTTAGCTGTTCGACAGGTTTTGTTCCCTAGGGAACACTTCTCTGCACTCCTGAGATTAAAGACATTAAAACCCTTTGATACTTCGAACATATAGAATCCCTCGAATTTTATTAAAAACCGGATGGTAACTAAAAGTAATTGGGACCCTACCACTGCTACGTCTGCAACTATTACTGTTAATACCACCACCACCACCACCACTGTACTAGCACAAGACGGAGCAAAGTTTGTATCGATGGCCGTCCCTAACGTCCGTCTGTATACCTGCACTACTTCTTCTCCTGCTTCTCCTGCTTCTCCTGCTTCTCCTGCTTCTTCCGCTTCTTCCGCTTCTTCTGCTTCTTCTGCTTCTTCTTCTGCTCCTTCTGCTCCTTCTGCTTCTTCTGCTTCTTCTAAGTGGCAATCATGATGTTCTGTCTGTCCCGCTCTCTCGTTAGATGTAAGATGTCGCTTGATCCAATACCGTTTCTCTATTTGTTTGCCAGTTACTCTCTCAGGCTTCCCAACAAAGTCTTTCTCTGTCTGCCTCTGGCTCTCGTTGCCTCTATCTTCCCAGTCACCACCGAATTTTCGAGGCCTTCCTTCCTCTGAGCGTGTCCTTAGAGCTCTAGCTGTCGTCTTCGGATTGTCCTCAAAAGGCTCCCCTCCGTACTTACTCTTTGTTGTACCTCCTAGTTTGTTACTCGATCTGTCCAGGATATTCTTTGCATCCTCCTCATGAACCACATTTCAGCCGCTTCAAACTTCTTCTCCATTGCACCTAATATTATCCAGAATTCGCAACCGTACAGCAGAGTGGGTATCACTTTGATCATACTCAATAAGCAATCTGCAATAAGGAATTTTTTTATTCCTACACACTGCAATTAAAATCGAACACAATGTTTTTTTTCTAGGGCTGCTCTAGATAGGCTAACTAAACTATTCGTAGCAACTGCCTTCTCCTATCTATTATCCAAGATCTCCTCTAACGCTTGCAGGGCCTCATTGCAAGAAATACTCTGGTAAATACTCGACATAATCTTAGAGAGCCTTAAATAGGATAAGATTCCAAAAAGTTAAAATCAAATATATAATAAAAAATTTCGGCTCTCGCGAGCTTTCGGAAACATTGTCTCCCTTATCAAGCACTGTTTAGTTAATAGTTATTAACAATTGAACCCTAATTAAAATTGTCAAGTATAAAGTCCGTTTTACATAACAACACAAGATTCCTTAATGGCAGGCCTATGAAGAAATGTCGGTGATGATGTAGAAGGCACGCGGATATTCTAGAACTATTCTTCAGGTTGAAAACCATTTCACTGGCCTCGCTTTGAAATTCTCACTTTGAACAAGGTTGTGTTGGACCAAATTGAAGAAATCAGTAATGCCGTCTTGAGAAACCCCACCCGAGTGGGAGGGTGCTAGCAACATCAAGATGCATCCCTAGAAAGGGGACCGATACCACGACGGTCACCCACGTGACTAAGGCGGCCGGGCACCTGTAAATCTCTTATAATAAGGCCTTCTTGAGATCCTACTTACCCGATAAAGTGGCCGGAAGCCAGCAGAGGCCAACAGAACCCAGCAGAAACTAGCAGAAGCCAGCAGAAGCCACCAAAATTTATAAATGGATGTTACCTCCAGTTCATTCAAGCCATTAGCTTTAATGGTTTTAATCGTATTCTTCCAAATGCTAGCTGTCCTCGACGATGCAAACCAGGTTCATGGTAACATGTTTAAAAATATTTTGTCATGTTCATCAAAGTGGGAAGTTAAAAACGAACACGTTCTTGCTTAAAGCAATAGGACTCAGATACAATCGATTTATATCTTAAATAGGATTTAAAGCAATCATAATATGACCACAAGATAAATTAATGTACCGTTTGTTATTGATTGTGAAATTATGAATCTTAAAAGTAAACTACAAAAGACATAGAATAGCAGCTTTGAGGTAAAAGAGCTGGAGATATATTTTTTTGTTTACTGGAGGGTAAAGGAACACTACATGTACACAGTTATGATGAACGAAGCATAACCAGTTGTAATGTGATCCCTCACCCCCTCAAAATATATTAATAGTTTTTCTAATGCCATTGTAGAAGCATTGTTTTATTTAGACAATAATCGCAAGTTATGTATTAGCTAATCAAACTGATTGAAACGTATCCATTTTTAAGATTGCTTTCGTAAGTCAGTATTTTACAACTCCAGCTGATAAAAATGTGATTGAAAAGATAAAATGACACGTCGACAAATGTCCCAAAGAGATAGAATCGCTGAAGAAAACCAAACACAGAAAGTTAGTAATCCATACTTTTTTACTTCCCCTCCCATCCCAATAAAGGAATTTTTTAGACTCCAGTCCCTGCAAATCTACGGCCGATTATTTCAAAATGTACTTCCTGGTGTGTTAGAGCGAGCGTCAGCTTAAAAGAATGAATAAATAAGCGAAGGATAACTGCAGCTAGCAGTAACATTGAGAGGCCAGTTGAGACTTTTATAGCTTTGAAAACGTTAAAAATAACCATGGAAGAATGTGATAATCTTATTGGAGCTCGCAACTTTGCATCAAATGCAGGAAAAACTACATCTCTAACAGTAATTATATCCTTAATACCATTTATAGTTGGATTCAATTCCTTACTTTTATACATTATGTACAGGACAAAACTCTACCAAAGTACGTCCAATTTATTCATTTGTGTATTAAGCTTATGTGATGTTGGCTATGGATTAGTTTCGGGGTCACTCTTTGCGTGGCTTAATATCAAGTTTCCCCATACTCAAAAATGCACATGGGAGATTGGAATTCAATTTTCGACAATGTTCTTTGCAAGGACATCCTTATTCATGATTTTTGTTATTGGTTATGATCGATATCTTCATATGAGATATTTGCAAACTTATAACAAACACATGACACGAAAAAGAGGAAAGTGTCTGATTGCAGCAAGTGTTAGCTTAGCACTTGCACTCGCGATATGTTTCACTTTCTCAAGTATTTATAATTTTTATCCAATCTTAAACACAGTGATCTTGATATTGGATTCTGCTGCTGTACTTTTCATCAATGTTCTCTACTTAGTGACATTTTATCGGTTGCTTAAACACTCTCGAAACGTATCTAACAACCTGGAGGCGATGAAACGCCAGAGGAAAAATCAAGTGCAGAAATCTTTTGGAACGTACAAATTGATTTTTATAATTTTGGTATCTGTTGTCATTTGCTATAGTCCATACTTAGTCACAAGCTCATACGAGGGTTACACGGAAATATTTCTGCAAAAGGATGTTGATTCTCATCTTGCAGACGCATTGTCGATTTCTCACCTCCTCGTCTTTTTCAATTCAGCATTGAATGCATTATTTTATCTTGTTGGACATCGCACTTGTTGGAAATATTTAAAAACTTTAATATGTTGTTGCGCTGGAGACAGTAGAAGTGTCACAATCGAAAGTAAATTTACTGAAGAAACAAATTTTTAGTTAGTTAAGTTATTTATTCCCTTTTAAAAGTTAGAAGACCTTTTAATGTAAAGTCTTTCAAGCATCTTATTGAGCATCACTTTAGATTATCACATTGTTAACCCAGCTATTTTAAGAAATTACCATCTGATGTATATAGTCTCATGCCTCACTGGTTTAACTGCACAATGTATTAGATTAGATTAAATCATACTACGTTATGGGTGGAGGGCTAATCACACTGTTTCGATTTTCCTATGCTAACTTTTTAAGTCTCATTAGTTAGTTCGTTGGCTATTCAATCCGATACCCAATGATCACTTGAGGAAAGAGAGAATACATAATGATACAGGATTCTACGTCAAGAGGATAATCTGTCACTACTGGAGACGAATAGTTACCAAGACGCCAACCTGCTGTCAGTCAATGCTGCTTATATCAGTTAAGTCTCAGAAAGAAACGAAATATCTTAGATTTAGCGAACTCTCAAGAAATGCTTCTTTTTTTCTATATAACAAAATGCAATACCAGCTGAAAAGAACTAGGCACGTACGTGCTACTGATGGAAGTGATAATGATGATGAGGAGGTGAAGTAGCTGTAGGATGTTTAGTAAGATCTATTACAATACAACAGACAGTCGTCAACAGGGGTATTATTGAGACAAGGGATGGATTGGGAATAAAATGGTTTTCAGGATACAACGTGTCTGTATTTATATATACAAAGACATGTTTTACATTTGAGATGCTCTTTAATCACGTCTTTACGTTTATGTTTACTATAAAAGTCTCGTAACCGTCAAATCTCATTGGGGCCTATAGCGACACAAGGGTGAGATTATCTTTGTTTATCCCCCCCTTTCCTCTCTTTCAAATTTCAGCTATTGCCCTCCTGACGACCCCCCTCTGACAGACAGAGTTAGGCATCGTACAAGGAGTGATAATCTGCAAAATTTTCCTTAAAATAGCTACCTCCGTTATCCAATAAGCAAATGTAACAACAGGAAATTAAATTACCGCAGCTACCTTAGGCTCACGACGTAAGGAATAGTCAAAGCTTTTTATGAACAATACTTCTAAGGTTATATTGAATATTGTGCTCTTTTAGGCTCAAAATTGGCTAGACAGTGCTCAAGCTGGTACCTTATGTCATCAAATGATTGCGCCAACTTCTATAAATGTTTTTAAATTGAGCACTACATGACAAATTGTCTGCACTGACTTAGCCAAGTTTACGTATTTTGTATTTTGTAAACTATGTTTTTAGTTCACAAATTACGTTCACGAGTGTTAACTGTACAATCACGATTTCTTGTATCAAATTACAGTATGCACCCCAATTTTTATTGATGCATTCTGAGCATGCGCGAATGTATCAGTTCAGTTCTTCATGTTGATTACGAAGTAATCATGTTTCTTGATCGCGTATTCCTAATCTCATTACATCCAAACCATCTTACCTCCATCATGACTGACTCTTCGTGCTCCACAACGAGGCACTTGATTTTATCCCATAGTTATACTTTCCTCCTGTAGTTGCATTTGGTGATTTAAGACTCGATGCCATGACGCATAGTTTTAATGTTGTGCTTGTAATAATATTTTACATTTTGGCATCGAAGAATAACTTACTTTGACCGTGTTCCTAGTGAAGATCTGGGAAAATTTGAGAATGTGTTTATCAACTAGCTTAAGAAATACGCTCGTTTTAACTCATTTACTCAACGGTTGGTTGAACCAGGTGATATTATGTTTTCTGTGCATTTGGTTTCGTGCACGCGGCACTGATTTAGGTTAAAAGTTAAGTCTATCATCAGATCCATTGGTCGTGCATTTTGTACATTAAGTCACGAGAAACAGTCCACCACAGATCAACAAACGTTATGTTCTCGCCTGGTTTGAGCTTAAACAAATCTATGGTTAAAAACAGACGGGTAAGATTCTTGCTGATTTCTTTCATCTTGGGCTCACTTACTGTTCTACATACCAATCTTCAAAATCTTGTGTGAAGAAACACAACACACTAACAGAAAATAACGACAGCGTTATTCCATCAAAACCAGACAAAGAGAAACGACAAGGTCACAGTCAATAGATATAGTCATGCTGAAGGAGTGTTGAAAATTCTAAATGACAATAAGAAGTTTAATAATATTGATGATCATAATCTCACTCTTTTAAGAGGAGGTAAGAAAGAACAGTCAGTTAGACTAGGATGTTTACGAACATGTTTTTAGTAGCGAATCTCAATCTGTGAAAAATATGGTTCCCGGATCTACGTAAGAAAAATAGACCCAAGAGCATTTTACCATTTTGCCGTATTGTGACATCTATAGGGACAGACAACTATGAACAATTTTATCTCTCATCATTCTTTCTTCCCTAGCAGTTTTGCAAAAAGTTAGCAGTTTGCCTTTTTTTTGGTAAAGTTATGATATTTTTTGATGTAGAAAGTAAATTTGGCAACTTTGTTTCAGTGAACTGATTTGGCTGTGAGACAAATTCGTAAGGCTCATCTAAATCTTGAACTAACGTCAATTTAAGAAAATGTTTTCGTTTTGTACCTCGCAAACGTCATCATTGTTATACGATGGTAAAAATAGACGGCGTTCCCATGAGCTCTTCACTTGCTCCGGTATCCCCAGATCTATTCATGGGCCGTTAAAAAAATCTGTTAGCTGAATTTGTCGACGCTGAAACGTTTGTTTACTATAGATCAAATATTTGTTTAATGCTTTTGATCATGTCAACGTGCAACATCCTAATATCAAGTTTACTATGGACTAGGAATTAATTAAAAGCTTATTCTTCGTGGAAATCATATAAAACAACGCTTCTATAAATACCTTCACCACTGTTTTCCGTATAAACATTTAGCAATTTCTTCAGATTTCCCAATAGATATCAAATTGGCAGAGGGGTCAAGATCAATTACATATAGGTGGACTTTCACATGGGTATTAAATATTTGTTTAAAAGTTTTCAACAGAACGCACGTTCCTTATATGTGATCGAGAAAACACCCTATCACAATCTCAACAAGGTTTTAGAGACCTAGATCATGCCATCGCTGTAAATAATTTGCCATGTTACTATGTAAAGCTATAATTTACGACCAAATATTTCAAGCTCCTAGAAAATACGATTCTCAACGACACCCAACACTTGTGTCACAATATTGACATCAGTTTACTTCACATTTCTCATGAAGTGAAGATATACTTAAATGCAAAGGAACGTTTACCCGAGGGAATGCATTCACGTGTCATTACAACTTTTAATTGTTCACACTGTAGTGATTGTTATGGCGGTAAGAAGTAAAGACATTTTTCAACGCACGTACGTGAATATCTTCACTCAAAGTTTCCCAAATACAGAAACATGTACACCATAATGCCTGCTTTTTCAATTGACTTTTGAAATTAACGATTAAGGCACTTCCAAATTCAGTCTCAAAATGAAGGAAGCTTTGCAGATCCAATTGCTAAAGCCTGCAATAAATTAATAATTTGACAGCGTAAATGATAGAATTTGGCATTAATCGTATAAGAGTGTGCATTATTATTTGACGAGTGTCAGACGAAAAAAGGTTGTAAGTACACAATGTTTGCGCTATTTCGTTCAATTAATCTTGTTGTAGTGGACGCTGATTGGTCTAAAAACACAAGCCATTCAAGCCGTTCAAATTATGATTGGATCCTTCAAAAAATACAGTCGGGTATACTCTTTCACATATTTCATTTCGGTCATTCTGACGTTAGTACTCTGAGAAGTGTTAGACGAAAAAAGGATTTAAATGCACAATGTTTTCGCTACTCCGAGCATCGTTCTTATTCTGCACAGCAAAAAAAAAAAGTGGCAAAAAATTGCTCTTGATTTATCCCAATATTATTTTCAATCACATGAAATTCTTCAAATATAAACTCTCGTCTACACGATCAGTGTCCGTCCAATTTAAAAATGATTTTTATGTTTAGGTACAAGCATAATAGTTCAGTATTAATATCAGAGTTGCCCCACAATAATCAATACAAGCGACAGGACTATATTTCAGACTTTCTAGGTCATTTTACGGTAATCAATATCATCACAAACTAAACAAGAAAATCAAACTGCAGTCAAACAATTATTCAATTTTTTGAAATACGGTAATTTTACTGTTAGAAACTTTGGACTAATTTTCAGGATGACCAAAGAGCCATTATAAATTTTGTTAAAAGTTTAGAGCATTTCATACAATTCAAATCTAGCATTATGTAAACAAACCCAGAAACAAATGATGGAATGTAACTGATAACCAATGCTGAGTACTTGTTTTAAAATTTCTAAATAAGGATATTCATGAAAAAAACATGGTATAAAATTGTTTGAAAAGTTGGTTTGTGGTACAAAACTTGAATATTGCGTTGACTAACGTATTCATTTTGCTAAGCGCTTTCGCCATACACTGATCACAGCAATCGTATGGAGTGAAATCAGAAAGCTATTACGATGAATCCATCGTAATAGCTTTCTCATTTCACTCCATACGATTGCTGTGATCAGTGTATGGCGAAAATGTTTAGCAAAACGAATCCGTTACTCAATGTTTAAAATTGTGTAAAATTGTGTAAAAATTCCTGGAATTTCTAAGGCTATCTGGGACCTGTCAGAAGCCTGAATATAATGAATGACAAACCTTCATTGCTTTCCTCAAGAGATAAGCATCATATTCCTCTGGTGGCATCATTAATGAAACTGCCAGATCTTCACTGCAGCCAGAGAGCTCACTTTTCAAATCTTTAATCAGATCCTATGGATCAGGAAAGAGTTTCACTAATAAAATAAGAGTTGTGATAGAAACATAACACCAAATGAGATCTCAAAGCGCGGCTATCTAATTCATAACTCAGTTGGAGTTGATTGGAGAACTGCGACCGTAAGCCGGGCCATACATTCTTATCGGTCGATGAGGAGAAAGGTGAAGTAAAACTTTAAGAGGAAGAAGAAGAAGAAGAAGAAGAAGAAGAAGAAAGAAGAAGACGAAGAACAAGAAGAAGAAGACGAAGAAGAAGAGGACGAAGGCGAAGACGAAGACGAATAAGACAAAGAAGAAGAAGAAGAAGAAGAAGAAGAAGCAAGAAGAAGAAGAAGAAGAAGAAGAAGAAAGAAGAAGAAGAAGAAGAAGAAGAAGAAGAAGAAGAAGAAGAAGAAGAAGAAGAAGAAAGAAGAAGAAGAAGAAGAAGAAGAACATGAAGAAGAACATACGTTTTTTAAATAAAACTGTCACGCAATTTTTCAGCAATCACTTACCCGTCCAAAGATAGTTTTGTATTCTAACTTAATCTGCTGTCTTTGTACATTTGATCTAGTTCCCAGAATATGGGCGACTGCTTTCTCATCACAGCCTAAAAAGATACAAATTATAATCAGAGGTTATCAAATATTTTTAGGTGGGGAATCAGATTACGTCTATTATCAAACTAAGGATGCATGGTACCTTAAAAAAAATAGTGATGTTAACAGAGGAATATAAAATGCAGAGGTGTAATATTCGAGTCTCCGAACTGCTGATCAACTGGAAAAGTTCCTCTTATCGCTTGTAAAGAATATCGACCCTTAGGTTTGGGTGGTAAAATTACAAACGTATGCTATGACCTGCTTCCCTGCTTCTATCAAGGTTTCCGTTCCTTGGAAGGCCTCATCTGGGTAGCAATAATAAGAATAAGATGGGGTTCCGAAGGCCAAACATAGAAGTTGGAGGGCGATTCGTATAAGCAAAAATCAGTGTTGGAAATGTTAAGGATCACAACAACTGCCACGATTTTAACAACAAGGTACATATTAGAGATTTGTGGTCTAATCTATGGCACCAACCGTTAGGGCAGGTCGTTAAAGGAAGAAAGCGTCGAAACATAAAAATGAGAGGAAGCAGAAAAAGAAGAGAAAAAATGAAGTAGAAGGAAAACAAGAGAAGCAAAAAGAAGAGGGAAAGGAGTTTGATATACTCTGTTGACCGTGTTGGTATAACAAGCTTGCCCGGTTTGATAACGCACGATTCCCTCTTCTGGGTATTCAGAGAAATGATAGAAACCCCTTTATAAGCCTTTACGACTTCAGTTTCTCCTTTCGTTGTGTGCACAATATTTTCTGAAACCTCTATAAAGAGAGAATAATAAAAACAAGGTCTTTTGCGCCTTGTTAATGCTATCCCTACCGACTTTATTTATAGGGGTTCTTTTTTTGTTGTATTTATCCTTAGATGTATTTGAGTCTAGGAACTGCTGGTTAAATGAAACTAGGTAGAAACAAGATATTTACAATGGAACAAAACAGAGGTTGCAGTTTCCCAAGAAAATATAGAAAGTATCGAAAATATAAAAAGTATCGAAAATATAAAAAGTATCGAAAATAAAGAAAGTATCGAAAATATAAAAAGTATCGAAAATATAAAAAGTATCGAAAATATAAAAAGTATCGAAAATATAGAAAGTATCGAAAATATAAAAAGTATCGAAAATATAAAAAGT
>JAAAKM020006971.1:59737024-59752731 GCA_010016025.2 Alatinidae sp. Z8VKAUB7J3 | reverse complement strand
GAGAAGGCATCAAGTAGGAACTGCTATTTTCTGACTCCCAGGTATTCATTAAGATTCCAGTAAAGTCTAAGTTATTAAAGCATAAGTTGAGTTATGTTGACTGTTGACCTTATACCGTATGATCTCGTATAATATTTTGTTGTTTCTTTGATTGTGTGCAAAAAAAATTGATAAAAGTTGAAATTATAATGTGCTTTTTATTACTTCTTTTACGCTTTTAAAACTTAGAATGCCTATAGGCTCCGGACCAAATGCCACCGTACCCAGGCTTTGAGTTCTGTCTATCAATAACCAAATCCAATACATGTTCGTACAACACTTCGCAATCAAATTTATTTACAACTTTAAATGGATAAAGTAAACTTCCTTTAACTACTAGCAATTGGCATGTAGGTTATTATAATTTGAATTACCTCAAATGTTGACATTTGGGGAAAAAAAATTATTTTCAAAGTAAACTACTCTTTTCTTAATTTGTATCAGCAACATCACTTCCAGATAATCAAATCTCATCATCCCGATTGTTCCAGGCTTAATGAATTAAGTTAGGAAGTCAGATTCATTAACTCTGCAATAGGAAACAATACTCTAAGGTCAGCAAGAACATTTAACAGCAGGCTGTATCCTTGTTTACCAAACTTCACAATTAGAACTTTCCTTGACCAATAGAGCAAGGTGTTCCTGCTGGAAAAAGATGGTAAATATTTGGTGTAGCTTTTAACGTTTGAGTTAATACACTCTGTTTTGAAATAAAAACTATGGTGTTTGTAAAGCAATGCAGCTGTGAAACTGGAATGACTTACCTTTGCTCGAGTTAGTTTTAGTTATCGAGTTTTTATGTCAGTAGCTATGTGGACATCGTAAGACTGACGTGATATGAGAATAAATCAAGACAACTCTTCAAGTATGCTCAGTGTTGTTAGGACAAGAACACAGGAGATTAACTACCGAATCTGTGGTGCAATAAATGCCATTATGTTTCCCTTTGGAGCTGCATTAAATTTATTATTTATCTGGACAATAATAAAGAACAGTAAGTTGCTCACAAAACCTAACACGATACTTTTAGCTTTGGCCATGACTGACCTCGTGGTGACGGTAGCTGTACAGCCCATGTTTTCTGCCGAGTGCATTTTGCTTAGTTACAAAGGATTTATCCTACTCTTGGACGGACTTGTTTCTACCCTGGGCTACAATTGTAGCGCGATGTCGTTCTGTACTGTAATTGTGATATCAACAGAGAGATATCTTGCTGTTCTTTATCCATTTTTTTACAGGCGATCATTAACGAAGAGTCGATTGATGATATCCTTACTACTAATATGGGTTACACTTTTAGCCATCAATGTAACTGTGATACAGTTTAAGTTTATACATGTTACGATGTGGTTTCTTACGACGATATGTATCGTAGGCTTAATTTGGACTATAATTTGCTACTGGCGTATAAGCTGGACAGCTTCAAGACTCATTAATTACGAGGTTTCAAGAGCTACAAGGACCAGAGTCAAGTAAAATTCTAAAGCAACAGCCACTTCTGCGTTAGTTATTGGTACCATGTTTCTTTGTTACTTGCCGTTCACAATCCTGACTGTTTTAAATGGTATCTACTGGCAATCCAGGTCCTTTCTTGAATGGCAAACAATTATTTTGCCATGGACACAAACGTTGGCTGTCTTCAGTAGTACACTCAATCCATTGATTTACTTTTGGAGAATGTCTGACCTTCGCGAACAAATGTTGGGTCATTTATCAACCATGCTAAGAAAAAGGTCGAATAAGATACGAGGAACTCAAGATCGATGGAGCAGCAGAGCCACTCTTAAACTCTCGAGTACTTCGGAAACAAGTCTTGTTTCATCCGCCATCGCGGCGATGTTTCGTCAATGACTCCACCATTGGCTCTATTGGTAATTTCGACCGTACTTTGCATTTGGTACGCATCCAAAGCAGGATAAAGAAATTTGTTATCAATGACTAGTAAGAATTTATCGTTCAAATTTTAATGGACCAGAGTTGAAGTTTCACCAGAAAGAAACTATGAATGAATCAACACATCTCAAACCCCTACTGTTGAATGAAATTAAATTTGAGATTTGTCAAGTTAAGTCTACGTATTCAAGGTAACCGGATAAAATGAATGAAGAATTAAATTTTAGGTCAAAGAAGCTTAATTAACTAATTCTACCTAATTCTTATTTCAGAAAGCTATTTCTGTATTCAATATTTTATGATAAGACTCATGAAATGAAATGTAGAGCTATCACCAGGAGTTTAAATCTTTTTGTTTAAACAATCATTACAAAGAGGGAGTCAGGGAAAGGAAACACTGGCTCGGATTCAGTTTGCACATTTTCATAAGAATCCCGTTTACACAAAACGTAGCCCTGAAAGATACAAATATTATGTAGGCTGCTATAAGTGAACAAGGGACCTACAAGAACAGAAACTGTAAGATTATACTACCCAAATACATTTGCTTTTACTACAACACGACAAAGCTAATTAGCAAGTAACGTGTATAACAAGTCGAATAATACTTTAGGCACTTTAAAGAATCACTTCTACCACTTATAAGAGATGTAAGAGTTTCTTGATCACAAAATTACAAAACAGTAATATAAACTGATCTCTGTCTTCCGTTCTTACTACATGGATTATCAGATCGTACGTCCAAACATCATGGAATAAAGTTACTCCCGAGTCGAAGGATTAACAATTAGTAGAATGGCAAGACAACAACACATCCACATCGATTGAAAAGTTATAACTTAATCCTAGCACGAGAAAAAACTTTATGTATATTATAACTAGAAGTTGTAAAGAGAATCTGGGTCTTTGAAGATATGTAAGATGAAAATAGAACACTACATGCTATTGGGCATCTACATCATCCATTGGATGGAAATTTTCAAAACGATAGCATGATATCAGGGGCACGAAAACTTTGAAAAGCGTATGGGGCTGAGTTGATGTTCTAAATTTTAACCACTCTACTTTAATCCCTCGTAATTTATATATTGGCAGTACAAGTTACATATACTAGTAGTTAATCTCATGGGTACCGGTATTGTGATAGGTACTTCATGACAAGATACATAGAATCATAGATTTAAGCTCAAACTGTTACATTTATACTAAGACAGAGTTAATCCACTAATTTTTCTTTTTGAGATACTATGCACATTCTGGTATAGCACAAACAGATACGTTTCTTTAAATGGAAACTTACTGACTATCATCAGATCTCCTTGACTCAATTGATATATGCAAAGCTTGTTTACTAGTTAAGCAAATAAAAGTTAACATCAGGTGCATTTGTTTACGGTTGGTAGTAGGCTGCATTCAGTTCGGAGAAAACATTTATTTATTTACTGTAGTCGCAGCGCAGTGGGAAGAGGAGGTTGCTTACATGGGTTGCCCTATAAAATGTGCAGGTGAGGGTCCGTTGTTCCCTAGCCTATATGTTATAAGAAGAGTGTCTGAAAGGCCATTACAAACCTTTAATAGCAGTTTTGATCAAATTCAGCCTTTCTTACCGGTTTTTTTCATTTCATTTACGACTCTTAATATAATTTAACATGACCTGAGGTTTTCTTGCCCCAAGTTAAAAGTGTTATATTAAACTTAACAGCAATAAATGAACTCAAAGAAATATTTGAAAAGCTAGGATTGCCCACAAATTATAAAAATACATTACATAAGTACAAGTAATTGCATAAGATTACTAAGAGGTCCTCAAGCATGTCAGCTATTTAGAAGAGAAAGTATGCGGGAAAGAAGTTGATGATTAATTTCAGATCTACTGCTTAAATTTGGAGTAAAGGTTCCGTAAGCAACATCATGAAAGAACACATAAATAGTTCCCACCCCCCATTTATTAAGACCCCCCGTTCATTTGACACCTTAGAGTATACAGCTAATGCTTGTTATTCACCACCAGAAAAAAACGAAGTGTACTATTTGCAATGGAATATGTGGCAAGTCTATAATGTCGGAGTATATGATTTCAGTGTTTATAATGTCAGTTTTCTTTAGTGGGCTTCTCTTGGGCCTGCTAGTAAAGTAAGAGGGGTAAGAATAGTAGAAGGGTTGGATTAGAACTTGAAAACTAATGATAGGGTGTTCAAACAATAGTGAGGTTGACAATACTTCAAAATGCATAGACAAATGGAAACTCTAATTCTGACAAAAAACACAGCTAATGGAGGCCTTTAAAAATTAAAGCTCACAGATTTCTAATCAATTGCAAGTACCTGGGGATGGTGGCAAATGGAAAAGAACAGAAAAGTTATTGGGACCACGGAGTGGGCTTGTATTAAGCAATTGTAACTACTAGCTGTAACTTGGGGAATAGATTAGCTACGTTATTCAACATGTGGCGAGGATAACGAGACATCAAAATCATAGTGGGTAACACGTGTTGACAAATTGGGAAAAATTCAGTGGGACATTGAGCAAGGGCTGGGAATTCTAAATAAGAATAAGACAGAGTTGGATGCACTGTCGGTTGGATGTAGCTATATTAACAATGTCAATAGCTCTGGAGAATAAAGTTACAAGTTAAAAGTGACCAATAAAATAGGAAGTGAGATATTCACAATGCCATTGGTAGCTTTGAAAAAAGCTGTTTTGAGTGGTTATTTCTTGATGCCTTTCAGCTATCTATTTCTTTGCAGATTTCTTTGGGGATTTTGCAGCAGGCTTCTTTGCAGCAGCCTTTGCTTTTGGTTTTGAAGCTGATTTCTTTGATGCAGTCTTGGCTGGTGACTTTTTAGCAGACTTGGGTTTTTTGGCCACCTTAGACTTTGGCTTCTTGGGGGATTTTGCAGGTGCTTTCTTACCAGCCGTGGTCTTGCTTTTTGCTGGGCTTTTCTTGCTAGTTGCTGCTGCTTTCTTGACAGGTTTCTTTGTCACTGGCTTGGTAGGCTTCTTTGCAACAGGTTTCTTTACTGCAGCCTTCTTGGCAGCTGCTGGCAGTTTGAACGAACCAGAGGCTCCAACCCCTTTAGATTGTACGATGACACCGGCCGTAACCATTCTTTTCAGTGCAAGTTTCATGTGTCTTTTCACGCCATCATCTTCCGGGGAACACTTGAAATTCTGTACGATATACTGATAGATCTTCTGACGAGAAGAACCATTACGTTCGTGCAAAGTTTGAAGAGCTTCAACAATCATTTCCTTGTAAGCTGGATGTTGAGCTGGCTTCTTAGCTGCTGACCCTTTCTTCGCTGCTGGTTTTTTACCTGCTACTTCCATATCGATAATATTCCTTGCCAATTACTAATTGGTATTCCAAACAAAGTTTAAACTGTGACGAGTGCCTTCAAACCAATGCCTTGTAACGAATGTTTCGGTTGTCGAAGTGATTTGTTTTTACGCGCCAACAATTAGCCACGTGACAAGGGGCTTCCTCTGCTTTTCGGCCATGGCCTGAAAAATCTGTGCTTGTTGTTCAATTATAATTGCATTTTTCACAAGGTTCGAGGGGTTTCTGCTTTTCAGAAAAACATTTTCAGGCAAGAATGGCTCGTGAAGTAAATTTCTGATAAATATTTGAGACAAAAACGTGAAAGCATTTGTAAGGAGTAAGAGAAATGGAGCTCGTGCGCTCTAATTCTTGGCAAAATTGTAATAAATGCTCAAATAAAAAAAAACTTGATAGACCTGGCAACCTTGAAACCATCTAAATAATTAGATACGAGTATGAACTTGCAAAAAACTAGCTCTTATAACCTTAACAGAGTGGTATGGACACACCAAGAGGCCAAACGTGGAAGATAAAAGCACAGGAGCTTGGCCGCCATGTTGAACACTAGCCCCGTGTTCCTTCGGGAAGCAGAAACGCTTTTCGAACGCCAAGATATGAAAATTCACCACACCAGTGTTTTCGATAGGAATGTGGATGGTGCCGTACACAATTTGGGTATCAGATCTATAAATTTTCTCTAGACAGCGATATTCTAAAGACATTCCACTTCATGAAATCTGTTTATGCAGGTTGCTTCTCAGAGGAAAACCCCACTGTCCCACCATCCCGCATGTTAACAAGAGATGTTAATAAAACCTCTCCCTTAACTGAAACATGGCGTGCTTTTTCTGTTAGTAAAGTGCCCCGAGATTTTATTTAGACTGGTGTTATTTTTTCGTGCTCATTTGTTTGAATTTTTATTTAAAAGGGACAGCTAACTGCCGGGAAGCAAAACGCACTGAAAATGCCCTTCTTGAACGGCAAAGCCTAATTCGATAAACATGGTTGTGTACTGTGTTGTGTATTCGATGAATACACCACCATAATGAAGACATAGGAACTTTCACAAACGAGGGAAAAGGGAATCTATTGCTGTAATAAATGCAGAAATCACTTTCATATTGGGGAAGTCGTAGCAAATCGGTATTTGACAAACAAGGTATAATAATTGGTACTGGTGGTAGCTTTGAAAAAAGCTGTTTTAATGATGATGTAAAGAGGAGAACTCTTTACTTGCTGCTGGTATACTTTGTGACAGCCTTGGTTCCTTCACTGACAGCATGCTTGGCCAATTCACCGGGCAACAGAAGTCTGACTGCGGTCTGAATTTCACGAGATGTGATAGTAGCCCTCTTGTTGTAGTGAGCCAGGCGAGATGCTTCTTGAGCGATTCTCTCGAAGATATCGTTGACGAAAGAATTCATGATGCTCATTGCCTTGCTAGAAATACCAGTGTCGGGGTGGACTTGCTTCAAAACTTTGTAGATGTAAATAGAGTAACTTTCCTTTCGTCTTTTCGTTCTCTTCTTGTCACCTGGAGCTTTTCCACCCTTCTTGCCAACACCGGCTTTTTTCTCTCCTTTCTTTGCAACCTTTGGTGCCTGCTTTCCTCCCTTTGGTGCGTCAGACATTTTGAAAACTTTGCGTAAACGAAATCACAGAATCACAACGACTCACGTAGCAAATTGCAATAACAACAGTTGAAAGACAGACGACACGCGGCGATTTTATACGACGCGATCCACAGTGGATCGAGTTGGTAAATGCGAACAATGGCGAGCGCTCTGATTGGTGCTTTTCGAGCCTAGCCTCATCAACAAACAAGCTGATTGTGGCGCCATCCTGTCATAACCGCTGCTGCATTTTAGTGTCAGTCGACTGTTTCAGTGAGAAATTATTAGTGAAGCAAAAATGTCTGGACGTGGAAAAGGAGGAAAGGCAAAAGCCAAGGCAAGATCGCGAACATCCAGAGCTGGACTTCAGTTTCCAGTTGGACGTATTCACAGGCTTTTAAGAAAAGGTAACTACGCTGAACGAGTAGGATCTGGTGCTCCAGTTTACTTGGCGGCAGTTCTCGAATATTTGTCTGCTGAAATTCTCGAACTGGCTGGCAATGCTGCTAGAGATAACAAGAAGACCAGAATTATTCCTCGCCACTTGCAACTTGCCATTCGAAACGATGAAGAACTCAACAAGCTGTTATCTGGTGTGACTATCGCTCAGGGTGGTGTTCTTCCAAACATCCAAGCTGTCCTCTTGCCAAAGAAAACCGAGCAGAAGGCTGCCAAGTCAAAGGCATAAGTCACAACCTGTGTTCAACTCAATCGCAATCAAACGGTTTTTTTCAAAACCACCAAATCTACCGATGATTTGACCCGTTTGTCTGTCAAACCGAAATTTTGCTTTATAAATTCTTACCGTTTCACAATTAATCACAATTTGCTATTCATTATAAATAGATGAAATTACCACGATGGTAGACAAGCAAGGGGCCTTTCACTCCTCAAAAAGGTTTGCGATATCCCTGAGAAGACAATAGGATTTCTAAGGGATTTCCGAGGAGTGGACTACCTACCCCTCAGTTTCGTTGACGCGTGATTAAAATTCTCTACATATGCAAGGAGCATTTCACTCTGCTTCATAGGTGTTCGAGATTTATAGTAAAACAAAAGGATTTCCAAGGGATTGTCATTAAAATACTAAGTTCTTTTAAATTTTTCAAACCGTGTGGTATGACTGGAAGAGATTTCGGAAATTGTTTAAAACACATTTGTCATTTGCATATCGGATTTCCTGTTGAATTATGGGGAGGGGGTTTCCCAGAGATTTTCCTGCCAAACTATCCATTAAACACATGGAAAACTTTTCAATATTAATTCATTATTATGCATTAGTCTATTTATTTGTAGCAAGTATCTACACCAGCTACTCGAGCAAACGGTAGGCAGAACAAACTAGAGTTACACATGTGGTAAGCTTGGTAGCTTTGAAAAAAGCTGTTTTTTATTTTGGATTCGGTTGTTGATCGATCTTGACTGCTTAACCACCAAAACCATAGAGAGTTCTTCCTTGTCTCTTCAAAGCATAGACGACATCCATGGCTGTGACAGTCTTTCGTTTAGCATGCTCGGTATAGGTGACGGCATCACGAATAACATTCTCGAGAAATACCTTGAGCACGCCTCTTGTCTCTTCGTAGATGAGGCCAGAGATTCTTTTCACTCCACCACGACGAGCAAGTCTTCGAATAGCAGGCTTGGTGATTCCTTGAATGTTATCTCTGAGAATCTTACGATGACGCTTAGCGCCTCCTTTTCCAAGACCTTTTCCTCCTTTTCCACGTCCAGACATTATGAAGGCTTTACAAACTTTTTACAACTGTCAAAGTACGCAAAACTGAAGTATGAACTAAATGGAATTTTGCAGTGGCGCCGTAATATAATCTCGAAGAGCGAACGTGAACGGAAATCACTATCTAATGTGGCGCTCAAAATTTCACCGCCACGACAATAAGGTCTTGTGCTTTCCGTGTTGTTGAAACGTACATTTAAACCAAGTTAAAGAGATTTTATTCCACTTTCCCCCTAATGGCTTTATTCCCACCGTGCTAGAGCAACAAACAGATATCAATTGGGTTCATTTATCACTACCAACCTTTAAAAAATCAAGAAAAGGCCACTTCAACAGGCCGACTTCGGAGCTCATCACTCTTTCGAGGCCCATAACCCAAGGGAAAATGGTTTTCAAATACCAAGTGACATTATATATCATCAAGTACGACAAATTTTGACAATTTCACTCATTTTTTGATGTTTCAGGCATTTATATGTGGAAAGAATTAAAAAAATAGACCGAAGGAAAACACAGGTTGGTCGGAAATTTGAAGTGGCTCGAAATCGTGTACAATCAACCAATCAGTGTTGCGCTAATTCAGACAAGCTTGTCACGTGTGTCTGCTGAACAAGAAAGCCCGCACAGCTCGCCAACGGTTCATTCTGTATTTTGGCGGCAAGTAGAAGTCTTATCAATTTGCTCATATCGTTGTGTAACTTGAAAACATGGCAAGAACGAAACAAACTGCACGTAAATCAACTGGAGGAAAAGCACCTCGCAAACAGCTGGCAACTAAAGCTGCAAGAAAGAGTGCCCCTGCTACTGGTGGTGTCAAGAAACCTCATCGTTACAGACCAGGAACAGTTGCCCTGAGAGAAATCCGTCGTTATCAAAAGTCAACTGAACTTCTCATCAGAAAATTGCCATTCCAAAGGCTTGTTCGTGAAATAGCACAGGACTTCAAGACTGATCTTCGTTTCCAGAGCTCTGCTGTCATGGCTTTGCAGGAAGCTTCAGAGGCATACTTGGTAGGACTTTTCGAGGATACCAATCTCTGCGCTATCCACGCCAAGCGTGTTACAATCATGCCAAAAGACATCCAACTGGCAAGGAGAATTCGCGGAGAGAGAGCTTAGGCTTCTTCTTCTTCTGCATCAATACAAGCAAAACGGTTTTTTTCAAAACCACCACTTACTACCAGCTGTTTATACCGTGTTGTTTTGTCAAACCGATTGCAATTACAACGTGACACGTAAATCTTTTAGATTCAAATCACCATTTTATAATATAGATTCTGATAGATTTGGATGTTCACTTGTCCACAACCCAGCCTTAACCTTGAGTAAATTGCTTACAAAAAAGCACATTACACTTTTTTTTCAATAAGAAACTGGACTTTGCTCTAGCCCTCAAGATTTGCTTAGCATATCTAGTATTTCAATCCCTACAGAATAACTGGTACCCCCTAGAACCTCTTATTTTGGCTCTTTTCTGGCTTTTCAATGCAATTGACAAGTTTGCAAGTAATAAATAAAGAAAGAAAGCAATTTCACCAAAAATTTTCACAAAATCTCAGCCCCATTTGCCTATTAATAAAAGTGTAATCTTCAAGCATCAAGGTCTTCAACTATACAAAAGGATTACCTAGGAATTTCTTGGGAACAGTAATCACATTGAAGTTTTCCCTTCTTTATTTTGCCTGAGTAGTAAACCCACCAATTCTAGATACCATTCCCTCAGATAAAAAAAAGAATAAATATAGTGACAATTTCAGCCATGAGAACAGCAGAGCACACACCCAAGTCATCTTAAAATCATCTTATTATTTATATTTGCAGGGTAAGTTAACCCAAACAACTTTTTGTTAATAGTAGCTACTGGAAGCCTGAAAATGTAAGCCCTTCTGGCACACCTTGAGAGGCATACAATACTTTACATACCTGGTTGGCACTATGAAAGGTTTGTAACTGTATTTGTCCACCTTGCTCTGTGAAAATAACATGAAAAACAAATTAATACCCTTTTTTGTTCACTAAGCAACTAGGCTAGGCTGGAATTTTGCTCAACTTTTTTGTTAAGATAGCTTTCCTTATCAAGTACATCCTTGCAAACTTGTCAAGTACATTAAAAAGCAAGAAAATAGCTAAGTTTTTGGGGGTACCAGTCATTCTGTGAGGGCTGAAATACTAGATATTCTAGTCATACTTATCAAGGAAAATTCATAAATTAATAAATGAATTAAACAAAACCAAAGTTAATATTTCAAAATATTACCTTTAGATCAACATCTGTAACTTATTTAAACTAAAATAACTAACAAATATACTGATTTTATTCTTCATCTCACATAGTCTGTCTCCTTCTCCCATCTTGACCGTGACAACAACAACAACACATATCAACACTGGCAACAACAACAACTGTAACAACAACATCAAGAAAGTAACACTCCTCTTAATCAAATCATGCACTCATAAATATAACAACCATTACATTAAGACATATACACATTATATACAAATTATAATGATGACTTCAATTAGAAATCCCTTAGACTGAGTTCTTTCCATTTACTTGATGATTACAGTTACTACTGTAGTCTAGTTAGTACAGTATGAGAAAGCGAACGGTCAGCTTAAAGTAGGTGGAAAACACACATGGGACTTGGGAACTTAGTTCCCAGCAAGTGTGTTGGTGGTAGAAATATTCCACGAGAGTTTTGCAGAAAAAAATGTAAGGATTGAAATAACAACGAACCCTAGTAATAGGAATAGTATTCAGATTCATTTGGCATAAAATTGACTGGGCTGCAAATGGTCTAATAAAAGCAAATTACAACTAGGAGAAAACACATAGCTTTCAAACAAAATGGATATGTTATCTGTTGTATCATACATATACTATCTGATTGATTGGTTATAAAGCAGCAGATCTCGGTCTTGGAAAATCTTGAAAACGAGGCTCGTACTCGTACCCCCTGTTTATTAATTTCGAGCTTTCCCCCCACCCCTACGGACTTTATTAGGAACCCCCGTTTATTAATTTTGAAGAAACAATTTTGGAAGAAAGAATTTCACTTGTGAAAGGAGTAAACTACGCTTCATAAACCTTATTTTTGATGAAATAACTCAGAAAAAACACAGTAGTGTACAAAACGTTTACACTCAGTAGTGTAATCATAGGTAGTGTAGTGTATAATAGAAATAGTATAGTGTCTTAGGTAGTTTAGTGTATAAAAATTCCCCACCCACCCGTTTATTAAAACCTCCCGGTTAATAATATTTTGAAATAGTTCCCCCACCCCCATTTTTAAGCCCCAGGAGTACACTGGAAACTGAGACGGCGCACGTAATGATGAATTGCCCACTGTGGAAAGATCCCAATTCTCAAACCTTAACACAATTTCAATACTCTTTCCAATGACTTTCGTAACCCTGATGGACAGGGAGGGCGCTCTGAAACAAAAATACATTTAATGTAAATGTCAGCAGATAATCTTGGCATGTTTCAGAGTAGAATGGAGCCATTGCTGTAAAATCAGTTTATAAATCCTTTTTCATAGTAAAATATTTGTCTACGTAAGTAAAACACGAGAAAAACCAATAACGGAAACAACTTTCTCAGTCTTTGGAGGTCAGTGTTTTCCTACAAGATTTGCTGCCGTAATTAGCTGAGATAGAACATGAAGGAAACGTGCCTATTTTGAGAGACAGTTCAGTCAATGAGGTTATTTTGTGACATAAACAAGCTCATACCGACGGGGGACTATAGAGAGCTTGCCCTCTACACTGAACACCAGCCCTCAAATTTTCCTGTGAAGATTCAAAACATCTGAAGGCATTTCAGTTGCAATCTTTGTACTCCCCTGATATGCAGAAAATCCCCGTCCCTTCTCCCATGGGTAAGAATAGACCCTCTAAAATTGATTGACCTCCTAGCTTTAACTCGGATCCCCGTTTTCCCCCTTACCTCAATTTTGCCCGATGTAAAATCTAATATGCCCCAAGGGAGGTCCTTGGGCTTATGTTGAGAGACAATGTTCTGAACGGCCTTCTTTCATCAAAAACCAGTGCGTGACTGACTACTTCGATTTTGGGCTATTTTTCGAAGGAATAGCAACGTTTTATGACGAAAAAAGTTAAACAGTGAGTTCATACGAAAAAAAAAGACTCTTTTACGAACAATGGGAAGGCCCTATCCGTTCCCCCCACCTCCCGGTACCTACGGCATCTTCTTGATTACCCATTTTCAAGGAAGAAGATGCTGTTGCTGCCGCAACAATCGAATGGAAACAACAACATCATTTGCAAAAAGCAAGATGGCGCGTGAAAGAGGCTCTTCTGTTTTAAATGTTTATTCCGAGTATAGCTCCTTCTTGGGGCCGAAAACACCAGATGAGATCAAGAAAATGATACCGAAGCTGGAGAAAATAGATGAAGCCATTATTGACAAGCTATTAGAAGGTTTGTAGAGGTTTTTGTTCTTAAGATGAGACTACTGTTTGATGAAGTTCGACTAGCGGAACGACTGCTGGACGGATAGGGATTAAAGCCTGACCCCCTATAAAAGAAGTCGTTTAAACTATACATTGGACCATGAAGGCTCTGTGCACTCATGAGCAATAAAATGTGTGAGGTTATCTACCCTTAGTAGTAACGATACCCCAGATCTATGTACTTAAGCAATGGGTACCGTCCGGCGCTAGTGCACTTTTGCACGCCCTTTATTGCCTATATTTTCAGCTTTTCAGGCCAGAAACCATCACGAATGACTTATTCAATACTGTAGTAATATATTTACTAAATTATATATTATATATATAAATAATATATTTAAAACATATTTAGTACAAGTAATCATAGTAGAAATAGCTTCGTTAAAGTCCAGTAGCAACATGTTAAAAACAATGTCACGTCAAGCAACAAGGTAAAATTAATCACTTACCGTTGATAGATCTTTATTGTTACATTTTATTGCCAAACCTTGCGCAAGTGCAAGAAACAAGCACCTCATGGATCAAAGGGTGATTATGATGTAATGATGATATACTGCGAAGAAATAAATATGTGCATACACAAGAGCAAGTTATATTCCCACATTTGCCATAAATGTTTGAATAATTTTATTCATGACAAAAATAACCGAACCTCAATTTCTTGACTTGATCACACTCTAAATGCACACAAACATTGCAGAGGTACACACATGCATGTAGGAAAGAAGTTCTGTTTTAAGTAACATAAACAAAGCTTTCTTAGCTGCCATCCTGTATCTCTAACTGCACCTTTGTATTCCTTCACTATCTTTCTTGAGGCATCCAAGACAAGTTAGTCAAAGGTGCTAACGTGGCATACTGTCCCTTCAACAGTGTCACTCTTTTTAATGGATCTGGTTTGGTTCCATCACATGAAATACTTTTTCCTATGGATCACAATAAAACTTTCTTGTCTGTCCTTCCAAACAGAAACTTCTTTGTCAGAGATATATTTTCAGCTCTGTACAAATGCCTAATGTCTGTATAATTATTATGTTGGTCATCCACAAAGTGTTGTAATAATGCAGTTTTTACATTGTAAACAATGTCATTGTTTGTGTTAACAAGCTAGCTTCTTTTCCTACTCTAGTCTGTAGCCATTGGAGGGCTGTTAAGGGCTAAGTCCCCCCCAAAAAACCCAATAACTTATGGTCAGTTCCCTTAACTCACGTGTTAAGATTCAAAATATAAATAGGCTTTAGTTAAACCAGGGGTCTCAAACTCAATTTACTAGACGGAGGCTGAGCGTTGGTGAGACTGGGCTGCATCAGGATTTCCACAAGAAAGGCGCCGATGAAACAGTCTATCTTCTCAAATATCTTTATTTTTACCACAAAATAATGAATTGAATGAATAGTTAAAAAGTGAATAAAAAAATAAATTAATCAGTAAAAAATAAATAAAATAATCAGAATGGTCATACAGCAGATGCAGACAACTGAAGAAGTGTTAACTCGCTGACTGGCTGACCAGAGAAAAATAAATATTTTTGTTCAGTTTCAAATGACTGTATTAACAGTTCTTAAACCTTTAACTTTCTGGACATGAATTGGACATTGAACATGAACTGTCCTGAACATGGCTTCTCATGTCTATTTCTTGCTGCTAGTGCCCTGGCAGCTCTTCTTCTTACATAGCCGAGCCACATTTGGCGTGAGGGAGTGAGCAATGGAGACCCTCGGTAGGGCTTGAGGATGATGATCAGTAAGTCTGGACCTGTACTTTGACATATTGAAGTTCAAACGTATTGAAGTTCAAGGTAAAGAAGAGCTTCTCACACAAATATGTGCTCCCAAAAGGCATATGGTCTGCTTGAACACAACAAGTTTTATTCATATCAATTTTGCAGGCCGCACTAACATTAATCTTTCATATTAAGATGGGGACACAAATTATCATCCTGGGGGCTGCAGTTGGACTGCAGGCTGCAAGTTTGAGACCCCAACGTAAGCAGTTACAATTTTGAGTGTATGCAAAGTTGGGAATGGCTCCCCAACCCAATTTTAACTCTGATCCTGTTCCTAATTACATAATCTTCCCAATCCATCCTTTACCGTATTTCTGAGCCAGTTGGATCAGCATACATCCATTTATTACGTTCCTTTTCCTTTGGCCAAGTTGCTTTTATCAGCTTTTTCATTCTTTACATTCTCAAATTTACACTTATATGCATGAACATGGAGTTGCACATTAAATATTTCTCAGCATGTATCTTTGAATGTTTTCTTATAGCAAGGTAATTATTTTTCTCAAAACACTACAGGTGCTGTTCTAGATATTCAAGGAATGCCAGTAGATGCTGACTATTTTTTGAGTTTAACAGGAGATAGCATACCTCAGGAAACAATCATGCTACTGTACTCTGGCCTTCTTGCAACTTTGAAGGCAGCTTTTAGGCTACCAGTAGGATCACTCAAGAAAGACTCTGTCAGAAGGGAGTTAGTGGAGTTGAAGTAAGTATTTTGGTATCTTTGAAATATGGATCTTAACATTGGGTATCATAGAAAATGAGGGAAAAAATTTGGTGCAAGGCTGCCTTTCTCTTTAAAGATAGATATAAAATGTATATTTATAAATGATATAGTA
>JAAAKM020006971.1:59687818-59736924 GCA_010016025.2 Alatinidae sp. Z8VKAUB7J3 | reverse complement strand
GAGGGAAAAAATTTGGTGCAAGGCTGCCTTTCTCTTTAAAGATAGATATAAAATGTATATTTATAAATGATATAGTATAGTGCATCATCGATTATCCGAATATCAATTATCCAGAATTCAATTATCTGGACATTGTAAAAAATTAATTGTTTGCTTGCGCATCAGCAAATTTACAAAAATTGGTGTGGAGCGATGCTGCAATATTGCCAAAGTTTGCTGTTCAAAAGAAATGCTTCCAATCATACATCCACTGTACCCACAGCCAAACAGCAGTCGCCTCGTTGATATGAGCACTGAGTTAATATCCTCTTTCATTCAAATCTGTATCAGACAATATTTGAAAATTTAACTTGGATTCCTTTTCTTTCATACTTTATCTGTGAACAAACCAACCCATGTTGCAAAAAATACTGAATCACCAATGAGTTGTATTATTTTTGATTTTTCGTATCTTTCGGTTTTCCCGGAAATTTTTTGGCTGTTTGGTTTTGACCGTCCATATAATCAACAATGCACTGTATATCTGTCTCTTTATATGTTATATCAGTGATTCCCAAATTTTCAGTGTGATAGTCCCTGTCTCCTGAGGAACCTCATTAGAAACCCCTAGCTATTTATATGCAGTAACTGTAATAGGCCCACAGCGCTAGTAGGCCCACAGCACTTTGATGCTGTAACTTAGTATTCCCCGAACAAAGATTTTTGGTAGTTATAAAGTTTAACTCTTTTCCAACAAATTCAGAAAAAAATTGAATCTGGGGCCAATGACATTATATATGGCTCTTAAATGTTGTCCAATGTTGCAAAATTGCTAAACTTTTGTAAAAAGGCCTTAAAAGATCCTTTTTAACCTAAATTTTTAGCTTTTAAGTGTTTGTAGTATCTTTATAGTATTTGTGCAGGTATAAGTAGTATTTAAGCACAATAGGTTTTACTTTTGGCAAGTTGTTTTACAAAATGTATGAGATTTGAGACTACTGAAACAGTTTGTCTATGATAATACAGCATTTTTTCTTTCTTCGAAGCATTATAACTAAATAAACACAAAATATGCAAAATGTAACTCTTAATTCTCAGTTTGTGCAAAGTTCATCCAAACTTGTGATTTTCTAACAACTGTTCTGCATATGTTTTCATATAAGTTCTCTAATGAATTTTCGGTCTGACAATGAAAGAAGTAGATTACGTGTCTCATCAGTCCCTCATTTTATTTAGTGTGTGGATGTCAGCGATACTAACTGTAGATCCACTTAAATTTGTGCTGATCACAAATGAAGACAGGAGGCTGATTTATGTTACAAATTTCTCAATTGAATTCCATACATGTATGCTGTTGATAGCATGACTACAATAGTTTCATTCCAATTCATTATTTGTTGCTGTTCACTTAAAATTGCATTTACTTTTCTTCACCTTGTGGAAAATGGTGTGAACACCAGTTCAAAACATAAGTGAGTCGTACTTTCTGTTGATGATAAACTTCTTTGTAAACGAATCTTGATAAATATGTAGGACATTTTTATTATCCGGCCCAATTTTCGAATCATCCCGTCTTACTTACTGCATTTTAATATTCTTTTACACTGATTCAAATTATTGTTGCAGATTTCCTCAGTCTGTTGTGGAGAAAATAATGGCACTTGTATTTAGCGAGAGGTAAGAGTTGATTAATGTGACCAATGTTATTATTTCATAAAGACACAAACTGGAAAGTAATTGAAGTTCTTTATTGAGAGGATAAGATTTTGATGTTTAGAAAGCGATTGCTAGTATTTACTCTATTACAGAAACTATAGAAATAAAAAACATGTCACTGCTGGGGAACGAACTCTTGACCCTCACTATCTTGATGTGTACTCTACTTACTTGAGCTACTCTTGGGTGCCTAATAGACCTCCCCCTGCTAATTATTCCACCTCCCCCCCGCCTATTAATTTTTTAAGAATCTCCATCCCATGACAATTTTTTGATGAAGTACTTTAGCAGGCAAGTAGAAAATATTTTTGTTATAATATGAAAAACCCACATTAAAAGATGAAGGTGGCCTTTTACAAGGCTCAAAGAAGTGTGAAGACACACATTACAGATATTAGCAATGACACTGTCATTGAGCAGAGGATGAGGGGAAAATTTTTACAATCTTGAGAGGCATGTGGGAGACTACCATGACTTCAAATAACTGACTATGATTTGTGTTGTAATATACTGTGTTTAGAAAGTTGCAGTTGATTCTAAACATTGATTCCTAACATTTTTTACACTTTTTGTCCCCCGTCTATTACATTTTTGGTCATTTTCCAATCCCCCATCTGTTCTAACCCCCTCATTTATTAAGTTTTTTTGATTTTTCCAACCCTCCATTTATTCCAACCCCCACGTCTATTAGGCACCCAAGAGTAGGTGACCTCCTATGTTAACATACTCTAATTCCCTAGTAGCCTGCATGATGTGACTTGACCAAGGAAGGACTGCCATCCGAAGCCCATTAAATGTTAGAGAGTATCAACGGGAATAGATTTGAACACTCGATACTAGAGAAATAAAAGCTATGTGATGTTACCACTGGGTATCAAACCCATGTTTTACGCTATCACAATGTTTGCTGTTTCAACTAGAGACTACTAAACTGTATACTTCACATGTATTTGTATTTCATTTACAAGTCAACCCTGCTCCCCCTCTCCCTCCCCCCATCCCCCCACACCACCTGATATCTCCAAGAATAATGTAAAGTTTACTATGGCCTTTCAACTGTAATATGAAAACTGGAAATTTGGTTACTGTTATCTCATCTGTACACACTTTAATTTGTTTTTGATTTTTATATTTTAAGAAATCACGAACTGGAGGAATCACTGATAAATGATCGAATCAAGCTTCCCAGCCTGGCTCAACTGCGGTGGCGACTTGATGTTGGGATATCATCAAGGTAGCTGTCTTTCATTTCTAACAAGCTGACTTTTACGAGTTTAGTTGGTTTATTGCATTTTTAGCTATTTCTGAGCTGCCAAAAAGCACTTCAGGCATCATCGCTTTTAAAGATATTGAAATCAATAGATTACTGAAGTGATGACAGAATCCCAATGTTAACTCCAGCACCAAATGCCCATATACAAAATATTACATTCAAATATCATATCAATTGTGAGACACAGCTGTTTCAATATGCAAAATTCCGTAAGGTAATACTGTTTATTTTACTGAGAATGAAAATAATGAACTGCATTCAAATAAGGTTTTGATAAGCATGACTGAAAGTTTGAAAGGGCATGTTTAAGTAATTGTTTAAGATATCATTCTCAAATTTGGACAGTTTGTCTATATAAACAAGAAGAATCTATCCAGCACAAAATATTATCAAAATTCTGATATTCATGAAATTTTTACCTCACAATTAAGGACTCTATTTATGATGTGCTGTGGTAGGAGACTGAAGGTTCAGAACTGAAGTATCGAGATTTGTTTGTTTATTTCAGCTGCCCCTCTCAGTTTTAAGTATTTGAAAATGTCATTAGTGATGCTGTAGAACTCAGGGGGTTGTATAAAACTCTGTGAGATTCTTTTCCACTCAGTCCCTACCACATTATGCCTTTGAGTCTTTATAGAAATAAAGTAAAAAAGATGAGGAATTTGTGTTTTTGTCATAGTTTATGCAGATAATGATGGGTGACTGATGAAACAGCTTCTGAATGCTGATGATTATTTACATACTCAAATTCGCTCCAGTAACTCTAAGGGGAACTTTATCCCCGTACTGGAACCACTGTCCTTTGCCTTACCACCTTAGCACTCATTTCGGACTATTTACTTAGCTGGGTCACCGACAAGCGAGACTTGGTCTCACACCAGTTATGACAAGCTGCAATTTCTTCCATTGTGTCCTACTCCAGCATAATCTTTTAGTGCACCGACATGTGTTTCACTGCTTTTCCCAGGTAGCCCCAATCAAAGACCCCAGATGAGCAGTGGGCCTGACATTGAAACTACGCTAAAGAAACAGAAAAACACCTAACAGGCTAACTAATATAGGGTAGCTGGGGCATCCAAAGGCAATACCCCTCAATTTTGGCTACTGGGCAGAGAAGCAAGCCATGAGACAGGCTCAAACGCCCAGTAGGGCCGCCTCTCGTGGATTATGGAAGCATCTGTCATCATCCTGCTGTTATTGTGTTATTGTCTCCGTGAAAACTCATTTTGTTGTTACAATTTCAGAATATCAATGAAAACTCATTTTGTTGTTACAATAAATCTAAACAAACAAAAATGAATAGAAATGTAAACGCGCCAGTTGTTTGGTGAGCCAATGGCGTTAGTTATTCCTTTTTCACGCACCACTTTGGGTCATGCGGATTCGTCAGGCGGCATCTTACACAGCATTGTCTTTTCACCCCCGACGTCGCTACATGTCATCGGAGCGGGGGCATCACAATTGAGGAATTCAAGTTGTTGTGATAAAAAAGATTCTTGCCCTGATGCCCCAATCTATAGTGCTGAGATGATTTTGTCCGTCTGTTCCCTAGTTTTTAATTTGCGCCTTTTATCACATCTAGGGACACGTGATGAATGTTTACGTGGGTCGATTCGGGAATGCGCGTCCCTGTTTGATTTGCCCAAACCTGTACAGATCTAAAATACAAAATATGATTTAGATTCTGGATTCCTTGCCCTTTTTACGTCGGTCCTACCCTTGCAACCAATTAGTCCAGATGCTAGAAAATCCTTCCCATCGGTTCTTTCCATCGGTTAGGATTGTTATGTTCCACACGAAAGGTTTACTTGGAGATTGTGTCGATCTCTTACGGTCTTGTTCTGGTGCACCCCTCTGATTTGGTTTTGTTAATGAAACTCTTGAATTCTTCCAGAGAGTAGTCGCCAAGAACTAAAAGCTTCAATAAAATTATTTTATCTTGAGAGTTTTAGATAAACAATAAACAAGAAAAGAAGTAGAAACATGGTAGACCTTAATGATATCACGCGATTGGTACAAGGAGTTTGTTGCTTAGAATCAGTTCATTACCAGCCTTTCTGTAGCTTCGCAATATTTCCAGTTTGTTTCATGTCATATGACACAAACGCACGTAAATATAATCTTTTAAGTACTTTTACAAAGTGGCACGTGCACGTAGTACTACCTGGGAAAGAAGAGTTCAAGAGAGATGAAGGGCTTGGTGTTACAGACTTTTGACAACAAAGCAAGAAAAGTAGGGAGACTTCTTGAAATGACAAGGACCTTTGCCTTAGATACTGCGAGAGCATCGCCCCTTGCCTCAAGCTCTGCAGAATACTTTGCAGATTGTATTAAGTGGTATCGCAACGTGCCCTATGTAACTCCTATGGAAATGCAATACCTACATAGTTATAGATGAGTCTTAATAACTGTTTTGTATTCAGGAACAAAGATGCCGTGGGATGAGCAATACCTGATCGAATCTTTGTCAGATTCAACAATCTACATGGCTTACTACACAGTGGCACACCTTCTTCAAAGTGACGTATATGGACAAAATGCAGGTCCTTCTGCTATCAGGTTTGTAATTTGTATCTTCCATGATAGTAGTTGTATGCTAAAATCTTAGCGATCAGCAAATTACTGAATTCTTCAGTTTTAATTTACTTAATTATGATCATAGTCAAAACAGTCGAACTATTTTTATTCCAAGGAAGGTGATGTCGCCGATCAGATTGCGTAACAATCCTCGCGATCGTGTGCTAAACAATTTTGCTTTACAGAGCAAGTGTACGAGCTCAAACCTGCAATTATGAAACGGGGGATGATATTTATTTCTTGGTTGTGGAGGTTTGACAGTAACTACATCCAATCAATTATGTGCCTTGCAAATTCTTTGCGTAGAGGGCCATGGGCGAACTACTACTATTTCCTAACACGATATTTTGCCACGAAATTACCTATATTGTGGAGTAACTACAAGAAATCCAATAATTCTTCAACCATTTGTTGAAACATTACATCATTACTTTGGAACTGAACAAACATTGTCTGTAGTCAACAATCATGGCCTTACGCATACTGATCGCGCATCAGTCGCGAAATGCAAAATAGGTGTTGCAAATATTATTAGAAATATCAATACTCTGCCAAGCGGTCCCAAAAGTAACATGATGCTCAACGAAAAAAGGGACGAATAATGTATTCCGTACTTCATATTTCTACATCTTGACACTATGTGCTTCGCTGTTGTTTATGATATTTTGCATTGTTTTGGTCTTTCTTTGTTAACTTGATCGATTGTTACCTATCTTTGAAAATAATGCGAGAGACATCGAAACTTAATATAAAATAATTTCTGTTGATTACCAGCAAGTCATCAGATCCTTGCAAAACCTCCGGTTAATCATTCTTGTTTTGTTATACTATGACAGGTAACAAGCACTGTTTCACTGTGTAGTCGGCATCATTTCTCGAAAACTTTCATGTTATTTCCTCTTGCCACAGGCCAGAGCAACTGACAAAAGAAGTGTGGGATTACATATTTCTGTCGAATGCACCGGAGCCTGCAACTGATATAGAAATCTCTGTATTAAGGTAATTGTTACGTGAAAATTGTACACCAAAATTCTGTGTGTACCATGATGTAACATTGCTATATGACTTCTTTTTGAAGAAGTTGATAAACGTACGGATACGTACTAATCAAGCTACTGTTAACTGATGCAAAGTAAATAGCATACAGAATATACGTTACGATGAACCAAGGGATAAAATGAAAAATCCTATAACTGAGGAGAAGTTTGGATATTTTTCAGCTGTAGTACAACGTGGAAGGGATATTCGGTATTGTCAAATATGAGTTTTTCTTAACAACGTTGAGATAACAGACGTAAGATTGGTTCTTCTTTTACGGGGCATAGAGAAGTCTGGGCCCAACTATTAGTGGTGCAAGACTAGCGAAAGTACTGATCTCATGACAATTACGAATTACATCATTAGATAAAACTATAAGAGATCAGGATATATAAACAGGGGAACTAAAACGTAAAGAGAGATCACCCCAGGAGACGAAGAGAAGTAAGCTCAATAACTGAGAAGGTTCCAACTCGACTACGTGTCAAAGAAACAATTAGCGATCATTTGCAAGACCAGTCATTCGCACCAACTACAACAGAATACTGCAGCCAGAGTCAGAGCCAAGACGTGGATGAGACAATTGTTTGAAGTAAAACCTGCAATCGAACTACGTTGGACATTCTTTATGAAATAAGTATTTTGTTGTTGTTGTCAATTTTGGTGTAAATTTTTTGTTCCGTTTCGTTTTCAGAAGGCCTTATTTAATGAACTCATGTGTTGTGTGTGGTGTTATCGACTAGCATCAGCGCACTATCCTGGGCCATGTGACATCTTCCATCAGGCAGCATTTGCTGCTAAATGCGGAATGCAGTAAGGGGTTTACTGAAGATTGTTTGTCGATTATTCAACATGCAAGGTCGAGATTTTGTTTAAGGGTTTTCTGTTTCTTTGCATCAAACACTATTTGCCAGAACTTGAGACATCTCTTTCTTCAAGTAGAGTCGTCCATGACGTCTGCAGTTGCATGGCCTGCCTAGTGTTTGTAGCCAAACTCATTCCTAAGTTTTGTATATTCTGTAGATTTCTCTCCCTTTCTTTGTTTACTTATGTTATAATTATGACACCGGGTTCTGATGAAAGTCATACGAAAACAGCTTTTCAACCTGAATAATGATGGCTCGTCTTGATAGAGCCAATGTGTGAATCTTTATTTGGTTCTGACACATCACCTAACATTATCGTTTCCTTGTGATATATATTCCCGTAGTCTCGATTGTTTGTTACAGTGAATGAAAAGATCAAATTTCATTGGTAGTTATTGGTATTACTTTCCCTCATCTTTTAGGAAACTAAAACGCGAGTTTCAGTATTGGTATCCTTTGGATTTACGTTCGTCCGGAAAGGATCTGATTCCAAACCATCTAACGTATTTCCTCTATAATCACGTGGCAGTGTGGCCAAATGAACCAGATAGGTAAGATGCTCTAAAAGTTTCAATTTTGAATGCGTTCCTGTGGTAGCTTAGCAACACAGAACAATAACTGCATTCTATTTCCAACCTCTCTTTATTCCTATCATTTTTTTCTTTGTTTCCCTCTACTAACTTAGCACACCCTAGCTCTCATCCTCCTCCCTCTTTCTCACCTTAAAGCGTAATTCCGTTTCCAAACCACCGATAGTTTTTAGGAGTACCAATAACAGTCCTCTTTTTAATTACCAATGACAATCTTTGCAACCCCGATCTTCAGATTTTTGGCAGCGTATTTCGTATGGCCCTCCAGTTTAATCCCAGACGTTTTCTTAGACAGTACAGCTGGATTCCATCCTCTTTGTAAACCAGGCGTTTAAACTTCGTCTAGGTTTCATTGACGTAAAACTGTGGTTGGTACTACCAACGGATTAACTATCCACAGCTGTTTTTGTAAGAAATATCAGATGACTAGACAAGTTACTGCACCTGCTTTTCCATTCTTTTTCAGTTGTACTTTAGATCGTTGTTTGTTTCACATGAACTGGAAGTAGTACTTTCGAAATTGTTCGAAGGCGAAATAAGATATAATTGACAACCTCTCCCTCAGAGCCAATAATTGGTTTTTGTTTGCAAGCAACTTTATGATCTTTTTGATGTGAACAAACGTGTTCTGCCACATGCTTTTATACCAAATGAATGCTAGAAAAGAGTTAGGCTTGTACGTGGAGGATAGGAAGAAGCCGGGAATTTTAGATAGCCAAGTGAATGAAGCAAGCGAAGTACGGTATGAGTGGGGTGGAAAACAGAGTTAGTTGAGTGTTGAAAGGAAGGTGTTAATTGGAATTAGGCAACTAGCTCTAATTTTTTCAAACTGTCTGTTAGTGAACGTTGCCAGTCACGGTGCAGAAACAAGTGTCTCTTGTGTACAGAGTTAATTATTCCTTTGTTTGCAAAGAATCGGCAGAGAAGCAGAGAATGATGCCACCGTGACGAAAACCGGATCAACTTTATCTGTGTTTGTTGCTCTGCCAGCCAAACTATGTGACAGCACCCTTCATCCCGCAAGTCACCACAACTGCTTTGTTGTATTTGTTATACGCGAATAATCGGGAACTCTTGTTAGGCGCGAATGGCCTAGGTTACGTAATGCGCATGCGCAATACAGTATTTTCTAGAGGCGTTGCCGTCTATTCCTATACGATAAGAGTTTTTACGCAGGATTACGTCAAGGTTTGTGGTAGATTTACTGAACGAGCCAGTTTCTTTGGTCGAGGAAAGTCTTTTACAGGCAATAACTACGAACTTTTAGCGATTTTTGTGCTAGTTTTAGAAATTCCTTTGCGGATCATATCGTTGCCACCGCGTTGCCAAGATCGTTCTGGTTTCGGGTTCAGCCAAGTACGGAGAATACGGCATGCAAAAGGGAATATGGAATATGGAAAATGGCCCCACTGCTTATGAGGGGGCTGCACTGAGAGATTGCAAAAGGGGATATGGCCCGCAACTACGGTCTGCAGTCCACACCTAGTAGCCGTTAGTTCGCACTTCTATGCGGACCAGTCTGCTTATGTCTTTAGCTGATGGATATTACATTCAGCTGTGTGCAGGTTTTACTATCAGAATATCATGATATTGACAAACTGTTTACGTCTTTCAACCGTGAATAAACGTTTTACGTTTTTATCATTTTAGGTGGCCTAGAAGCGTGAGGGCAAATGGACACTTACTGCTGAATTCAGTCAAAGTATGAATTTTTTTTTCTTGCTTATTATTTCTTAGTTATTGCAAGTGAGTTTGCAAGTAAGGTTAGGGAAACGCCACTTGATCGGGAATCGTGAACAAATTCATTGCAGTGTCACTTGCGCATTTTAGACGTGACCATTGCTGTATTTTACCCACTAGACTTTTATTGTCTGTGTTGAAATCATCATATATTATTCGTTCTAGACCCAGTTTATGTAAACAGGAAGAATTTGTATTAAAGTTCTCCTTGTTTTAGCGAGCCTTCGCATTAGGTTGAATAACTCATGCTTTCTAGCCCGGTAGCAATTATTAAGCAATAGGAACGCGGTGTTTGTCTAATTCGATCCCTTCTGTATGTGTAAATACTTCGTTCTTTAGATAATTGAATATTTGATGTAAGTCAAATAAAGAATGGTGAAAAGCTTCTTGATGAAAATGATTTACCTGCGAAATTGTGTGCTTAAATTCTGTTATACGGAATGTATGTTTGAAGATTTACGGTTTACAAACCTCTTCGCCTCCCCATAAAACCGAGGTTCGATGCCGCCCTAACTAACTGATGTCACCAGAGTAACTGGAGAAGCCTAAGGAAGGGTAGGTTGTTAAATGTCGGCCAGACCTGGAAGAGTCGTGAAAGCGAGGAAAGCAGATAACCTGTTACTTGACGTGTTTATTCAAGCATCTTTCCATGAAGATATTTTTTAAGAATATGAAAGTTATTAAAGAAGTGTGGATGGGTTAGCAATAACTCTTGTGTACTTGTGTAAAGATATTTGTGTCCATCTTGGTAATAGTACGTTGTTGACCACGTACGGCATTACATTCCTTGCGAGGTTAAATAAACAAACGATTTCTTTGCGTGCATAGTTCGCAAATTTGTCGCCGTTTGGAAGGTTATCCCACCATATTTTTAATTAGGTTGCCCAACATGTGTCAGAGGACGAGTTACAAGGTCTTCCGATCCGTGGCTTGATTTACAGCTCATGTGGTGTGAGTGGTCTTCCAACTTTCGATAATGGTAGTTGCACCAAATATGTATGAAAATTGAAAAGGGTATTAATGTAGTGGAGCTCTATCTCAGATGCAAAACTGTGAAAGGGATGGCAACTTTTGTGCTTCTTTTTGTATCAATGAAACATAAGTAAGCATCAGCGCTTGTCTCTAGCATGGAATAAATTTTATTTGTGAAATTGCTGCCTGTTCTGATTGGTGATTTTACGCAATACGCTGTTAAACCACGAGCTAAAATGGCTTTGGATACGTGGTGGCAACGACATGCTCAACACATTGTTTTCTACCAGATGCTCTTACAGGCCAAGACTTCTCGCCGTTAAACGTGTTCTCTCTACCGATTATATTTGAAAGTTAATCTAATCTATCATAAAACTTTTTAACAAATTTTGTCTGATATTTCTTGTAGTGTAGACATTTGCGGCATTAAGAAAACTCTGTGTTAAGATATGTAGTGTTGCCACCACGTAACCAAGGAGTTTATGGCCTAACGACAGTTTCCGGTTTAGTCACGTATAGATAACTTCTGCAGTGTCCTTATGATTATACTACGCTTCTCTTTATGTTATTAATAGATGTCTAAGTCAACGGGGAACTTTCTAACTTTAAACGGTGCGATTTCCAAGTTTTCTGCTGATGGTGAGTTCTATCCAGTTTTCATTATCGATGTATTGAACTGTTTATTAGCTTTAAGGTACACAAAGCAGTGCTTCTTAATTGTGTGGGAATTCTTTACAAGATAATTAAATGAAAGCGAAAGCAAAGAGGGCTGGCTGGAAGCCAACGATGTAAAGAGAATTTGGTGATTGGTCTTTGAACTTACTAGACATGGAGTCCATGCATTTCTCATGGAGATTAAGAATGAAAATTTTGTTTGAGGGTATTTGAGGATGCGAAACATTTTGTTTTATGTGCGACCGAGGAGCCAGAGCAATTTTTCTTGAGAAAGGAAATGTTAGATGATTATGATTAATTGAAAATACTGTTTTAGATTATGCCTATAAAATATTATTAACTTTGTTAACTGTTCTTAATATAACTTCATCTTTACCGATAATATTTATTTTAGGTATGCGTTTGGCGTTGGCTGATGCTGGTGATACGATAGAGGACGCAAACTTTGTTGAAAAGATGGCCGACGCCGGAATCTTGCGTTTGTTCACCTTTTTGGAATGGGTCAAGGTATGAAACAAGTGGTAGATGTGAAAATATCTTATAAATCATAATGTCACTTGTATTTCAGTAACCAGAGGAGCAAGGAAACTTGATAGACATCTTTTAAAATCGTCGCCGAAACTGATACTCGAGAATCAGGAGTCGTTGACGGGGAAGATGAGTCTCCTTTTTGTCAGAAAGCACATTATCGACCAAGTCTACTCTGGAGTGCCGAATAAACAGGGGGGTCTAAATAAACGGGGAGGTCATCATCACGGTCTAAAGTTAATAAACGGGGGCTCCAAATAAACGGGGTGGGGGGGGGGTGTGAACTCAAGTTACAATTTCGTGAAAATTTAAATAAGGATGACCGACATGAGGACAAAAATCGTACTAATTGACTAATTAGCAATTGTTTCAGGGTCAAATGTTGAGTACTAGTAGTAGTAGTAGTAGTAGTAGTAGTAGTAGTAGTAGTAGTAGTAGTAGTAGTAGTAGTAGTAGTAGTAGACGAAGCCGGATGAGAGGAGGAAAAGGAGGTGGAGGGGGTGTAGGAGTAGGAAGAGGGGAGGAGGAGGAGGAGGGGGATTAGGAAGTTATTATTGTATCACTCCTCGCTTAACATACTACAATCATGTTCTCAATTCGTACTTACATTTATAATTTTCCGCTTCCAACACTTGACAACTAGCTTGGTGTTCAAATTGATCATCTTCACATAAAAATTTCTTACAGAAAGAACAGAGAAATGTCCTTCCACCTGTTGATAGAAAAGTTAATATATCATTAAACAATTTTACCATCACTACTGCAACAACCTTACAATAGCGATGGAATAATCCTATATTGAGGCAGTTTGTTGGCAGACTATCTCATGTATTAAAGTATCAAAATATGGGTTTGTCACTAGGCTTCAACTGCCTCCTTACGACGGAGAGGAGAGGTGGCAAAATGCAGGTTACCCTTGAGGCTCTCTGCCTTTGACCTATTCTGTCTCTCCACGGTCGCAAGCTCGACAATATTGTTTACAACATCTCTGTACTCTGACGTTGACAAGGTTATTAAGTCATTAACACCACCGGTGGACCACCCCTGTCATGAAGGCCCAGTATAATACTTATGATAGTGGTAGGTAATTATCAATATCGTATCTGTTCCTCGATAGATTATTTCAATTTAAAACATCAATTACCACACAAAGAACTACTATTGCCAGCAGCAAACGCCATATTTTTGTTTTTGCAGTTTAAGAGTTTATTCTGTTTCCCAGATGAAGGGCAAAGAAATTGACTTCTGCCTAAGAAGCCAATGGGAGCGACAATATAAACATTAACTGCGTAACAAATTGGGAACTGTAATTTGGGAATCGAAATTTGGGGTATGACATTTTCACGGTCATGTGTATGAGTTCAAAGTAATTCTACGCGATTTCTGGCGAGCGTTTTCCGCACTTATAACAAAGAATAACAAATTTCTCTCACTCTATCGTATTATCAAACAGCAGCCTCCTTGAAGTTTCTAATAATAGGATCTGAGAAATTTCCATAACAAATCTTGTCCCTGAGAAAAATTATAGTACCTTTTGGGAGATAGGTTAGAGGGGATACTTAAATTAGGTCCTGGCTAACCGTGGGGGTCACAAAGTCTTGAAGCTTTAAACATATTTATGGGTAGGGGCCGGGTGTTCTTACCTCAACTTGGAGTGGGGATTCGCTATTTCTGTCCTTCGCCCTTCACTAGTTCTTGAGGGCTCTGTCAATATACTATATATTTGGTAAACGAGTCAGTCACCCCTAGTCGAACGCATAATATCACAGCCGAGAAACGGGCAGGGGAGACACTGAAACGTCTGTTGTAAGCATAGTAGATGATCCACCAATATATTTATAGCTAGTTTAGCTATAACTGCAGCGGAAAAGACTAAAGAAATCCGAAAGGCATGTATGGTCCTAAAGCAGTGTTGAACGTCTGCGGGAAGTTTCCGACTGAAAATTTTGAGAGCAAACAGTTGAGAAACTATATTACAATAACGCTATCACTTCATAGTTTCCACGTAAACTCAATACGGTTTGTCAAGTTAAGGGGAAAATACGAACACCATTAAGATCTTCTGCGCGGGCGATAATATATGAAGCTTTAGCTGCATCGCTTTAGCTGCATTGCAACTACATAGATACTACAAAAGAGCAGGTGAAACGAAAGACCGTAAAGAAATTTCTATTACCTACCGTACGTCCACACTCCTCGCTTGCATTCGAAACATTCAGCATCTCTCAGAGGACACGTACAGGCATGAGTTGTAAGGCATTTTCGTCCATGGCACACCCATGCCTCGCAAAAGTCACATATGGCACCCTGTTCGGTAGGGAACAGAGAATGCTTTAATTGGCGAAAACCATGACATTGGCACAATAACTAGTATATACTGACAAAAGTGAAAAAGTGACGATAACAGGTTGCAGTCTTGACCTTTATCCAAATGAAAGTGCCACAAAATAATTTCCAAAGTTACAACAATTTGTAATTACTGCGAAAATAGTATCAAGGACAGCACCCATTTCCATCAATTAGTAGCGCGCTCAATAAAGCATCACCCTTTAACCAAAACCTTAAAATGAGCAGTAGCACTCAAGATGAATGCAGGAGCTGACTAACTTTGGTGCTCACCTTGAGTTCCGTGAAAAAAAACGTGTTTTTGCAAAAGTTATCAGATAACAGTTGTATTTCGTTATCGAAGCACCAAACCAAAACGTTGGGATTTTCCGGGAGTCCCACGGTACGTTTACAGCTTGAATACTTACTTACAGAAACTAAGTGCCTCATAATCCTAAAAATTATTCATGGGTGAATTGTCTAGAAATCAGTATTTGTGTACTCATTGTGTTACTAACAAAGACTTCAGCTAAATACGAAATCGGTTTCTGTCTAAACATAAATCTGAAATGAATGTATCATCAACTATTTACACTACAAGCTTACCACCATGCCTAGACCAGTTGGGTATACTCCTGGATGTCGAACAACACAGTCTGATGTCTTCATCATACATTTTGTCTTCCCTAAAAATATATAAGAATATCACCTGATCTTTTGGAGAAGAGTAACTTTAAAAGACTTTTCACTGGTATATAATTCCTAATTTGGTTAAAATTGACAGTTATAGATCACCACTTGTTCTCGACAAGGGGTTGACATATAAATAATGAAGTCGGGAATGGCAGAGTCGTCTCATTTTTCTTCCTTTTTTGGTTCTGTGATTCTGAACTCCTAGCAGTGTCAGGGCAAAATTTAGAAGGAGTAGTGACACCGAGGCTGCAGTTCAGTAAAGTATAAAACATCTAAAACGCTCTGACGGAAGCGACAGCATTTTACAAGATATTTCTATCAATAATGCCTCTTAATCTGATGATTTGGGTATTTTTTTAACTAATCGAATCATTGTGGTACTTGCTTGTATGCAGCAACTGCCACTGAGGTACAAGTAATTGGAAGTGAGAGAATCAACGTCAATAATTTTATTGACATGTCTTAGCGGACGCTTGTTTCTTATGACCCCCTCTTGCGTGCTTTCATGTGACTAATATCATTTTCAGAAACACGTAAATCAGCTCAGAGGCCGCATCAAGGGAGATCACGGTTCACAGTCGACCCCGTGAGTAGTTGTTTTGGAACAACTGCTGTCGCAGACATCCCTCTTGACTTATCTACTTATTACCAATCAGTCCTTGAAATGTGTCGCAGCAGCAGATTGGTGACGCAGTGAATGATCTTAGAAACAGACGAATTTTTGCAATGATCTTGCCGAAACAATGGCTCAGTACAACCAAACAGTGGCTAGCTTGCTTGTTTCTTCCTTTTAAATCTTTATACGAGGAATTTCTTTCTCTGGAAAGGGCAAACCGATAGTTGAAAGAATCGTCTCTGAAAACAAACTTTGATTACCTGTTGACAATACTGTTTGTCTGCAAAGCCACTTTGCAAAGAAGAAAGCTTATTGTAGACAACGAAAAGTGTCGTTAGTGCAAATTTTAATTATCTAATATATCCGACCTAACTCAACTGGATGACGATGGGGATGATGATTATGGTGATGATAACAATGATCACTATCATAGAAAGATTCAAAAAGGGATGGTTCTCTTTATTTGATAACTAATTCTTGCGGGCTGAACAATATCATTAACTTCTTTCATGAAATCAAAAATCTGATTGCCCAGTGATTTCTGTATTACCATGCTACTAGGTTCCACTTAGTTACGACGTTACACTAATTAACCGAAACTTTGGATCTCATACACGTCATATCTTGCTATCATTATGGTCTTTAGCCTGAAGATGGGAGAAGTATCTCTCGAAACGTAGCACAGAAAACGACTACGCCTCGTGAGATTATAAACTCTGCTATCTACGAAAATGAATGAGTCGACAAGTGTCAGAATATTTAGTATGGTTCTTCTTTCGGCACAACTGAAGGGGCATGGTAACTAAACTATTACTAAAAATGACTGCATACACAGAAACGTCTACGTTGAACTTAAATAGCCCAGCTTCCTTATATGGCCTACCATGCCACGAGCATCTCATATAGTTATTGCCAGTTTACAAGAGCGTAACACTTCTCAGAATTGATTTTCAGATTAAGTACATGGATTATTAGAAGTCTTTCCATCAAAGACCCCTAATAAGGTGTGGGTCTGACATTGAACTACCCTAAATAAACAACAAAACAAACAAACAGGCTAACTAATAAATAAAGGGCACCTGGGGCTTCCAATAGCAACATCCCTCAATTTAAGCTATCAGCCAGATAAGCAAGACATTAAGGAGGCTCCACCGCCCAGTAGGACGCCCTTTACGGATCATGGAAAGAATATGTCATCAATGAGAACAGATACTACATCCACTTCTTGCCAAAAAGCCATGAAGCAATTCTTTAATTGTAGTCTGTCAATCAAAAACCCCTGATAAGCAGTGGGGCCGACATTGACACACCCTAAATAAACAGCAAAACAACCAAACAGGCTCACTAATAAATAAAGGGCAGCTGGGGCGTCCAAGGGCAACGCCCCTCAGTTTCGGCTACCACGTAGAGAAGCAAGCCACGAGGCTGGCTCAAGCGCCCAGTACGACCGCCTCTCGTGGATTATGGAAAGCATCTGTCATCAATGAGAACAGATACTGCATACATTCCTTGCCAAAAGGCTGAGAAGCTTGGATTATTAGTAATTATTACTCAAGATGAATTTATGCAGTAAACTAAGCCACGACTTATTCAAATTAAAGCAAAATGGTTTTGGTCTATCAGATTCTGTAAAGCATCTAATAACTACAATCATAAAGATAAAAATAACTATTATGCGGTTTACTCACCACAGTGTGCACACATAGGTGTTTTCTGGAGTGAACCACAAAAGTAACAGAATGCTCTATTCTTCTGTGTTCTGTAAATCAAAATATGCAATAATCATAGTAGAAAAGAGAAAACAATTATGACAGCAGTTAATGGCAGTGACAGATAGTAGACAGCCCCATGGTATCTGTGTTATTTACAGTGGTACAGCTAATAATATCTTGTATCACAACAGCCACTTCACTTGGCATCCAATTTGAGATTGGCTACCCAGACTTTAAAGATGTACAACTTCAAGGCCTTATTTTTCGCATGGGAAATAGATTGAGAATGGTCCCTTCCAATGTAATGATGGTTGACAGCAAAACAAGGAGTACATAGGCACCAAAAGTAAAACATGGCATCCTCTTGGCCTTTTCAGATGGTGTTTCTTTATTTGGCTGCTTGTGTTTCTTCAGATTCTTAAGCTGCTCGGCTGCAAATCAAGTCCCTTCCACATCCTCACAATATATCAATTATTTAAGAATGGCTTATTCCCAGCTATACTTCTGTCATCTACTGTCATTATTACCTCTTCTATTTGTTCTCCTTTTTAAAGCATTTACAAACCAGATATGCACAGACCTTACATGTAAGTATATATGGCATGATATACACACTTTTTTATTATAAGTAACCCAGTTGCTTAGATTTCAGACCTCAAATTAGTCAAAGTATTAAGCAACTTGCTTAGTGACCCTTTAGCCCTGACAGTTAGTTAGCAACTTTTTTATCGCAGAACAAAATTATACATTTTCTTAAAAATAAAGACAGAAGACTTCCTTTCTGATTTTATACAAATACATAACAAATTATTAACATGTATAACTCAATGTAAGTCGACAAAAGAAAAAATCGATATTGTATATATTTATGTCTGAGGCTGTACGTTGTGTTCATTTATCGTTGAAAATGTCAAAGATTCATCAAATTTGAAATTATTTTCTGAAACCATTGCATTGCTTTACATAGGAAACTCACACTTGGAATGCTTTGTATTAAGGCACCTTATTATCTTAGTTTTGGCAATGTGTGGAAGTGTTTGAAATTTTTCCGTAATTTCATGATTCAGAATCACAGAGAAAAAATAACCTTAGCAACCTGTTAAGCAACCTTAGCCCTGAAAGTGTATAATACCCTTAGAACCTTAGCCCTGACACTGAAACTTCAGTTGCTTATATTTAAAAAAATTGTACTGCTGATTATAATTCATGATACTATTGCAAAAGTACAGTTTTGCCTAAAAACATTAGCAGCAGAATCTTAAAGAAAAAATGCCTTTGCACATCTCTAGAAGTCAAGTATACATACTATAGCCAAAGAAATAGCAACATACCTTTGACACTTGTCACATTCCTGAAAACAAAGAAGAGACTCAAATTAAAAATAAATTGCATAAAAAGACTGATAGTGCAATATTCTTCTTCCTACATTTCAATAATAGGAATTCCTACAAGTAAAAAAGGTGAGAAATGTGAAGATCTTTAACTTAGAGAACAAATATTTTAAGATGCTGCAATAGAACTTGTATACTTATATATACCTTGTTATGGTTCCTATAAATGCAATAGTAAGCAATTCTTAGGGACATTTTCTAGCTAGGAGAGCTGGAAGAATATGGGAAGCAATGGTTGCTGCCTTCTCTAACTTCTCGTTATGGGAGCAGCAGGGTCAGCTATGTGCTATCCTGTCAAAATGCAAAAACTGCTGTTTTGGACAGTCACTTTCTAGTTTTGGCTTTGGCATAAATAAGTATCCTGACTTTAATTGACATTAATTAATCATTGCATCCACAATCAGGCCAACTGCCAACAAAAGTTTCAATTATGGTCCACCTATCTGAGAGTTTTCTATTAAGAAATCATTGTAATAGTTTCAAAATTGAAACTTATTAAACTTGTCCTATTAAACTTCAGATCTATGTGAACTTAAGCTGCTCACAAAATGCTTTAATCAAACTATACGAAGAGTTGAGTTTATAACATAATTACATCAACACAATTCCATCAAATGAAAGGCTCATATATGTACGGTAAGATATAGGTCATTTAATATCTATTACATCAACTTACAAGTGTCAATCACAATATATTCTGAGTCTACATCCATGACCATTTGTTTATGACATCAGTGTAGTACAGTAGCACAAAGTCTATTGGCACTGGGCTCATAACATAATGTATTTGTATTTAGAAAAGAGGACCATTTTTTCCCCCTACTTACTGTATAAATTGCAAACAGGTGTCCTCTCTTGAAAGTGGTCAATCAAAAGAAAATAGACTAAATAATATATTACAATGGCAAAAAGCTCTCTAAATTTCTTTAGACCAAGGAAAACATTGTGGACTACCATGTGGTACACCAATATACATACCCATAAGCTGGTTTGCAAATTTTATTCTATACTGTAACTTGGGGTGACTTTGGATCAAGGGGTGACTTCGGAAATTTTTAGGAAAAATATTTTTATGGAGATATTTTTTGTTTTCCAACAATTACTGGCAACTTTTATTCTTCTAGTTTCAAGACACACTATGGGGCTAGTAAATAGAAAATTTTTATTGCTATTGCTTGCTTAAGAATTGCATTTTAAAAATTTACACTTTGTATAATGAACAGCCCCTTCACAACCTAAGATTTTCTTGGGGTGACTTTAGACACTGTTTATGCCCTTAATATCCAACGATTATGCATTTTATAAGCTGGATTTTATCCACCTAGTGAAATTTATTGAATTTTTAAATGAAGTTGTCCCAAAATATTGCACAAAATCACCCCGAGTGACGGAATGCTGTTTATCATTAACTGTTTTAAAACTCTTAGGTGACAAGCACCCATTTAGGCAATGGGTAGGAGTTGCTATAAAGGTAATGAAGTTGCAGCAAGATATTGTTTTTAACAAATTCTGGAAAGAGAAGGGATTGTTTCCCAATACTAGAATTACAGGTTTACAAGACCATGAAAAAAATTATTAAAGACCAGTTCAGGTGAAGATTGTTCTGAGGAATTTGCCAGCTAGTAAACTGAGGAGGACGAGGATGAAAATGATGATGATTATGATGATAATGAGGATGATGACGATGATGATGATGATGATGATGATGATGATGATGTTGATGATGATGATGATGATTGTTCTCTGCAGTGATTCACAAACTGGTCAAATCACCAACTGTTTTGTTTTCTCGTTCAATCATGCAATCATCGATGGCATTTCGATGACAATGTTGTATAAAGAATTCTTAAGCATACTCGAAAAACTGCATAAAAACGACGCAGTGAAGTCAAAATGCTACGATGTACGTCCGTCATTGGAAACCCTTTTAGGTGATAAAGGGCGTCCTGAATGGTGGAGAAGCCTTGGATGGAAACTGGCTGTCCCGTTGATGAAGATCGGATTATTTTCTTTGAAAAGCAAAAATATTGATGTATACTTTAACAAGTATCCGATTGTTAGCAACAGTAACACTAATGTCACAAAAGAAAGCAAAGTCATATGTACATTTTTCACTAAAGCTGAAACTGATCAATTGATACTTGCTTGCAAAGATCATGGATGCACAGTTAACGGTGCAATAACTGCTGCTGCCAGCATGGCAATGGCTGACATTCTCCAGGATGGTGAAGTGCTTAAAGGACAATCAATTCCATCTACATACGCAGTCAATTGCAGGAAGGAAATGATTTTGCAAGAACATTTTAACATTGATTACGTTGGGATGGATGCCGGTTTGATGCCAGTAGAGTGCTATGTTCCTGCCTACAACTCGAAGTCCTTCTTGTCGACTTTCTGGAAAGTATCAAATAATGCTACTTGTTGCACACACCGGGCAATTGAGAGGCAAGAACATTTAAAATTGTTAAGAGGAGGACAGTGTCTCTCGTTTTCTGTATATAAAACCTTAATTCAGTCATTGGTATGGGAACACCATGGCGGAAGATTTGGACATTCTTTCTTCTTTATATCAAATGTAGGGCGCTGTGATGAAGATGCCGAAAGTCTTTTTAAGATTGAGAAAATGTTTCTTGGATTCGCTGGTCATATTATAGCAGATTTATTTGATATATTTATCATAAGTGTAAATGGCAAATTGTGTTGCAGTTTTCCATATTATCCGCATGTTGCCTCAGAAGGTCAAGCTGAAGAATTTAACTGCAAATTATTACAGAATTTAAAGAGGGCATGTGATAGAAATTGAGAAAAGCTTAGCGATCCAGAAGGAGGGGCGCTCAAATTCTATTCAAAATCCACGTGTTTGATGGCAAAGTTTGCTTTCTAACTCGATGTCAGCCGATTTTAGACTAAAGATTCAAACTTAATAGAGGGTCCGTAGGATTTCTACGCTAGGTTTGCTGCTAATCAATCCTGTCGATGCATATCACAAGTGGAATATTACGTTGCATGTCACTTGGAAATGAACATATAAGTATCAAACCTTTCACACCGAAGTGGCATGCCACGGGGCAGATGTGACGTGCCACTTTAGCGCCACTCAAGAAACGTATCAAACCATTGTTCAAAAACATGCCACGCCGCACAGTTGTTTCTCGTCAAATCGGTATAGGGTTTGTCCACATCACATGATTTGCTTGGCATGCGAAGACAAGGGTAAAAGGTTGCTAGTCTGTTTCTGTTTGTTTAAAAGAGTACGTAACTTTCAACACTTCCATAAAACCAGAAGTCGAGCGTATTTGTTTATCGACTCAAGTTGACATTCTTATCTTGAACAACAGAACAGGGAGCTCTTTTCTCGTTTCTCGATACGCATTCTTTTTATGAATCAAGCCTTAAGAATGACAGTTTCTGTTTACATAGATGATATTATATTATGTACCCCGTTGATATCTGCTTTGAACTCAATTTAGGTATGTTCACGAAACATCGCTCACCGCTCAAACAGTCTCACAAAATGTACATTCATTAAAGGTACTGCATCGTCTTCACCAAATCTACGAGGACATCCTCTACTGAGCAGGAAAACTTTGATGAGAGCGGCGTGGCATTTGCCATTTCGATAGGAAAACACGGTAGGGCATTTGCGACGTGCCATATGCTACGTGCCACTTGCGACCTGTCACTTTGATGTGTAAGCTTCTGAAAGAAATTGGAAGAAGATATGGTACCGCTCACAAAGCATCTACGCTGTGGACAATAACGATGACGTAGCCATTGTATATATTATGATAATTGAGTGTTAAGTTTAGTTTGGGAGTTTGAATAGATTCAGTTGTTCTTATTCTTACGTTAAGAAAAGATGTCTATTCTATGAGATCATTCTGGCCACAATTGGTGCCGTAACCAGTAAAAAAACTTTCTATCTTCATCAAGTCGTTGTGTATCTTTTCGCCATCATGCCTAACTCTCCACTTGACCTTGCGAAAAGTGAACGTAGCCAAATCAGGCGAGCTTTAACTAAACGTTACAACGATGCCTCTGGATTCCTCTCATCTGCATCGCTTTGCAGCCGAACCTTCGTACTGTATGTACTCTCGTGGAAGTGATGGAGTCAAAGTATGCTGAGCTAACTAGTTTGGATAAGATACTACGCACTCAGATCTACCAAGAACTCAGTGATCCTATTGATGCCTTCTTTAATGAAACCGAAACAGTCTCCCTCAACGCGAAAGGTAGGATAAATGAACTTAAATATTTTTGTCTAAATACGATGCTTCTCCTGCCACTTCATCTATTCAACTCACTACACCGTCTCCCTCCCCACCTACCAAACTACCTCAGCTTCGTCTCCCTACGTTTAGTGGATCCATTACCGACTGGCTTTGGTTCTGGGAATGTTTTCACGCAGCGGTTGGACAACGTGACCACCTTAGTGACATAAAGTTTACCTAACTGTTAGGTCAGTTGAGGTAGAGAGGCACTGGCTAACGTTGAAGGTATTATCCCTTCTGAAATATTCTAAAATTCTAAAAATATTCTGTTCTTGTTCAGACTCGGAAGGAAAATTTCGGGCAGCCTCGATGTATTATACGTGCGCACGTTATGCACATTGTTCATGCCCAAAACCCCCGGCTTGTACTCTCCGATTTGCGTAGCTTTTATAATGATATCATGGCTGATTTACGCTCCCTTAAAGCTTTTGGGATTGAGCCTGTTTCTTGTGCCCCAGTACTGATACCCTTTTTGGAGGATAAGCTACCTAATAAAATTCGAGATCACGTCGGCGACTGTGGTAATCACAAGCATTTTGACGTTCAACGTTTCATGAAAGCCCTTAAACCCAAAATTATCCGTTAAGAACAGAAACAGGGATTGAGTTTTTCTCAATCCGTTCATCCCTCCTCATCCACCTCTGAGATCACCCCCTTGTCCTCTACCTCTAGTTTTGTTGCAGCATTCCATCCCACCTGCCATTACTGCACACAGTCGCATTCAGCGCTTCGCTGTCATCTCCCTACTGATGAAAAGGTGAATATTGTTTCAAGTAAGAAGTTGTGCCTCAGTTGCTGACATTCAGGTCATCGTGCTTCGCAGTGCTAAGTTAAAGGTCGCTGTGCTAAATGCAAAGGCAAACATCATACTTGCTAGCACAATTTTCCAGTGACACTCCCTTGTCAAGCAACGTCTTCCCCCGCTACAGTTGACCCCCTTCCCATATTTACGTCAAACTCACCCAATTTCGCCCACAATAACGTATCACCACCTCATTCTTCCACTGACTCGTCTACGACTGATGCATTTGCTGGTTCCATGTCTACCAGTATCAATAGTTACTCTTTTCCCAATGTTTTGCTCAAGAATGCAAAAACTGTTGTTGGAAATCAACATGCTACTAGGTTAGCACACGTTTTAGTAGATGAAGGGTCTCAACGTAGTTACATTCGCAGTGCCCTTGCATCCCACCTCAAACGTCAACTTCACACTTGCACTACACTCACTGTTAACGGATTTGGAAGGGCATCCACTCGACAGACCTATCAAGTTGCTAACACTGACCTTCACATAGAAACTGAGACTGAAAGGATCTCTGTTCTTATTACTGACGAAAGTGTCAAACCTATCGATCAAACAAACTGGAAATCAGTTCTTCACCTTCCCTATATCAAAGACCTTCCTTTAGCTGATGACCTTTTGTCGTTGATATTCTACTTGGCGTATTTTTTGCATTAAGTTTTACGATACTAATTTTGTGTTTGGTCAGGGACCCGTTGCTCAATCATCAAAGTTTGGTTATTTGTTATCATGCCCATTGCCTCAGGGTCTATCAGCTGCCACACACTCTAATCCAACATTAGCTGATCCGAGTATTTCACCCCCTAATACTGTTCTTTTTGCCTGTGATACCTTTGCCTTTGAACACAGTTCCCTTCAGCCTGATGCCATGTCTGCACTCACTCTAAAAGAAAATCTTCCCTCTGAAAGTCGACAGAATATTTTGTCCCCAAATCGTGAGCAAATCGAGTTTAAAGAAGGTCAGTGTCATGTCCCACTTCCAAAGAACACGCCTTTCACCAATTTAGTAATCAAACTGTTCCATCAGCACATGAAGCACATTGGTGTTGGTGGTACTGCTATTTCAATTCGCCATTGGATTCCCTCCGCATGCTCTCAAGTTCGACATGTTTTGTCATCCTGTGTCACCTGTAGGAAAGTCTCTGGCAGACCATTTCTCGCACCCCGTGTGCCACCTCTCCCGGAGTCGCGTCTTGACGGGCTCTCATTCCTTTACCAACGTTGGAATTGACTTCACTGGACATCTATTCATCAAAGATGCAAACGGACAAAACTGCAAAGTATACTTTTGTCTCTTTACATACTTAACTACCATGACCGTCAGCCTTGACCTTGTTGAAGACCTTACCGCTGACTCATTTCTTGAAACCTATCGCCGTCATTGCATTAACTTCTCCATTCTGCGCATTTGTCTCTGTGACAGTGCCAGGACGTTTAAACACGCAGACCTCTACCTCCAAGAGCTTCTTTCAATCGTTGAATCTGAAACAGCTCAACACGACTTTGCGCAAAAGTGGATAAAATTTCAGTTCATTCCCCTATTGAGTCCACATTGGGGCGGGGCATACGAGCGCTTAATCGGATTAATGAAGAACAGCTCGAAGAAAATTCTTGGCAAAGCGCTAGTAATCAGGTCGGAGCTACACACTCTTAGAAAGGAAGTCCAGGCCACCCTCAACGACCATTCGTTAACTTGCATCTCCTCAAATGCTGATGACATTACTGCCCTTACGACAAATCATCTACGCTTTGGCCATTGTCTCACACCTTTACCTCATCCAATCACTGAGGGTGAAGATCTACAAGATCCATCTGTTAGTGACGAAACAACCATAAAACAAGCTTATGCCCGACGCGCTTTCCTCTACAAACAGTTTATTCGTCGTTCTAAAACGCGAGTACGTTAGCTACCTTCATGAACGCCATTCACATCAAACAAAGAGACAAGCTGGTAGCTCCGATACCATCAAAGCAGGAGATGTCGTTATTGTCGAAGACCGACATCGTCCCCGACAGAACTGGAAACTAGCTTTCATTGAAAAACCTCTCATTGGTTCAGATGGTTATGTTCGTGCTGCGTTAATTCGCAATGCAGATGGACGCTCTAGTCGCGTTATTGACAAACTGTTCCCATTAGAAGTGAACGATCGCACGTGATCTTAAAGCTGTAGTTAAGAATCCTCCTCATGTACGCCCTTTATCTCAACGTAAAGCAGCCGATGCTGCAAGACAATCTATCAGGGTACAAGTAATAGACTTCTCACAAGATTAGTTATTCCTCGCCCTCCCCCAGTATGTGGACAATAGCGATGACGTAGCCATTGTATATATTATGATAATTGAGTGGTAAGTTTATTTTGAGAGGTTAAATTGATTCAGTTATTGTTATTCTTACCTTTGGAAAAGATGTCTGTTCTATGCGATCATTTTGGCCACATTAAGAATGGTGATGCTCAATAGAACTGTTAATCTCCTAAATAATTGCAACATTGCTACGGTTTTATGTCTTTGAATGTTAGCAAATTTCAAAGAAGTTGGAAAGAGCTAGGGTATCGCTTACAAAGTATCCACGCAACACATTGCGTCTTACTCGTCTTACCACAATTGAATAATGAGCAGAATAACCTTTGACGCGATGTCATGTCAAGACAGATCAAAGGTCAACTAATATTTATATTTGTATGGAGGCACCCAATTCCATTCTAGGATATGATAGATTTTGATGTTCGTGATGAATTGCACGTAGTCCTCATCCTCTCCTTTGTAGCTAAGGTACATGCCATCTGGCACGATTTTATGATAGGTATGTGTACTAAAGTCCAACTTCTCCGGTGCTATATCTGGAATGTACTTTGGTGAAAGGCTGACCAGCTGCAAGTCCGAGCTTTGGGCCGTGACATATATATACCCTTCCCCTTTAGCTGTGACCAGTTGAATAGTCGTCGCCACCGTCGTTGGTCGTGTGTTGTAAAAGTACAAGAAAGAACAAGAGGTACATAACTTAATTTCTATATTTATTACTCTTTATGTTAGTTTTGATAAATGATTGAATTACCATATCACGATTTGTTCATTACGTTAATGCTTGATGTATATGATTGTATATTAATATTTTACATCTATATTTACCTTGTGTAGGTAAAAATCGACGCAACACTTAAGAAGGCGTCTCCAGGTTGATGTCAATTGTCATAATATCATACTATCATAATTTATCATGAGTGTTGTTTCGTAAGTTGCCTCTGTTTGAGAGTACTTGAGCGCACATAGAGTTGCGCAGGTTCAATGTAGGGCAACAGGTGGTTCCTACAATATTGGTGTGATGGAAGTCTTTGTGATGTAACGATCGACGCTTATATTCTAGAATTATCTTCCTTGTGTAAATGAGTTCAACCGAATTAAAGAAAGAGTTAGGGATTTTTACTGTGACGTCTCTTTATTCGGTACGTCTTGGTGTTACTACAAGTTGCCTGAATGGTCACACTCTGAGTGAATAAGCCGCACCGCAAATATCACTCACTTACTTTTGTTTAGACCAGTGCTGAACAAAGGTTAAATTTAGGGGGGATGGTGGGTGGCGAGGGGGTCGTCGTTGCAATCAGAAAGTAAGTTTTGTGACAGTGCAGCACAGATGACTGAAAGAAGACATTGCCCCAAAAACTTTTAGCTCTAAGACTTAGTATGCTGTGACTCTGCTTATTTGCACTTGAAGAGCAGGTCCTGAATAACATCTAAGTTAGCCATATTTCAAATTGTCCACTGAAACTCTTATTTAAGGCACAACGTATTGTGCAAATGCCAGTGCCATGTACCATTTTTCATTCCATGCTAGGTTTACTAACGAAGTCGTCGTTGCTAAGATTTGTAAGTAAACACAGTTGTAAGTATCTCATCCGTGATACTTATTGAACAGCGAATAACGAATAGCGAATAACTGATTATAGTGTAAAGCATCTAACAAGTTGTAACATAAAGAACAGCCGAACGTGATAGTATAAAAAAGGGAACGGAATCGGTTCAGCGTACTCTTGCTAGGTTATGCTATGTCAGTCCATCAATAAAAACTCCAGGTACATTAGCGTCCTTGCTACATCCTGACACGTCGAGTTACGTGATGTAAATAAATTAAATGACAGTATTTGGTACAAAAGCCCTAAGAAATGATATTATACACCAAGCTACTTTCATTCATTTAATTTGAAAACGTGGATCTTGACGTTGCTCTCATTTATAAAACAGCGATGACGTCTAAGGTGCATTTTGCATCCTATGTTTGAGATGTTAAAGAGAGAACTTTGTCACAGCCCAGTCATACTTCTCTCTCTTGACGGTAGCAGCGGCGCTATTGGCCAATCGTTTATTAAGTAGTTCCTTAGGCGTTAAGCCTAGTTCACATGCAAGTAAAATCAGTCGCTTGGTCTGAAAGCAGCAGCAAACAAGAAAGTACTTTTACTATAATTTTGCTGGTTCAGATGCCCAAGTCGTTGCAAGCGAAAATAACCAAAATGGAGTATTTCACCTCAGTATTACATTACGGGAGTGACTTTGCTTATTCGATGAAGAAAGTGAGAAAGCTCAATAGTTTTGCAACAAGTGGTCTGCTTGTGTTGCTAGTTTTCAGGAAATCGTTAGGGATACTACCCTTGTAAGATCTGCTCTTACATCAGGTTGTTTACACAACAACAACAACTGTTACTTTGTGACTGCCATCTTAACTCGAGTTCATATGCGAGCAACCTTCAAATACATGAACTACAACATGACCTGACATGTGGAGAATGTCGCACAATATGTATGCAGCAAATGTCGCACACCCGCAGCCAATGTCGCACACACTGTGCAGCCAATGTTACAATGAAGCAGCAAATGTCGCATTAAATATCCCTCTCTCCCTCCCTCCCTCTCTCCCTCCCTCCCTCTCTCCCTCCCTCCCTCTCTCCATCCATCCCTCCATCCATCCCTCCATCTGTCCATCAATCCACCCACTCATCCATCCATCCACCCACCCACTCATCCATCCATCCACCCACTCATCCACCCACCAATCCATCCATCCATCCATCCATCCATCCATCCATCCATCCATCCATCCATCCATCCATCCATCCAACCATCCATCAATCTAAACATTCATATCCTATTTAAATGTCTCAGCAGGGCACACACAAAATAATATGTGTTATGACAAGATATAGTCTTTCCCTCTAACTGTCACAATCAAATGGATTGTCATTCAGCATCCCCAACACTCTAAGATCCCCCCATGGTGTCACAAGTAGTTACACGGTGGGATTCTGTTTAAATGAAGCAGACCTACTGAGATATCAATTGACTTATGTTGAGGTCAGTCAGTGATAAACACATTTACATCCTGTTGTCTTCAATATTTTCATAACAAACATTTTTGCCATGCACAGATCACAGCAATCATATGCAGTGAAATGAGAAAACTATTCCGATTGATTTATAGGAAACAAGAAGACCAAAACACATTGTAGAAAATAACAGTCATTAGAGTAACACCTTCTCTGCCACTTGTGTTATTGACAAAGGCCTAAATTGTAAATAAAATTCTTTTTGTTGACAGAGCACCGGCTTCTTTGTTTTGATTCTATGATGTTGCTCACATGATTGTTCTTTTCTATGACTTCCCTTTAGCAGTGTACATTAGGGAAACTAAGCTAAGCAAGACATCAGCTTTCACTTGATATAGTTCAAGTCTCCTCATCTGCGAATTTTAACAGTGGGCTACCTCTATCTCACAAATTTAAGCAGATACAAAATACCAATGTACCATCCATACATCTTTACTTGTTTTGAATAGTCCTTTGTACCGCCCTCATACCTTCCCTTTCTTTGTCCATGTGCTGATGATTTGTTGTCGTAGTGTAATGAAAACAGGTAGGATTGCCAAATTGCCAAATGATTAGAGAACCTGTCTCAAAAATTGGGCTTATGATATCCAGAGGTTTGAGGCTTGGTTGTCTTGCAATTCCCATCAGCAATGTATGAATATTGCTGTGCTTCACCATAGTAAAATGTAAACACAGGGCATGACTGTGGTCCCTTAAACACATAAGCACTGTGTACTGCTGCTTGTATGTCTACCTTCCATAGGGAGAGGATCAGAAAAAAGTTATAGTGGTAGCCCTAAGCTGAAAGGTAAAATGTCATTTGAGAAGTCTTGGAATATCTCTAAGACAGAATGGAAGCTATATAGATGCATTGTAATTGATTGCCCCCTTAATTAATAAATAAACCCGAGGGGATATCAATATTGATGATGTTTAAAATTAAGATTGGGATAGAAATATGATCATTATCCTTGTGTGCTTCTATACCGGGACCCTAAACTGGAGGATACACAAGAGCTTGCTGTGTATGAAAACAATTGCCCATGGTTCATGGTACATAAAACAGTAAATCACATGAGAAAAGCCCGAGGAATAACAATGGACAAGCCCGAGGAATAACAATGGAGTATTGCAAGAAGGAGAAGAGTAACTTAGCTTGGGGAAACTAAATTGGTAGGTTAATGAGAAAAACAAAGTTATGGCTACAGATCATTTAAAGATGACTTTCGCAGCAAGCGGACATGTTGACAACCTCCAAAACGATGGACTGACTTGATCTGAGAAGATGGCAACAGATGCCAATTTTAACACTGAAGAGACTTGCCAAAGGTCAAAAGTGATGGTAGTGTTTTGTGGAGCAGAAATGTGCAAGGATTGAATTGCTGACTGAACTCAGTCAGTATCATCTTCTAATGAAACCTAAGAACCCACCTTTTTAAGAAAGCTTTAAAAAATACTTATGTTAATTTTAGTCTGTTTTGGAAAAGTTTTCAGTTAATTTTGAACATTTAATTACGCATGCTAGTTTTATTTTAATATTGCTCTGTAATACGCAATTAATCATTTCATGGAAATTGCACAATGTAAGTTTTTAGTACTAGTATTAATGATAATCAGCCTGGACTGTGCATGCCAAGTCTTTGTGAAATACCTTTTCTGTTCCATAGATGCAGAAGTCAAAGAAAGACAGGAAAGGATTATGGCAAGACTTGAAGGACCAGGTAAAAAGACGCATGAGAAGAAAGAAATGACGAAGAGTGGCAGCAATCCCCAGAAGGCCCACTTACAAAAGCGACGCGATGAGCCAATGCAAAAGGAAGACAAGCGCCCTATGCCGAAACCCAGCAATCCTTCAAAGTCAATCCACAAGGGAGAAAAGCCTTCAAAATCTCCAATGCCAGGAAAATCTGCAGGAAGTTCAAAACAGGCTAGTATAAATTCGAATGGAAAGTATGCAGAGAAAGATCCTAAGAGCAGGAAAAGTCAAGAACCGAGGAAAGACCATGGTAAACAGGCCGTAGACAAGACGGTTGCATCAGTGAAAAGGAGTGGAAAGACTCCTATCCCAAAAAACCAAGGATTAAGTTTTGCAGAGCTGATGAAGATGGCTAAAGACCAGGCAAATAAGCCAGTTTCTATGCAAAAACCAGCTGCAAAGACAGTAGAAAAGAAAAAAGTAGAAGAGAAACCTAGCAATTTTGATTACGAACGCTATGAGCACGAGAAGCTAATGAAACGAAAATCCAAAAATAAAATGATAGATTCAGAGAGAGATAAAAGAACTTTCGAAGTGCCCAAAGAGGCGCCAAGGAGGGTACCAGATCGACCATCTGGTAGTAGTAGTAGTAAAATGAAGGGTCCTGACAAGGTACCACCACCTAGGGCAAATAAGTGTACTTTAGTGACTAGAACTATTGGAAATTCTGATCTTAATAGGGCCGGGGGTGGTTCTGGGGCTGGTTTCAAGAGACCCCTGCCTCGCGAGGTCATGCAAGCTAAGAAATCGAAGTTGAATCCAAATGCAAGGCGTTTGAACAGCATTGATGATGAGCTTGAAAGAGAAAGATTAGAACTTGAAAGGAAGCGTAGAATGTTCCAGAACAAATATGGAGGAGCTCCAGCTCAGATTGATGATTATGATTATTATGGTGGATACGATGACTATGATGATGAGGATGATGATATGGACGATTTTATTGATGATAGCGAGGTTACAGAGGATGTGTCTAGCGAAATTAGAAAGATTTTTGGATATGATAGAAGAAAGTAAGTAATGCATCTTAGTATTTTTAACTTTCCGCATTTTCTGTTTTTAAAACCGAGGGGCAAATAACTGCAAAAAAAGTGTACGTGACTTTTTTCTTTAGTGATTTTTTCTTTGACGTTTTGTCTTTTTTCTGACTTTTCCCCAACATCGTATGTGACTTTTTGTCTTCTTTTCTGACTCGTTGACTTTTTTCTAACTTTTTTCTAACTTTTTGACTTTTTTCTGACTTTTCCCAAACAGCGTACATGACTTTTTTCATTTATTTGCCCCTCGTTTAAGACTATTATTGTAGGCTACTCGTTTGGACCCCGGGAGCAAAGAGAAGAAATGGTCGCCGGTGGTGGCTCAAGACATATGATTCTCTACCATATCACAGCCCCTACTCTCTGTAAAGGGTACGGGACCACCTTTTTAAAATCTTACCATTGTTTCTTATCCTTGACATACCCCCTCTATGTTTTCCTCTCCAGATATGCTGATGATGACGACGATGATCTTAGGAGCATGGAGGCAAGTTATTCTCAGATTGAACAGGAAGAAGCGAGAAGGTAAGACTTATTTGCATTCTCTAATGCCTAGGGTTTTTGCATAGAGATGTAATGTATCAGTTTTGTTTGTAAGCCGGGAAGCCATCGGGAACTGCGGATGTTGTCGCGTTTCTGCAGGAGCCGGGAAACCATGGGGAACTGCGGTTTTTGTCGCATGTTCTGCGGGAGTCGGGAAACCATCGAGAACTGCGGTTGGTGTCGCATTTTCTGCAGGAGCCGGGAAGCCATCGGGAACTACGGATGTTTTTACCCTTTCTTCGGGAGCCGGGAAGCCATCGGTAACTGCACATGTTGTTGCTTTTTCTATGGGTGTTTGTGACTTTTGAAAGCTAACATCGTCGTGTCAAAGGAAGCGATATTACATTGGTTCCCGTCCTCTATTTGACTATTCTATTTGCACTCATGTTTATATCATAATGCAAGTACTTAGTATCATAGTGCAAGTACACAAGAGTCTATCTTTAATGTGTTCTTTGCTTCGGTGATATACTCCACTTTGGGTGCCAAGCCTTTGCTAATGGCCTTTAAATCCCAGTATGTAAGCAGCCAAAATGAAGTGGGCTTATGAAGCATCTTACGTAAAGCAACGACGTCAGGTGGACCGAGCGAACATCATTTTATCAGACTCAGAGCAGTAGAAGTTTTCGTTCTTCTTTAAGCCAAGTTTATAACAATTGAAGTCCCGGGGACGCCGTTTTCCAAATGTATTTAATAAACTGACATTTAAACGTCTTTAAATTCGTTTGTCGTAGACTAAAACGCATGTTATGTGCTATTTTGTTTACATCGATCACAGCCTCAGTGTATGTTTTGAAATTATGATCGATAAGACAGCACGCTTTTTGACGTGCAGGCGGTGTACGGCCGCACTGTAGCAACTAGGTGTTACACATAGATTATCTGCCTTATCTATACCTTGTTCCTTTTCAGTAGATCGTAACTCTTCGGTGGCATTTAAGCCTTTTATGCGTGATCTTGTTAAACTATGTCGTGTTTACTTACATGAGGTGTCGTCAAGGGTGTATGCCATGGCCCCTTTTGTTACCACGCATCATCGCTTACATATTTGGAGATTTGGAATGTTTGAATGTGTACCTTCAATAGATAGTAACATCGTTTGGTTGAAAATCGTGCAATTATGATGTAATCGTGTATACTTGCATCGGGTGTCAGATAAGGCTGTATAACATGCCCTCTCTTTGTTTTTCTATTTTCAGTGCCCGTATTGCCAAGTTGGAAGACGATATCGAACGACTTAGAGAAATTAAAGAATTACAGAGAGAGAAAAAGAGATCCAGATAACGTTAGCTATTAACTTAGAATATCTTACGTGTATCCATCAAACTGTTTCAAGTTGGGAGAATTTCTATATAAGATACCTGAAAGGTTATAAATTATTTGTAAACAAGTTCTTTGATAAATACTGCGGATAAGAGAGAGATGCTTCTTATTCCGAAAATAAGTTTCGCGTGCGCACAAACACATTTTTCTTCCTAGTAGATAGTCAATCGCCCATTGTTTTGGCTTGGTTACTTTTGATTGAGTGCAAAGCTTTTATGCCATGCTTTTCATGGACTATGAGTCTTTTAGGCCGCCTCGTTAACTCTATTCTGCTGGGTACTTTGTCAATATATGATTCTGAACGCCCCTTGTAACGGGAATGTAGTATCTGTTCTCATTGATGACAGATTCTTTCCATAATCCACGATAGGCGGTCCTACTGGGCAGTTCAGCCTGCCTCATGGCTTGCTTCTCTGTGCGGTAGCCAAAACTGAGGGGTGCCCTTGGACACCCCGGATACCCTTTATTTGTTAGCTTGTTTGATGGTTTTTCTGTTTATATAGGGTAGTTTCAATGTCAGGCCCACGGCTCATCTGGGGTCTTTGATTGAGAGACTGCCGTTAAAGAGTGTACGCAACTTCATGTAAACGCAGTCCAAGAGAATTAGTGCCGAAATTTATTTAAGTAAAATTCTCGTCCTAAGACCTTCTAACCATAGTCGATAAGTTTTCCTAGGATTTGTACGGCCCGACTCAAAAACCTACAATAAATAGGTATATTTTATTTTTAGGTTTGATAGTGTGAGACTCGTTCAGTAGCCACTGGCATCACAAAATAGAGAAAGAGCAGACACTAACTTCGTTTTCATTGTGAGGCCAAATGTGAATTTCCCGCGAACGGCTCGAGTTCTGTTTAATCTGTGGTGAGGTCATATCAACCAATTTAAAAACCGATGAAAAGTAGTTAAGAATTTGCTTCTATATCATTAGTATAGTTCACAGCTCTAGTATCTACTCTTTCAGCCACATTTTGCGAGCTATGAGAGTACTAGAACATGTCTATGTGTCACACTGTAAGTTCAATCCCAGTTACTTTCGCCATAATTTATGCGGCAGTTTTGAAGAACTCTTTGTTTATTCATTAAGTCAGCGGTGGGCACTATTAACCTCGTTTTCGGGCCCTCTTCTGTATTCATGCAAAGAAACTTTAATAACAGCAGAAACGTCGAGTACCTCTTCTACTTTTTCTAATTTTTGCTGGTATGATACTCTTCGAGTAGCTTGAATACCACATTTTTAATAATGCAGCAAGAAGGCGACTTAGCAGTATCGAAGTTACGTAACTTTTGAGGTTTTTGCGGGATTTCTAAGCGAACTCCTGTCCTAAAGGCAAACGACTTGCTTACGAGAAGCGTGAATGGAAGCAGAAACTGTAAGGTCATTGAGCGATTGTGACAAATCCTTCAAAAATATATACAGTCCAATGAAAAGTGTCTTAGATATAGTTTCGTCTTAGCTCGCTTTCGTTTTATTCATTTCTTCGCGCGAATAGGGAACGCTTCGTCCATGTGGGGTTACCTGTTTTAAATAACTCCAAACGTAGTTGGAGGGAATTTTTCTTTGTAGCTGTTTAAATCGTTATCACCCAGCTGCCAGATGGATGGAAGGTCATGTAAGGGAGAAGTTAGGACATTTTTCTTGGAAACTAGCAAACATCGAGTTGTAAGGGTGTTTCTGTTTCATGAGTAACAACATACTGAATGGATTTAAACTTTTCTAAATTAACATTGCGCTTTCAGACTTCCCGAAAATAGAATAAGCCCATTGAGTGGTGACGATCCCACTTTTTTAAACCCCACACCCCCTCTCAATACAATCACGCACACTGTCCTCTTATACTTTGGTACTTAAGACTGTTTCCCACGAACCTCTAGCAACCCATAATTGTTTTGAGCGTTGTAACCAAGCACAGTAACGTGCTTCGTTATTTTGGTTATTTGGTACCAATTTTTACTTTTGTAAGCTGTAAATTCCGCCTCCGTCCCAGCAAACTAGCACACCCTATATGTGCGTGGTGAGGGAACTTACGCGCAGCAGGTATCGCCAATCCTTTTACTGGATCTCGCAGACGTAGCTTGCTTGCTCCCAGGGGTCAGTCTCTCACGCATTGCCATGACAGCTTCAAAAAAAGCACGGTGGTTGCTCTGAGGGAACTTTACCGCACACGTGCAACGTCGCAAGTGGCATGCGACTTGGAAGCAAGTCAAAGTAGCGTGGCATGCTGTATATGCGACATGCCTCTTTGTACTACTCCTGACTCATATAAGACCACCTTTCAAAATCATGCCACGTCGCACGGTAGTATTTGCTCCTAACACGTGATCAATCCGAATTACATACCATAGCGAACACAATTGCGTGCAATGTGACGACTAGGATAAAGGGTTGTTTGTCTGGTTTGGCCTTTTTTTGCTTAGAACTGTGCTCTACGGTCCACGCTATAAATTAGCTAGCTAGGACCTTATTGCCCTTATTTAGGGCAAACCCGTCGCCATCTGCATACTCGTATCTGTGATCATCTAGGAATTTCTGTTTTAACAGGGAAACCACTTGGTAGCCTATCGTTTTTAGCTATTTTGGAGCACAGTTAAACAACTTGAAATGATGTTTCTTGGGACGATTTTGACATATTGTCCCAATGTTCTAATTTGGAACCCTTCCATTCATCAAAGTACAACTAGTATGAATTGTAAATTGTCGTCTCTTCCTCTTTTATTGTTTTAATGCACTTACCTGTTAGCATTTTCTTAACTACCTGCACTTTTATTGTATTTTTCCCTTCTTTCCTTCTTTCCTTCTTTCCTTCTTTCCTTCTTTTCTTCTTTCCTTCTTTCCTTCTTTCCTTCTTTCCTTCACATTATTAAGTAGTATATATCGTAGCTTGCGAGAGATCATGCAGCTTAATTTCTACTTCTCAAGGATGTCTCGACATAGCATTGGATCCATTTTGTTGCTCTCCAATGTTTCTCTTCCTTTAGAAGAATGGGAGCGAGTTTAGTATGACGTAATGCGGTTTTAAAGAAATAAAAAGAAAACACACTTTGCTTCTCTTTCATAGCATCGCCAGAAGCCTTCCTGCATAATCCTCCATTGAAGCTTTTGCAAGATATTGTCTAACGCCAAATTTTTTAACTTTCCTATTCAATTATAAACAGCTCTCTGTGGCTGCAATATATCAGATCGATCAGTGGCAGATCTAGCGAGAGGGGGCTTCCTAGGCCTCATTTCTTTTACCAAGGACCCTCCATAAAATTTGACTTTGTCATTCTGACTACATATAAGCTGATTGGCCAGTCTGAAAGGTTTTAAAATGTATAATAAGTACAATTACAATGTGGAAGTGGGTGACTGAAAGGCTACGGCGGAGGAAAAGCCATGTAATCCATCTTGTGGAGTGTTAAAATTGGCGCCTTAGAAGTTGTCCAACCTACCTTCACTGCTAGATCTACCAGTAGGGTTGATGTATATACATAACGGAAGGATTGAAATACAAATGTAAGTAAAATTTATTGTATGCATAAGATATACAATACTTGTGAAATATTTTAACCGTTTCCATACACACTCCTTTATTTTTAATATAAAGATAAGTGCTCAGAACAAGGCGCGTAGATGAAACATAGTTACTTTTGTTTTGCCATTTACAGGGCTCCAGTTACTTATGCTTCGCACACAACTAAACAACCTTATATCTTCTACTTATCCTCAATTTAACATTCGTTTCAGCTTCCGGTCCTCTTTCCGTCTGTCTAACTTTTTTCAGTTTAGGGACTGAATCCCCAACTCATTACACTCAGGCGTAGTTTACCATACATAGTGTCGTTTCTGTGCCGAAGCATATTTAGGTCAGACAATACGTCAATTTCACAGACTTTTGTCGAATCATCTGGAAGTTTTACCTTTAACTGGAAGGACGCTTTCTAGCCCTCCAGTTTCTGGTATTCGTCTACATGCTGAAACCTGTTCTCACGCGTTCTCTGCCTCTGACTTTACTTTTCTAGCCTCAGGGGATTTAGAATTCGAGATCTTGCTCCAAGAACGTCTTTTTTGTCTAAATATACCTATTCACTTTATGTAAACAAAAGTGCAACTCATCTTTTCCTCTTTTAGTGTGTCTCTTGCTAGTTATTAATGTATCCTAATGTTTATGTTGTGGCCTTAACCCCAGTGTTTTTTATGAAGTGTAATTTATGATTTGACGATGGTGATAAAATACATCGAAAGCTCATCAAACAATGTTTAGTAACTATGTTTCATCTACATGCCTTTTGTTGGGCATTGATCTTTGTATAAAAAATCGTTTTCCGCCTAGCTTGTCCATTGCTAACTCCTTTATTTGTTATCTTTTAAATTCAAGTACAGGTTTACTTCATCAACTCCAATCATATAACCTCTTACGAATTTTTTAGTTAAATAAAGTTAAAGTCCGATTGATCTCAGTTCTCAGTAAGTTGATACACCAGAGTCAACGGGAACCAATGGTGGCTGTTGTTGCGTACTAAATTATAACTAAGCAGCACCTTTTGTATTACACAACTAGATTCATCAAATGTTCAACATTAAAAAGACTATCAATACACTCAAAAGTACTGCCAAATGATGGTTTGTCAACTTGATATGCAAATAGTTTACCGGTTAAAGTTTAGTGAAACATTAATATGCGTGCAGTTAATGTCACTATGGGTAGCAAACATTCAAATGTACCACAATTGTTCATGAGAACACTGTAATATCTTCTACAGCAAGAGTGAAAAATCTTGATACTTGCTGCCACGTAAGAACCTTTAAATCATTTGCATTTTCACAAAAAGGAAGAGCGACTCTATTTCTTTACGCTCTTTGCAACTAGTGGTTATATCGTGGTACTTGGAACACAATTATGTTTGTATTGAAACGGCGACATTATTGTGGGTGATCGTGTTCACGATACGCGAGAGACACTACACGAAATAGCGAAATCGCATATAATCATGATCAATAGAATATGACTAGCTGTTTCGTGTATTGTTTATGTTTAGCAGTCTCTCAATTAAAGTCCTCTGATGAGCAGAGGGCCCGACATTGAAACTACCCTAAATATACAAAAAAACACCAAGCAGGTAAACTAATAAATAAAGGGCAGCTGGGGCTTACAAGGGCGCTCCTCAAATTTGGCTACCGGGCAGAGAAGCAAGCTATAAAGCAGGCTCTTGCGGATTATGGAAAGAATCTGTCGTCAATGAAAACAGATACTACATCCATTCCTTGTCGAAAGGCCGAGAAGCGATCAACTGTTTATATTTTGCACCACATACAAGCTTTAGATATTTTGTATCCTAAATCGCAGGTGGAAGTGCAACCTTCCCTTTAAGAGCTTAGCAACAGCTATGGGCATGCTCATATCTTTTAGTGTTTAACTTTTCGATAGGGTATTATACTATTTTGTGTAGAACTGTGATATTCTCTGTTGTACTGTGCCGGCGTTTAATAAATTGCGTAAACCTAGTGGTCCATCCTAACCTGTTTTGGGACAGATCTATTTCCTAGTATATAAAGCTCTTACTAAAGATGAAATACTTGACAATTTTTTTTCTGGCTCTGTTATCAATCAGCACTAATAAGGGAGCGATTGAAAGCAGTAGACGTTTGTCTTATAAAAATGACTTGCTCCCTCGCTTATCCGCATTGACTTATTTTCCACCTGACGTTGTACTGGGTACTCAAAAATATAGTAGCAGTGGGATAGGTCTGCTATGTTAAGGGCATATTTTGATCAGGAAGGGACCCTAGAGAGAATTTACGGCAAGTTAAGCAGGCCCAGTTCGTGATTAAGGCAACGTCCTACTCGATTGTTACTCGATTACTACTCGATTTCTACTTGATTTCGGGTCATTGCTACCGTGTAAAAGATGAGCTAGTGTCAGACATTCTCCTATGGAAGGTCTCCAACTGTAGGAAATTGAGGTATCCTGATGTGTTGTCACGAGTCACAGGAGTCCAAGTGCTTGACCTTCTGGCGATGATGGAGAACAGGAATTGCTGGTGGAACGTTGTGCTAGTAGTCTGGCTCCCGGGCAAGAGGTAACGGTAGTAGTAGTTTTTTTAATATACATTTTGAATAATATTTTTAATAATTTTAGTAGATTACTGGGTATATCCTGTCACGAAGTTTCTTGTAATTAAAAATTCGCGTCTTTACACGTTTGCTTCCAAGACACCGTTTCGTCTTCAAAGAATCTATAAGAACTGTTATGTGGAAACAATTAAGCCTGAAATCGCACCAACTGAGCTAGGTGAACTCCGATGTTAACATACTCTATTTCTCTAGTCGCTACATTAGCTCCCAATTATCTCTTTCAAATCCTCTCTTCTCGATAATAAAAATAACTGTTCTCCCAAATTCCTCTTAGTGATCTTTCAGTTCCTTTCACTTCCTATGACCCTCTGAAAGTTTCCGGCGTACAGCCTTACCCAACAGCCTCTCATAGATAAGCCAAGATAAAACATTTGGAACGTTCTTAGCCAAGAGGCCAGTGTAATGCAAACCACATTTTCATTTAGAATTTTGCTTATCTGATTGGCTGGAATCAACATTCGAAGTGATTTGACGTTATCCGTTTCTTCAGAAATCTTGAAAGACAACTAAACAATGTAACGATATCTGCGTTATCAGGCTAATGGCCGAAGCCTGGTAGTAAGGAATGGCGATGCCTACATTGTTAGGTGATTATTTTTAATATATACGACAGATGCAGGAATAAATTGAAGATATGTTCATGGATATTCCAACAGAATTGCCCTTTAAACACACGTAGGTAATGTAACTGCGATCTTTAGTCTTTCTGTATGTATCAGTAGTTACGATTGTATCCTGAAGTAGTAAACCAAATGCAAGGGTAAATAATTCTTATTAAGATAAGAGGGACATGATATTTGTATAAGTTTTGCTTTAAATGCGTTCTTTGGTCGTCGTGTACTCTATCATCTTTATGATATTGGCAACATTGGATTAACTGTGATAGTGAGTAAGCTTAAGATAAAAGTCTTGTTATGTTATGTGCACGTCAGCCTTAATGTATACTATGACAGCTTGAGTGTTGCAAAAGATGTCAAAATACTTTACTTGGATGAACAAGCCAAAGAAATGTCATTTGTAAAATTAAGCTGGATTTGCAGCGTTTTCTAGTTGATAGACGACTTCCTCTAACTTATCATGTCGAATGTGCTCCGTTTTTGAATTTTCATGTTTGTACACAGCCTTAATGGCCTGGTAATTAAACGACGAATTAGTCACACAGAGAGTAGGATAACCTTCTAAACGACTGCCAAGAATGTCTGTGCAAATGCAAATGCACGATATTAGGCATACAGTTCTCTAGCCATCCCGTTTTAGCATAATATTTCCACTTTCAACTTTAGTCCTGAGATTAGTTTTCAATGTTTCACTTTTCTACTGACCCATTCAATGTTTCGTTTGCAATGCAAAGTTCTAACAGAAGATAAATGTTTCAGGTTCTCTAGTAATCATCATCTGGCACCATGCTACCTCAATTTCAACTTTACCTTTTCATCTACTTTGTACTTTATTTACTATATTCTATTTTGTCCTCAGTGTGAATACTTAACAGGCAGTGTGTCGTCATGCATCGGCCTAATTCAGCTTCTCGCAAGAGGAGGCCAACTCTAAATTCTAGCGGTCGGAGATCGATTATGGAGAAAGACAGTGAACTTGCTATCGTAAAGCAGAGAAGAGCTTCCATTCTGAAAGACCCTCATCACATCACAAAAGTCTTGCCAGAAGTATTCGTCAATGCCGTTCAGCAACCACCCTCTCCATCTTATACTCCTGACAGTAGCAATCTGACAGATTCAAGAGCAGGTTCCTCTCAAGCTGACTCAGAGCGCGTACGCAAAAGGAAGAAACGAAACCGTAAGTAACGCGGATTTGTAAATGCTTCCTCATTAACGGAGCAACTGAAGTGGAACTTTCAAAATTATCTTTGAGGTTTATCATCACTATTAGATAATTGGTTTTACCCAACCATTTTCTTACCCCTACCCTATTCCACACCCTATTCTAGAGGGCAAAAGCCTTTGTCATATCTCCAAAACTAAGCGTTTTCACCAATATTAGTATTGATGTGTGCTTTTCGGGGTTACCCTCTTTAATATCACCTGCGAACGCACATCCTTATCCTACAGAAAGCAAGCTAAGACTTGTGTTGTTTGTTTACTGATCCGTATTTAACAAATTAGATTTTTAAAGAGACACTATGAAAATATATCACCACTGGAACACGTACCCTTGATGGCTGTTTTCGCGGCGTGGGCTGTACGGAGCTAGGTGACCCTGATGTTAACGTACTCTTCTTCTATAGTCGACACAGTAGCACCCAATCATCTACCGGTGGATATCGACATGCAGCTCAACGAAATTTTAGACCAGCCTCTCCTCGCCATGTTACTTGGCCAGGAAAGGACTGCCTGCCATCCTGCCCATCTGAAAATGAGCTTATTGATTTTGAAATGGAAGGTGTGAATAAAATTCCTGGGTGAAACTCGCCTTAAAATATCACAAACTTAAACCTTGTTTTCTATACACTTACTAACTTAATTTGGTTGCCATCCCACATTCTCCTCAGAGTTCACACATATTATCCAATTCTCAGCTCCTTGGAAGTTAACAGAGAAGTATAGGTACGCTGCTACTTGATGCATACAACGAACCAGTATAGATCACCAACAATCTATTTACAAAGGTTTTATACGAAAGTTATGGGCTCACGGGCAAGCCGTACAAATCTTGGAAGGAAGATCCCGGAAGTTGCTTCACTTGGTAATCCAGATTTGCATATGTGGTCCATTTCAACCAATATCAAAATAAAGTTCTTAGCATTTGTGGAAAGCCAAGCAAACAAAGCAGTTGTAAGGTAAACTAATAATGGATGGTTCAATTTTCTCAAACAAAACCTGGTAGTTCTAGTGAAATACAGATCGAAATTTTTGATTTATTGATCTAGTATTTACAGCGGATATGAAGGTGTGATAGACGATTGCATTAATGCGTTGTAACATAAAAGAGTGTCACAAATCAGCATTCAGTACCCCTGCGCATGCGTCTTAGGCTGAATAGTACTTGAGTATTGTACACGGAGCTATGTAGATGGAAAAAATGTAGGCTGTTCCATGTTAAATTCTTACCTGGCCTATGATTTAATTGAAAAGTGGCAATTTGATCAAGAGTATACCAAAAATTGTTACATATGTTTACTTTCCCAGAGACCTGACAGGGACTTACAAACGATGGATATTCGACACAATCCCAATAAAGTTCAAACATGAAGTCTGTAATGCGGGAAATTAAGCTTCCAAACGTCTACAGCAACCCATGCAGTATGCCTATCAAGAGGCGACATTAATCAGTATTTATTTATTGGCTATTTAAAACGTACTAGTAATTATTTACAATACAGAAGATAGAAACAAAGGGTCGCTATACTTACTTTAGAAAATGTAGCAAGAACTCCTAATTGTTTTAGAATTATGAAATGATACTCGTATTAGGTACTTTCTCATCAAATTTGTTCTGACATTGCAGGTTGTCCCAGGTCTTGCTGCCGAACTCAGCCAGGACTTAACAAAGGCACCGTCGAGGAAACTGCAAGGCATACTTACAAGGACTTGTCAGCTGCAGTTGTGGCAGTTGCTAATCGCATGAGAGAATCACAGAGAAGAAGAGCAGAAGCCATCACTAAAGATGAGCTTGAGCTTATCAAACACCGCGTTACTATGGCTTTACATCACTGTGGGGTCGATACAAAGATAAGCACTGATGCAGCAGCCTTGAGCGACGCCATCATGTTTGGTGTTGGCGAATTTGATATCGAGTTTGAAAGACGGAAGGTAATTTAGGACAATTGTATGATGACTGTAAAACTGTAAGAAATTCTGACACTTGGTATTGTAGTTCCTCCATAAAATGTAATATTAGAAAACAAAGGTCTTAATTTTAGTTATCGTGTAGTGAAGGACGAACAATTCAAGGGATGAATTAAGAATTTCATTAATGTCGTGACCATATCGCGTTCCCGGGAAGGAAAATTTTGCTCTTCATGTTGATAAGTTGATCCAGTGGCTATTATTGTACGGGATAAAACAAAAAGATCAGTGACTTCGAACCCTTGTCCAACACCTTACGATGGCCTTTAGAGTACTGCTTTGCCCCAAGCTACACTTTAAGAGAACTACAAGATACGTAAAGGAGCAATACCCTGTAGGACATGAGTAAACTCTTCCCACTCTTTACTCCTTAGAACTCTTTTTTACCAGTTAGCAGTTGTGTGGTCCTTACGTTTGTATATTAAAGGTGTTTCTCCTTATTGGAGCTCAAAATACTTTGGAAGTGTGTATTGTACAATGTGATCGCTGCCAAAAATCCAACCACTATCCTCTTCTGTAATGGATCATGCTTTAGTCTGACCTTTAAGTTTTACAACCTTTTTAAGGCCGGTTTAGAAGTATCGATAGCAAAGCCATGAAATTCGTTTTCTTTTTGATGCATAATATTGTGAGCTACTTTTAAATGAGTACTGAGCGACCTGTTGAATTCATTTTTTTTCTTACGCTTACAGAGAGAGGAGAGACAGCAAGTTCGTGACATGATCACAACCTTTGTTACTTGTTTGGGCTCGAGACAAGATCTCATTCGGGATGTTGATTTCTGGTTTGAAAACCTCAACCGAAGCGAGTACGAGGTCGATGAGGTTGTTAAAGCCAGCGATATCGATGATTTTGATATAGACAACACAATGAGGTACATAAGATTTAATATCAAGAAACTTAACACTTTGGTAAAAAAGGCTATACGCGGAGAAAGGTACGGCACGACGGAGACCATTGTGGAAGCTGGTGATGAGATCACCATTACTGAGGCTACCGGACAAAGTACACAGCGAAAGATTTTGAGCGGTAAATATTTCTATTTTACTTATGACACTGAAACTTTGCCCACTTGTTACAAGGATTTGATGCCTTTCACTCTTAAACCCCTCCCTGATTGCTGATGCTTCACCATATAAAGTGGAATAATTTCCAATCATTTCAGGCACACACATTCCTGATCAGACAATCTAAACTGATTCTTGACACTGTATGAGGCTGACATATTCTTTAGGCAGCAAATAGCACCTATTCACATTGTGTCCTTGCCATTGTAATCTGTTACATGTGATTAGATCATTTAAGCTTCACAGCTCCGGCACTTTATGCTGTTTACAATACAGGGCTTCTTTCTCTCAACTACTTGACCCAACATCAATGCATCACATTTTCACTATGGTGAAATCTTGTGCTATCCTGTGTAGTAAGTGTGCAGTTCTCAGATGGAAACAACAGTAAACATATGATGCACAAGTTTCAAGTGTAAACATAGCAACATTTTGAGGGAGAAATGTCTCTGCAGAGATCAGTAACAACACAGTGGAATAATTAATGTCATCAGAGCAACCTCCTGTTGACTGTAGCATGACTGCAAGATAGCAAAGGGAACTGACCTGTTTGAGATTCTATTCCAGATATTGGCTACACTGATAAGTTGGGGAAGGCAGCAAAAAGTTTTTGCTGTGTTTTACTTACACAATTAGGATAATTGAATTTTTTATTTAGCTTTACTTACTTAACTTAAGTTGGTTTTCCTTGTTGTTAACAATAAAAATGGGTTCATCCTAGACAACCCTTCATTAGGTTTTTCAGTTGCATAACACTGTGGAGATTTAAATCTTTGAGGAGAGTATCCACATAGGGTATTGCTGGATGGCTCCCTACTTGCTTGTGAATGGATTAGTGGCCATATGATAGTTTGCCAAGCAGGTGAGCTCTTGTCCAGGTAGAGTTGACCAGCCAGATTGAAGTCTGTTGGCCTTGATTTGTTCTGAGACAGTCTATTTTATTTTAGGGAGCTATTGGATATATGACTTAAATTGTAAGTGTTTTAGCTATGCAAGAGCATCCATTATGGATCCACTTCTGGCATTTGGAGTGAAGGATGAAATGTCTACATTACCAACTCCTGCCCTACAACCATCACAAAGAAATTATTGTATGTTATTTCTATAACGTCAATACTATAAAAAAGTATTACCTTTTAAACTAATCATTTAACTGTTAATAAGATAATCTTTCTTATCGTGGTGATGGGAATGTACATATATACTCCAGAAAAAAATGTATTAGGTATACCTTGCTTGATCGTAAATTTATTGCTCATTTTACTTTCAGGGCAGAGGTGTTGGATTCAGTCATGTTTCGCATGGGTTTGTTAGCAGTTCTAAGGTCAAGAGCTAAGAATGGAAGTAAGTTGCTTAGACTTATGATGCACTGTACCATATTACTGTTGTTTCATCTTGCATAAACATTGCCAAGAAAGGGTTCATTGTGACAAGTAGTATTATAAAATACTCTTAAGCCCTACTAATAGATGCTATCCTTCGTGTATCAGTGTAAAAGTGTTAGTTTCTAAAAGCCTTTTGTTTTGCAGATACTAATAATATCAACATATTTTTATAATGTATATAAGTAAATGTTTTTTGTTGTTCTATATAAAGTTTTGAAGCTATTTACAGTCATATTTGGTTATTTGGTACGTAATTAACTGTTGTCTTCAGGCATCTATGTGGTAAGCTGTGATTGATAGCTGGTGTTTTCTATGTAGGATTGTCAATTGAGTGTAATTACTGAGGTTCTTATTTATTTATGCTGGAACTATAAAATCTGCTTCTTTTATCTGTATTCATGGTTATTGAACAAAAGAGGACAAAGATAATACAAAAATCTTTCTAGAATGACACTAATGTAAGAAAGAGATTAAATTGAGCCAATAATATAAATATAAATATCTTCAATAGGTGGTAATAGTTATTAGAATATTCTTTATATTAAAGATCCATTTGGGATCTGTATTAATTCTGTAAACATGTCCTGACCAGTATGGCCTATGTTGTCACTGTATAACTGATTTAATGTGTGTAATATTAAGCATTATTAACTGTATATAATTTACAGAAGCCATTGGTGTCATGATCACTGCATCACACAATCCAATAAAGGTAAGGTGCAGGAATTTACACAATTAATGAATGGTCACAATACACAGTCAGATTTGCCCAGTGCACAAATTAACAATGATTTTTATTTTGTTCAACTATTTTAATTATCATTATTTTCTTTAGGAACAATGTGTTTTATACTTCATACATTTATGATTTATAGCAAGTTTAGTGAAAGCAGATAGAGAGTAAGTTTTATTCAGGTCAGTAATGGTTTATTACTATTTCTCATATTGTTAAATTTGGAAAGTGATGTAGGCAAGGATGTTTAGTTGTGCTTCAGGCGATGCTGTCATCCATAGTTGAGGCATTGAGTAGTTAAGATTGGGTGCTCATCATCACGGCACCAGTGGCCCTTTTGTTAAATTAACTCTTGATCCCTCCCACCTTCCACCCCCCTCGAGCTAGCATGGGAAGCAAGTGACCTATCTACTGAAAACATAGAAGTGAAGGGGATTTTTATGCAGCAAGGATGGGCAGGCAGTAGCCTATAGTGCGTAAAAACTGAAGATCACATCTTGAAAAACCTTTGGACGTATATATGGTACTTAAGATACATTTAATTTTAATAAGTATGCTTCTTCCAAAAGGTCTCAGCAGGGCCAGCATGAAGTATTCTGCCTTACATTAATGTTCCACCTTACGTTCCACCTACACTGTTTATTCCTGTTCTGTATATTGGGCCCTAAGATATTGCAATATCAGAGATGATATATTCCCCTACCATACTACCCATCTGCAACAAGACACTTGGGAAGCCTTTGTGTAAACAATGGTTCTTTGATAACATTATGATTATGTGATAAACTTTCAAAACAGTCAGGCCTATGTACTGTGTATATTTGAGAAAAATTGCTGAAATTTGACACTATTTTCATTGTGCTTCAATTAGTCACATCTATACTATGACAATAACTAGAAGTGAAAATATTTTCTTTCAATACTGAAGCCTGAAAGTTTTTTTACAGTGTTACTAAATTTTAGAATATACTTGGTAGGACCTTTTCCTATCTTCCTGACCGATATAAGGCATAAATGATACTTTACAGTCAGTCGCATTCTCAATAGCTTATTTAATCTACAAGTTTTTGAGTTTTGATCTCATTAAAAACTTTATTTGTGAACTATAGTTTCAGAGGTACTTTTTGATTTTTGTGTTTTATTATCATGTGTGCCACATACATGTTGCAGTATGGAGAGAAAGTTAGCTGTTAGTCAAACTCCTCCCACATTCTGGTAAAGGATTTAATTTGAACACGTTTGCTTAGTGACTTAGTGACAACAAGTGACTTCTTGTTTGATTAAATTGTTTCTTTATAAAGTCAGGTTTTTTATACTGGCCTTTCAGATTGACAGGCACACTTTACCTACATTTTAAGTCAGAGTTTGTCAAATGAAATCACATAAGAGGCATGTGAGAAAGTAATTCTTGTAGAGAACTCAATAAATGTAAAGGAGATATAACAATTTGCTCACTCACATAACAACTCAGCTTAAAGCTATCAAGTAATGCTTCTCTTTACAGGACAATGGAGTTAAACTTATAGACCCAATGGGCGAGATGCTGACTGCCTCTTGGGAACTGCATGCTTCAAATCTAGCAAATGCTGGGTATGTAAATTAACAATTAAATTTTAAAGTTTGTATGATCTCCTGCTTTTTTATTGTTCAATACCTGAATAAGTTGGATATAGCTTCTACAGACGTACCAGATGTATTGGCTTTGTAAATAAGAATTTTATACATAATTTTATTGCATTTAGTGTCATGATCCTTTAATTAATTAGAGGAGCCTTTGTGAGAAGTTTTGTTTTTTTGTAAAAGATTTAGCCAATCAAGAAATATTATAATGCTGAAATGTTACTGTAGTGGTCTACCAGCGACATTCTGGCTGATGTAACATATAAGTGACTAATGATGTCAAGCCAGTTTTGTTGCAATAATTGTGCCAGGTGTTCTTGGAAACCTTGTATCATAGGGGTAGTCACTATCAAGACCATGGGTTTTCAACAATGAAACTGCCAAAGTCTTCATGAGGTGCTCATGGTATGTGTTGTTTTTAAGTTAAACAGAAAGAAAGAGACCAATCAGTTTGAATGGAATTAGACCATTTTTACCCAAAGCTAGTTTAACTTATTAGAATTGCTTGTTATACTGCTATGCTGCGTGGAAACACTGGTGATGTTTATTTGTTTATTTATTTCTGTAAATTAGTTCCAAATTCTTACTAATATAATGTAAGGGAAAGAAA